>BSBK01010691.1:0-265418 GCA_027943335.1 Chamaecyparis obtusa
CTACTCTCTCCCCTTCCTCTTCTCTCTCTCTCTCTCTCTCTCTCTCTCTCTCTCTCACTCTCCTCTCTCTCTCCTCTCTCTCTCCTCACTCTCACTCTCCCCTTCCCCTCTCTCTCTCTCTCCTACTCTCTCCCCTTCCCCTTCTCTCTCTCCTACTCTCTTCCCTTCCCCTTCCCCTTCTCTCTCTCTCTCTCTCTCTCTCTCTCTCTCTCTCTCTCTCTCTCTCTCTCTCTCTCTCTCTCTCTCTCTCTCTCTCTCTCTCTCTCTCTCTCACACACACACACACACACACACACACACACACACACACACAGATCTAGAGCCATCACCTCCACTTTTTAATGTATATTTAAAGGTTTCATATACCTTTTTATGGAAAATGTACCTTAAATGTTCTTACATTAATTTTTTATGCCACTGTTAGTTTCTAGAACAAATGATGAGTGTATGGTCATTTTAGATTTGTGTGAAATTTCTTTTCGAGAGTTAAAAAATCAATTGATTGTATTCTATCAAGGGGAAGTCCATTGACATCTACTTATTCACTATAGTCAGACAGCATAAATTACAAGGAGTCTCTAGAAAAATCCTATGCTGGATACTTTCAAGAAGACTTGGGCTGAAACTATCTGTCATCAAATCAACTATGCAGGTATGTTTTCGAAATCATTTTGTATATCAAATAATATAATACATACTAATATAAAAATTTATATTATAATATTAATGCTATGCTATTATTATTTAATATTAATATTTTAAAAAATAATTTATAATATATATTTTAAAATTGAAAAAAATATGAACACAATTAATATTAACATAACAAAAATATAATTTAATATGAAACTTGAATTTGAAAAAAGAGGTGCAATTGGAATTTCAAAATAGGTAGGAAATTTTGGATATCCGATATTATCAGATATCTGATTAGGCTTTGTATTTGCTTGGGCATTACCAAACGTGGGTGGTCAACCCTTTAGGCATGTTTCAGGAGATATTTCTTGATACCGAGACTTCGACCATGTAGCTGACGACTATTTTTTCACCCAAAATTGATGAAATGAAAAAAGGATTTCTTAAAGACATTATCAGCTTTCCATCAATATAATTGTTGTCAAATTTGAGTTCAGTAAGTAATTATTACTTATTTTTTCAATTGAGTTATCTTTAAAGTCGTAATTGACATACTGATTCAAAAATAACTATAACTTTCAAACCGTTTAACCTTTTTGAAATCCGAAACATGTGTCACATTCTATGCTTCGACTACTATAAGAAAAAAAAAGTTTTGAATTTTCTAAAATTTTGAATTAGTTAAGGTGGTCAGACACGAGAGTTTTTTTATTCTGAAAAGTTGTAGTAGAAAATTCATAATTAATTATTTATTTGACCAAAAATTACAAAAAAATATGCATCACATCTGGGCATGAGTCTACTACTTATATCTAGAATCTTGGGAAAATATATCATCATTTGCTTGTGATTAAGGTGGTTAGACATACACGTACTCTTTATCTTTTCCTTGAAATTTTTGTACTATTGCATTGAAATCTAAAATTTTGAACAATTAGACAAAAAAATTTTTAAACAAAGACTAGTAGTTTAGAAACTACATTCAGTTTACTACAGATTCTATTCTTACAAATTTTTCACATAAGGTTCATAAGATGTTCAACCTTTTACATCAAGTTGAGTAACCCTAATTTTATGATTTTTCATTGCCACTTAAGGCCATAGTTTGGTATACCATGATCCTGCACATACCCAGGTCTCTAAAAATAAACATATTTCTTGATTATTTTTTTTTGACAAAAAAATCAATATCTGTTCGAGGGGCATAACTCTCTATTGCACCATTGGACCTTTCTAAATTTTTGATACAATTTAGGAAAGCTAATTTTCTAAATCCTCACTAGAGTGATTGAGCAAATATTTCCTGGTCCAAAATTTATGAAGGTTAGTGTATGGATCTACATGCAAATCCAACAAGTATCCAATTTGCAAGAGAATTTCTTCAAAGAATAAAATGAAGGAGTTATTAAGGCCATGCCACATGTCAAACACATATGCATACCAGCTCATATATTTGATTAAATATCATTTAACAAGGATAGAGATACTAAAGTAATGTTTGGTTTTCATAACTGAATATTATAAGGGGATTTATAAAAGTTTTATTAAAACTTTAGAAAGAATTCAATTTTCAAGAATCAGTTACATGAACTAAAATAAAACAACCGTGCAAGACATTATATATTCTAAAAGACTCAGCAAAATGAGGGTTCTCTTTTTCTACTTTTATGTAAGTCTTGTGGCCGTAAAGGAGGAAGGATAATGCATTTTTATGGATTGATTGTAATAGAGAGAGTGAGGAATTAGTTTATTTTTTTCTGCAACATGATTGTACTAGCAGGGACAAAATGATTCTATAGTTATTTTGTTATGTTTTCTTGAAATAAAGAGGAGTATTTGCATGTCAGATCTTGAGGTATAAACAATTATTTTTCTAATTGAAATCAATCATATGGTTGTTTCTTTCTCATTCTAGGATATAGTCTTGTAGTATTTTGTCAAGTATGTGCATGTTTATAAATTAGTTGGTTGAAAAACTTGTAATTTGCAAAACGGGTCATGTAATTCCATTAATTTTCTTTGTAATATGAAAGACTTGGTAGATAGTTCTATGGGTGTTTTATGGTTTTTCTCTCATCACCAATTTGTAAATCTTATAATCACATTCATCCCATAGTGATGGGTGAATGTTAGAAAGCCTTTGTGTCTTCTGGTAAAAGACATAACCAATTATTTAATTTATTGAATATCATTGAAGAGGGAGTTGTACCTCACAATTAAGAGGAAAGCTATCAATCTCATGATAGCCTTTCCAACTATTAGTTCAATTATCTTCTAAATTTGGGCATCTAAGACTTAGTTGTGAAGGCATTTCAGCGAAGACAAATCTATTTACTAATAGTTTTTGGCGACTCTATTGGGGACTCGGAAGCAAAGATCAGTGCCTAACATTTGGTTCCTGGGTTTTTACATTATCTCTATGTGCAGGAGATTGACGACTCTATGAAATGACCATGCCAGTTAGAAAGGTTATAAGAAAGAAAAGGCGAAACCCTACTATTCTTGAAACTATCCAAATGAATGAAAAAGTACTAAAGGATTTCTGGGAGCACTACAAAGAAAGCATCTCTCATGTTGTAAAGACCAACCTCAACATTGAAGATGATCACACATCTACCCTGCCATGGATACGTCTTTGTTTTAGATTTCACAAGATGAAAGATTTGAAAGAATACAAAAGAAGGGTGCAACAAATTGAAGAAGAACTAGAGGTTGATGATGAAGAAGCTCCAATTACCTCATCTAATTATATTTCTTGCAATTATTCAGTTTTGGGTGAAAAAGAAGTGCAACAAGGAATGACTTAGCCTCATGAAAAATGAACATCATTGGGCAAGGATGAACAAGGCAATACTGAAGAGCTTGAGAGCTTAAATAAAAAAGTTGTGTTGGAACCTCTCTTTACCCCAAAGGAAGAATCTTTCACTTTCAAAGGTATGGAAAGTCATCTTATTCTTGGAAGTTTTAATAATGAAGATTTTTAGATTAGTCTGTAACCAGAATATGAGACTTTTAGTTTTGTTGAAAACATGAATAAAGATAATTCTTTATATCTAGAGATTTGACACATTATAAGATATATTCATTTTGAAAGTGAAGTGATGTCATATCTCCCTACTGGAGCTTTCGCTGATGATAAGGTGGCATCAGGTTATGATGAAGATTGATTTAATTTTGAAAACCTAATTAATAACAAAAATGTTGAAGTAGGATAGAATTATTACTAATAAAATGTTGCAGCCCCTAGAATCATTGGTTGGATCAGATAGCTTGTATCCTTGCGGAAAAGAAATCATAGAATGGTTCTTGGCATCCATTAAAGGAGAAGATGTTTCTAAGAAAGGCCCATGTATTGACTTAATCCAGGAAGAAAATATTGTGCCAATTGAAGAGTTTTCATTTCATTTTCATAAATTTGATTCTAATGATTTAACTCTTAAAAATGAGCTCGAGAAGTACAGTGGTGCATCTAAAGAGTTGAATGATGAAATTAGCACAATGCATTATATATTTGATGATGATTTTATTTGTGACATAAATAGAGAGGATATTTTTCTTAGGAGTGATCTGATGTTACTTGAAATGTCTCTTTATTCCCATATTAGTCCAAAGGATGAAAATAATGTGAAGAATAACAATCTTACTAGAAACACGTATGAAGAGTGTGCAACCTTTTCCCATGAAAATTCTGGGCATTTTTGTTTTCAGCAAGAGATTAAAAATCATTGAAGAAGTAGTATGCAAAAAGTCTCCTAGGAATCATAAATTTATGATGAAAACTGGCTCTTTAGGCATGATTGTGTATTCACCAATTTTTTACACACAACAACAATGAATATTTTTCCATAGGGAAGTCCTATCGGGTTATTTCATCTAGATGCAATTCATTATTTAGAAAGGGCTCATGCTTTTCTCAGTCGGTGGATGTCTTTGTGTGAGTATTCTTTGTCTTCATCTCTTGCGGTAGGAGTTTCCTAACTATATACATACTTGTAAATAAGTTTTGTTTTTGTTGGTTTTGTTGTGTGTAGTTTAGTTGACCTTGTTTTTAGCTTTGGTTGATGGTCTAGTTTGGTTAGTTCTTTGCTGGTGTTTAGTTTTAGCTTGCTGGTAGTTTTGGTGATTTGGTGTGTTGTCCTCTCTAGGATAAGTTCCCCATCCTCTATGATATAATGACTATGTGGCCCAATGGATAAGGCATTGGCCTCATACTAGAGATTGTTGGATTCTTCATGTCCCTCACAGTCGACATCCCCAGTCAGAGCCAGTTGTTATACTTGTATTATTCTTTTCTCTCATAGCCAATTATTTTGTCTAGGTAAAGTCTTCATTGAAGTTGAAGTTGAACTTTCCTAAGTTCAAGTTCAAGTTCAAGTTCAAGTTATATTGGAGATCGCAAGAAGGTTGTAGTCTTTAATGTTGTCATTCTTTTAGTCGGTAATATGTGAAAGTTGAACTTGAACCTTGAACCTTCAAAAGTTCAAGCTCAAATTCAAGTTGGAGGCCTAGTGTGAAATATTTTACAATTCACAAGGTTCAACAGTCTGAAATCATGAATTTCCTGACAAAAAAATGGATCTCAGTGCAGGGGCTATAACTTTTAACTCCACCATTATATTTTTATCATTTTCATATATGTTGTGCATAATCTAATTTTTGAAATCCTCACTAGATGGATTTCCAAAATTTTATCAAGTTTGTAAGATACAAATAATAGAATACGGGTATATAAAAATAAACATATTTCTTGATTTGTTTTTCTAACAGAAAATCAGTCTTGGTTCGAGGGGCATAACTCTCTATTGCACCATTGGATCTTTATGAATTTTTGATATGATTTAAGAAACGTAGTTTTTTAAATCCTCACTAGAGCGACTGAGAAAATATTTCCTAGTCCAAAAGTTATGAAGGTTAGTGTATGGGTCCACATGGAAATCCAAGAAGTATCCAATTTGCAAAAGAATTTCTTCAAAGAACAGAACGAAGGAGTTATCAAGGCCATGCCACATGTCAAACACATATGCATGCCAACTTAGATGTTTGATTAAATATCATTTAACAATGCTTGAGATATTAAAGTAATGTTTGGTTTTCATAACTGAATATTATAAGGGGATTTTAAAAAGTTTTATTAAAACTTTAGAAAGGATCTAGTTTCAAGAATCATCTATAGGAATTGAAATACAACAATCATGCAAGACATTATATATTATAAAAGACTCAGCATAATGAGGGTTCTCTTTTTTTGCTTTTCTGTGAGTCTTGTGGCTGCAAGGGAGGAAGGAGAATACATTTTTATGGATTAATTGTAACAGAGAGAGTGGGGAATTAGTTTATTTTTTTCTGAAACTTGATTGTACTAGTAGGGACAAAATGATTCTATAGTTATTTTGTTATGTTTTCTTGAAATAAAGAGGAGTATTTGCATGTCAGATCTTGAGGTCTGAACAATTTATTTTATGATTGAAATCAATCATATGGCTATTTATTTCTCATTCTAGGATACAGTCTTGCAGTATTTGTCAAGTATGTGCATGTTTGTAAATTAGTTTGTTGAAAAACTTGTAATTTGTAGAATAGGTTGAATGTAATTCCCTTAGTTTCCTTTGTAATGTGAAAGACTTGGTAGATAGTCATGTGGTTGTTTTTTGGTTTTTCTCTCATCACCAATTTGTAAATTTTTAATCACATTCATCCCATAGTGATGGGTGAATGTTAGAAAGCCTTTGTGTCTTCTAGTAAAAGACATAACTAGTTATTTAATTTATTGAATATAATTGAAGAGGGACTTGTACCTCACAATTTAGAGGAAAGATATTGAACAGTCTCACAATAGGTAATGATAATCATTCCATTTTCTCTCTTAGGAATAATGTATTCATACTAAGGATTACTTTTCCCATCATGAAATGCATTTAGATTGTCAACCCAGGGACCTAGACTTGAAATGGGACAACACAGTTTGTGCACTAAGTTCCTCTAAGAGTCATACTACCTATGCTGTAGGAAGATAAAATGCATGAAAGAAACCTATGCTATTGCTACAGGAATGTGAGAACACTTAAATACTTAATTAAATTACTACAGAAAGCTTGTAAACTTATCCTAAGCCTGTTTAACAACTCAAAGCATTTACTATGTCTATCTCTGCAAGTGCTGTAGGAACATTCACAGTATTAATGCTGCAAGAGTAAAACAATAACTTCTACTTGAAAGCACAAAAAATACAGAAAGTAATTCTACTCTATCCTAATCTAATCCACCTCCCAAGTGGGCCCCCTTGGTTGGCTTCTGCTAACTACTAACACAGAAGATACTTCAAAATCACTCTTTCATTATATTCTCATAAACTGATTACATAGTAATTGAACAATACATGAAGAATAGAAAAGAGTAACTCTGTTACGCTGAACACAACATTTGACTATATTTCCTCATTACCTAACTAAACCAATCAAATCCCTTTATATAGAGGGTTGACGCTTATTGAAATCATAATAGTAAAGTCTAAGTAAATCTCTCCATAGAAGGAGGAAATATAAAAACCACGACATATTACAATAAAGTGTGGATAACAAAATAACAAGCACTAAGAAAATATAACAAAGCTATTTCCTATATTCTCTGGAATGATGGCTCCTTTTCAGTAGTGACATGATCCTTGGAATTGTGTTGGCTTTCTCCACCATGGTTGGAACTCCAACGCTCCTTCTTCAATGTGGTTGATCGACTCTCAAGCTGCTCCTTATTTTCCTGGCAAGTTAGTAGCATTCGGTATGTATACAAGTCAACAATTCAATTCCTACCCAAATATTAGAACACAGATTAAAGTAGCTATATGAAGTACTGCAATTTACATATAATATTCAGAAAAATATGTCATTCTAACTACCCATAATCTTTGTGGCTCTAGCTGTACTTATCACAAGTTTACATAGGTATAGGTTCATAAATGTATTGGAAATGTTTCATCAGAGCATAAAGAGTTTCAACAGAGTATAAAGATTATAACAAAATAGAGAAAATAAATTGTCTCATCATTTTCTGCCTACTAAACATAATGCTTGTCCTTAGGCATTACATTTTCTGACTATAAACTTGAAATCACTAACAGTTGTCTTCCCCTTCTTCCACTCTTAAAAGTGTAATAGAACCCTCTTGTTCTCGCCAAGTAATCTACTTGATGCTCTTCCTGTAGATGTTCCAATCTGGTGGCATTGATATCATAGAGCAATCATAAGAGTGTAGGTTGTTGGAAAGACAAGGGAATCCATAATTCTGTTCTAGTCTGACGCCCCAGTTGTATATATTTAGTTTCTCTATTTGTAGCTTCTTCAAAGTTGATTGGGTTGTGTGGCTCTATTTTCTTGAAGGCCTCTAGTAACCTATTACACTGACTCCTTACCCCTGCAAGAGCTCTTTGAAATGAAAAGTAGGGCAACCCCTGATATTCTCTATAAACTCCGTCTCTCAGTGCAAAGAGCTTCTCCCTGATTTTAGGTTTCTGCTTTCCATAGGTTAGGTTGAGCCAATCTTGTAAGAGGACATCAGGTTTGTGTGATTCATCCCTTAAGGGTAAGGGTTCATACTTCTCTAGGTCCTTATAATTATTCAGCTACCTATCATAGTTTTCCTCATTGTGCATTCACGACATCAGAGCTCTCAAATGGATATCACCTATGTAGAGAAAAGGGTTCCATTCTATTTCATGTAGAATGACAAAGTTATGTAGATAGAGCTCACATAGTAAATTTTGTTTCCATGGAGGGAAAGTCTGGTATAATCCATAGAATTCATGAGCTGATTTAAATTCACAATCTATACCCTTCATAGTCATCACGAGTTGAAACAAGAGGAATTGCTCTTTCAAACAAATGGCATACACTATGGGGGGTGGTCTATAGGCTATGACCTAATCAACTAATTTAAGAGCTTGGTCCATTTTTTATTTCTATTTCTTTACCTGCTCCTTAAGAACTTCAATTTCCTCTTCATTGTCATCTATCTCTTTTTGCATTTTGTTTTTTTCTTGTTTCCACCAAGTTTTCTGGAAAAAAAATTGATTATATAAATTAAAGAGTATAGATTGTATTGTTGGTGGGCCAAATTCTTGTAGCTGGGCTTTCTTTCTCTTTTCTTTGGAAGCTTGTTGAAAATATATAGTAAACCATGTTAATTTTTAGGGCACAATAGACATATTGGAATAAATAGGGCACTGTGGAGGAGTCGTGTGGACATCTTCAACAATGCTTTGTTGTGCCACAGTAGGGCTTTTCTTAGATACACCCAGATCATCATGTGGCATGTTACCACAATGTTCTTGCAAATTTTGGGATTCTTGCATATTTTTGGGAGATGAAGACACTTATGTCTGCTTGGGGGAATTATTAGGAATGTACTCAACAAAATATTTTGGAGTAGGTTTTGATATTGGAACATTTGAGTTTCTAGGGGAAATTGGAGACACTTGTCCTCATATCTAAGGACTTTTTAGCACTGTTGTTTCCACAAACACTGCAGTTTTCTTTTGGCAGGTTCTTTTTTGGCCTTTCTTATACAGGAGCAGATGTTGCAGGATTTGACCTTTTTCTTTTATTTCTTTGAATTGCAAGGTTTTGAATTTCACTTTCGAGGTTAAGGGTTTCTTCTCCAATTTTCTATTTTCCTTCCCTTGTGGAAGAAGTAGGAACATTTCTTTCTGGAGCGGGCTCAGAAGACCTATTTTATTGGAATAAATCTGGCTATTTTTATTTTGGAGCAGTTTCTACAGTGGGCTCAGATGATTCTACATCATTTCCTAGGGGTTGCTCAACAGGTTTACCCTGGGGTTGCAGTGTTTTATGTTGAACAAATTTTGTTCATGCTAGGGGAGAGAGATCCCTAAGGGATTTTTTGACTAGCAGTTTTATTAGGGCATGATGGGTAACAAAATTTGCATTCCCCTTTTGAGTCTCTTCAACACTAATGCTCAACATATTGTATAGGAAATTAGGGACATTAACTAGGAGATTATGCCTTATGAAACTAAGTAGTTTAAAATGATGGGCATGCAAATTTGAAAATTTCCCTTTGCAAGTTAAGTACGTAATAAAATGCATCACCAATTCATTGAACGGTTGAGGAAGAGACATTCTTTTGCATCCTTGCTTGGTAATTTCTAGAGGAGGATCAGTTGGATGGGAGAACTAGATGACCTAGTGTCATGCTCATTAGGGTAATGCTCCCCAATGACTGGCAACCTAGTGATCTTTGCTATTCTTTCTTTGGTGGAGACAACCATTAAACCCCATATGGTTGGCTACTCCTCCTCAAAGGTACTCATAAATTCTGCTACTACTTCCTCATTAAAATCTGATAATTGAAGAAAATAACCCAACCAACCACATGTATTAAATCTCCAGACTGCTTCGACGTCTGCAAGTAAAATGCCATGGTGCATTGGCTCATGCCTCTATAGTTGTCCACCCTTTTTTTTTCAATATCCAGCCTCCAATTTTCTGCTCACCAATTTATCTTTTAATCTTTCAGTCTCTTGTGCTCTGCAAATACCTTCTTTCCTTCTTGAAATTAAAATGCACTTCTTGAAAACACCGACTTTCCCTTTTAATTCCTCTATTATTTTAGCATGAACAATAATAATGAAGTTTTAAAAGCGGACATTATAACCTTAAATGCGAGTTACCACACAATTTAATTATAATTTTTTTCAATCATATCAAGTTCAGAAAATCAGAATTTGCAGTATGCAAAATGTGTGGGAATAAAGGAAATTATTAAAACAAGGCCCAAGTACAGCTTGAAGTGATAAGGAAGTGACAAGGATGGCTTAGTAATGACATTTGGAACTTATTACACTTCCCCTACCCCTTACAAAACATTTACAAGTGTCCTCACTTGGCACATTCAGCACGGGATGGGGAACTTGCATAACACCTAAATTATATATTTATTATAGTACTATATATAATTACTGAGATCTATGTGCTAAACGTGAGTAAAGATCAAAGAAGTTGTACTTGTACATTGATTGACGTATGTGCAAAGAAAAGGTGGTGAGAGTGAAGAAATTTTGGCAGCCGCATGTGCCATCTGACATGGCATTTATTGAAAACATTGAAAATAGAAAAGGTGGATGACATGGATTATGAGTGGATGGAAGAGAGAGAAATAAAATGGGTTAGAGAGAAGAATAAAGAAAAGTGAATGGATAAATGTACTTCATATTAAATAAAGTTTTATTATGGTCAGTTCTTGAAGGCATGTTATTTTGAAGCTGGGGGAAGAAGGTTTTCACCTTCTACTGCAAGAGGTGTTACTTGTGGTTTTGTCGAAGTGTGCGTACTAAACTGCTACAGGAAGTCCTCCTTGGTTTGGGGCTTATGATACAGGTGCAATCGATGGCTGTTGATGAGTAGTTTGAATTGTACTACATCTAGTGTTGTCAACTAGAATGCTCTATTGTCAAAGACGTATTCAATTTCATAGGTTCCCAACCATCTGGTTTGTAACTTTCCTGGAATCTCTTTAAATCTGGAACCATACAATAAAGCCCAATCACCCACTTGAAATTGCTTTCTCTTAATATGAGAATCCTGCCACCTCTTCTATTGGTACTAGATCAGCTCCATGCACTCCAATGTAGATTTGCACATTTCATCTAAGGAATTAAGGTGGAGAAGACATTCTATTTGTGCTACAAGAAGTTTGATATTTAGTTCCAGAGCTGTACGCAATGTCTTGTATTTGAATTCTATTGGTAACATTGCCACCTTCCCATATACTAACTCAAATGAGGTGAATCATGTGGTTGTCTTCCAAGTTGTGCAATAGGCCCAGAATACTTTAGTGAGTCAGTTGCTCCAATCTCATCGGTGCAGCTGAACTATTTTTGTTAAGATGGCCTCAATTTCTTTGTTTGTGACATCTTTCTGTCCATTTGTCTGCGGATGGTAAGGGCCAAACTTCCGATATTGCCTGATAATGTATTCCTTCATTAGGTCATTGATCAGATTTGAAGTGAACTGTGCTCCTTGGTTAGTTACAAGTTCTCTTGGCACTCCATAATGGGTGAAAATATCCTCATACAAGATTTTTTTCTACCTTTTGATCTCTGGCATGTTGCATGGCTTTCACTTCCACCCATTTGGTCAGATAATCTATGCATACCAGGATATAATATTTCCCATTTAAAGGAAGATCTATTGTTCCTATGAAGTCCATTCCCCATTTTTCAAATGTCCTTACCACCACTTGTGGGTTGAGGGGCATCTCATCTGATTTGGTTGGGCAACCCATCCTCTGGCATTTATCACATTTTCTTGAATAGCTGGCTACATCCTTGAAAAGTGTTGGCCAGTAGTAACCTATTGTTAAGATTTATAGAGTTGTTCTCTTTACTGCAAAGTGGCCTCCACATGGCTCATCATGACAAGCGTGGAGTATATCATATGTTTCATCTTCTCTCACACACCTTCTCATGATTTGGTCTAGCCTAGTATAAAATAAGTTGTTATCAATCCATGAGAATTGGAAACTTTTCTCTACAAGCATTCTTCTGTCCTTTGGAGAGAAATGTGGGGGCATTTTACTGGAAGCAAGGTAATTAGCTATGTCAGCACACCATGGATTTTTTACTACAATATGGAACAGGTGTTCGTCAGGGAATGTATCTTCAACCAGAGTAGTGTCTGCATCATCATTTTGAAGACTGGACAAATAGTCAGCCTCTATGTTTGCCTTCCCTAGCTTATCAATGATAGTTATATCAAATTCCTACAAAAGAAGAAGCGATCTTGCTAACCTGCCTATGATGGAAGGTTTGTTCATTAGATATTTAATTGCTAAGTGATCAGTGTGAACAAAGATGGGATAACCTGTTACATAATGGAAGAATTTTTTCAATGCATAAATTACAACCAATAATTCTTTTTCAGTTACTATGTAATTTAATTCTGGTCCATGTAGGCTCTTACTAATATACTAAATTGCATTCTCAAGGTTACTAGGCTTTTGTCCTAGCACAACACCTATTGCATAATCTGATGCATTTGTATGTATGTGAAATGAGATAGACCAATCAGGTCCTTTGAGGACTGGTGTAGTTGTTAGAAGTGACTTGAGCTATAGGAAGGACTCATCACAAGCTGATGTCCATATAAACTTAGCCTCTTTGGTAAATAGTGTGTATAGAGGACTAGCTATTTGACTAAAATTATGAATAAAGCACCTATAGTAGCCAGCATGTCCTAAGAAAGATCTTACATCTTTTTGCTTAGTAGGTGTGGGTAACGTGAGAATTACCTCAATTTTGGCTGGGTCTACTTGGATTCTTGGTGCTGAAATGAAATGTCCAAGTACAACACCTTCCTGCATCAACATAAAGCATTTCTCACTGTTGAGGGAGAGATTATGTTCCTTACATCTGATCAACACCTTTATGAGATTTTGTAGAGCTTCTTCAAAGGTCACCCCAAATGATATAAAATCATCCATGTATATCTCCATGCAATTATGTGAAATGTTAGCAAAAATACTAATTACAACTCTCTGGAATATTGCTGGAGCATTACACAACCCAAATGGTAGGATAGAATATGCATAAGTCCCCCATGGACATGTCAATGCAGAATTTTCTTGGTCCTCTGGAGCAATACTAATATGATTGTATCCACTATATCCATCAAGAAAGGAAAAATTCTTTTTACCGGCTAAAGTATCAAGTACTTGATCAATGAAAGGTAATGGAAATTGATCTTTCTTAGTAGCTCTATTTAATTCCCTATAATCTACATAGATTCTCCATTTACCCCCCTTTTTGGGCACTATGACCAGAGGTGATACCCATTTACTATCAAATATAGGATATATAAAGCTAACATCTAGCAACTTTTGTAACTCTATTTTGACTATCTCTCTTAATGTTGGGTTAATCCTCCTCCGAGTCTGGTGGAGTGGTAGACTTCCTTAATTGATATAAATCTTGTGAGTACAGAGTGTGGGCCTTAGTCCCTTTATATCCCCATAGTCCCATGCAAAGGATTTTTCATCTATTTGTAAGAGCTTAGTTAATTTCTCCAATTGTTGTGAAGGCAACTTATTATTTACATGGAGGTTGTGACCCTTGGAAAGCTCAATAGTAGTTGTAAGGTCAAGCATGGATACTTCAGGGATAGGACTTGTAACTACTTCACAAGGTAGTAACTGATGGATAATATTAGGTTTTGAAGGAAAAAAACCATGCTCAACATGGTCCTCACATGTAGTTAACTCCAATATAGAGCTCTCAGATATGTCTTTGATCACAACATAATCTTATTAAGAATGTTCTAAATTACTGCATCTTCCTCTTGCAAATTTATAAAGGATTTCCTATGCAACGTCATGAGCTGAACCACAAAGTTCAACTCTTCTTCCCCATATCCTAAATCTAGCCATATAGGGGTGCTTAAATCTAGTTGGGGTTGAGCTAGAGGATATAATGCTAGTTTCTTAGTTACTTTCCCATCTGAAATTGTCATGTTTCCTGATCTACAACTAATGTTTGCATCAACTGTTGCTAACCATGGACATCCTAGAATAACATGGTAACCAGCCAGATTGACCTTTGGTGATAGAATCATGAAATCAATAGGATATTCCTAGGAATCTAGGGAAACTATTATGTCTTCTATCATCCCATCAGGGGTGATAGTGGATCTATCTGCCAGTTGCAAGATTGTTGGAGTAACTCGTAATCCTTCTATGCTCAGTTTATTCATAGTATCCTTAGTCATTACATTAATGGCAGCACCTAAGTCTATTAGAGCATTTTTAACAGACTGACCATTAATGATGATATTAAAAACTGGACTCCCTAGATTAGAATATTCTGGAATTACAAGTTTTCCCAACATGATATTAACTAGTTGTCCTATAACATGAACTATTTTGGGATCCATTTTCTTTTGTCCAAGCTTTTTGAGACAAGCTTCCTTGATTGCTTTTCCATAAATAGGAACATCTTTAATGGCTTCAAACAGAGGAATCTGGACATGCATGTTCTTTAGTTGGTCAAGGATATCAAACAACTATTCCTCTTTTGGTATAGGTTTGTCTTGGCTGAGCCTTTGAGGAAAAGGAGGTTTGACTGATGTATGAACATTAGTTGAATTGGATACATTAGCTGGGGCAACTGTATTTGGAAAAGCATTATCTGGAATTGGTACTGATGTTGCAGGAAGGTTTGGCACTTTGGTAATAAGAGGTGGTTCAGGTGCAGGAAAGGTACTACTAAGAATCAACTATGTTGAGTGCATAGGCAGGGTACTACTAAGAATCATTAGCATACATTTTCTACTATTGTTGTTGACTATTGGGATTCGGTTGTGGCTAAGTAGGTAGTTGTGTCTACTTTTGCGAACCTGTATTTGAAGGTGGTGGCATAATTGCAGGTGTATTCATTGGAGGTGGAAAAGATGGATATTCAAGATTTGGATTAGGCCATTGTTGGGGTCCTCTCCATTGGTTAGTGGGCTGCCAATTTCCTTGTGGTGATTTCCATTGGTTTGGAGGTTGTGGCCACTAGGGTTGTTATGGATTAAACCATTGATTATGTTGATTATTGGGCCAAACATTATTCCAGGTAGGTTGAGTATACTGAGGAGGGATTTGAACATTCCAATTTTGCCACTGACTATTATAAGGATTTGAAATTTGTAGTGGATCTTGAGGCATACCTTGGCTCATGGCCCGTGGCCGACATTGAGAAAAAAAGAACACTTGCTCATCCTCACCTTCTATCTTTAAGTACTTAGTTGGAAGGTGCTGATTCTCCAGGTTTGTGACCAGCTTGCAATGACAATCCTTCTTTTTCTTGCGGCAATGGGGATAGTATTTAGTGAGTTGCACCTCCATGTCTACATGCTTCTTCTTGGTAGTCATCATGTCCAAGTGTGTAGCGACATCATTAATGATGTCTTGCTTGAAGTCTGATAGAAAGTTTGAGATTTCTACCTTGGAAATGCCGAAGCCACTTCCTTTTGTGAGTGTTGGATGGAATCCTCTACCTTTCTTTACTATTTCTATGAAATAATTTAAATAAATATTCTTGAGATCATCACATGAAGATTGAGATATATCTCCTCCATCCATAAGGTCCAGTGCTTCTAGGCAGTTGTCATTCACTCCTCCTAGAAAGATTAGCTTTTGTGAATCCTCCTACAGTGCATGTTGAGGATTCTTCTGTAGATTGTACAAGAAGTGTGATATGTAGTCCTCCAGGGTCTCATCTTCCTTCTGTGACATTTGAAAGATGTCATCTCTTTTTGAATCACCTCCTTTGCAGTATTCCTTATACTTCTATAGAAATAAATCTCTCATTCTGACCCAATCAGTTACTGCATTTTCTCCTGAGCCCATGAACCATCTGAGAGATGACTCCTTCAATGTTGTTGGAAATAACTTAAGTTTATGACTATCAAATTTATAGTCAAAACTTTGACACAAAATGTCAAACTCAAACAAAAAGGTGTCGGGGTCCTCTATAATAAGGCCATAGAAATTTGGAAGGGCTAAAGCATGTATGTTCTTGAGATTAGGATTATTGATAAGACTTGGGATAGGAAATGGAAATGTAGGAGCTGCCATTACTGGAGGTGCTCGATAATGAAACTGTGGATGGGAAGTATTATTAACCAAAAGGTTCTGGTCAATAGGTTGTCCTGGATTGGAATTATTTAGGAAACTAGCTAATATATCCATAAAAGGGTGAAGGTCAAATGGATCAAGAGGATCTCCTTCTATTGAATATGATGCAACAAATTCAGGACTTGCATCAAGAAATGGTAACTCAAGTTCTTCAAATTCTTCTTTCAATTTAACTAGTTCTTTTGGGAGAAATCTTCCATTAACATCTTGCCTTCTTCGATGCATGCAAGTGAGTTGATGAACTTGTGAAGAAAGCTCACAACTACTTTCTATTGACTAAGAATAATAAACTAATCTTAAAAATAAATCACTCATTAAGGTTCTCAGTTTGACACCATCCCCGGTAATGATGCCAAAAATGAATAGTCTCACAATAGGTAATGATAATCATGCCATTATCTCTCTTAGGAATAATGTATTCATACTAAGGATTACTTTTCCCATCATAAAATGCATTTAGATTGTCAACCCAGGGATGTAGACTTGAAATGGGACAACACAGTTTGTGCACTAAGTTCCTCTAAGAGTCATACTACCTATGCTATAGGAAGATAAAATGCATGAAAGAAACCTATGCTATTTTTGCAGGAAAGTGAGCACACTTAAATACTTAATGAAATTACTACAGAAAGCTTGTAAACTTATCCTAAGCTTGTTTAACAACTCAAAGCGTTCACTATGTCTATCTCTGCAAGTGTTACAGGAGCATTCATAGTAGTAATGTTGCAGGAGTAAAATAGTCACTTCTACTTGAAAGCATAGAAAATGCAGAAAGTAATTCTACTCTATCCTAATCTACTCCACCTCCCAAGTGGGCCCCCTTGGTTGGCTTCTTCTAACGACTAACACAGAAGATACTTCAAAATCACTCTTTCATTATATTCTCATAAACTGATTACATAGTAATTGAACAATACATGAAGAACAGAAAAGAGTAACTCTGTTATGCTGAACACAACATTTGAATATATTTTCTCATTACCTAACTAAACCAATCAAATCCCTTTATATAGAGGGTTGACGCTTATTGAAAGCATAACAGTAAACTCTGACTAAACCTTTCCATAGAAGGAGGAAATATAACAACCACGACATATTACAATAAAGTGCCGATAACAAAATAACAAGCACTGAGGAAATATAGAAAATCTATTTCCTATATTCTTTGTCCAATGATGGCTCCTTTTTAGTAGAGGCATGATCCTTGGAATTGTGTTGGCTTTCTCCATCATGGCTGGAATTCCAATGCTCCTTCAATACGGTCAATCCACTCTCAAGCTGCTCCTTGTTTTCCTAGCAAGTTAGTAGCATTCAATATGTATACAAGTCAACATTTAAATTCCTACCCAAATATTAGAACACAGATTAAAGTAGCTATATGAATTACTCTAATTTATATATAATATTTAGCAAAACATGTCATTCTAACTACCTATAATCTTTGTGGCTCTAGCTGTACTTATCACAAGTTCACATAGGTATAGGTTCATAAATGTATTGGAAATGTTTCATCAAAGCATAAAGAATTTCAATAGAGTATAAAGATTATAACAAAATAGAGACAATAAATTGTCTCATCAGCTATCAATCTCATGATAGCCTTTCCAACTATTAGTTCAGTTTGTCTTCTAAATATGGGCATCTAAGAGTCAGTTGTGAAGGCATTTTAGTGAAGAGAAATATGTTTACTAAAATCGACATAGGAGGATGTGTTGTTTTGTGCCAACCATTTAAAGATTCTTAAAAAAATGTGTTATATTGTATTTGGTTCCCTTTTATCTCTTGAAGTGGATTATAATCACCACAATTGTATTTGGTGGTTTACTTTATTGAAATTATATTTGTTATATATATATATATATATATATATATATATATATATATATATATATAAAAGATAATTTTAGCATGTTTATGTGTGGATTGAGAGTGTGGATCATGTAAAAGAGTATATGTTGAAGAGAATGTTTGAAAGAGACACTGATATGGATAGATTGTATGTTATCACTGAAGGAAAGTACACATATAATTTCCTATGGTCACTTGATAGATTCTATGATTACCAAAGGTCAAACTAAATATTTGGCTAAACTATATGGTAGAATAGGGGATAGTATACATGATCAATAAAAGGAACAGTATGGAGAGGTTCAGTGAATTTTAAATAGTGAAGTTAGAGGGATATTCTACAAGGTATATTCTATGATATACTATGATCACACCTACTTATGTTATTATTTTCTTGATTTGATAAGATTTGAGTATCAGGTTTGTAGCTGATTGTGAAAGACAGTGATAGTTAGATGTTCAATCAATTAGTAATCCTAACATATCGATGATCCAATCAATTTACTATTTCTATTTTGTAGAGTTGACATGATTGATGACATCTATTCTTTTGGTCCTGGTTATCATGAAGTTTTGAGTATGGATTTGGCTGACTCATCTTGCACGTTTCATTTATGTTTTGAGGCTGACCAGTCAAGTTTTTTTTTCTTTGTAATTGGGTATATAAGCTTGAATTTTTTTGGAGATCTTATGATGTGATTATAGGAGGTTATTGTGTGAAGTATAGAGGTGATATGTTGATAGTTTTTATATACAAAGAACCTGATTACAGAGGTTAGATTTTTGTATATGTATTGTACTTAACTGCAACTATATAGGCATAGTTGATGTTATTTCTCAGTTCACTCTATTGGATTGTAGTCCAAAATTTTGTATGGAAGTGACCCTCTATATGTATGTTGTAGTCTAAGTAGTGAGCTCTAGGTAGTGGTCCTAAATGCAAGTGCATTCCCATTTTGTACTATTTCCCTTAGATGGGTTACTATTATTTCTACATAAGTAATGTGTGGGTTCCATCCTCACCGT
The DNA here is from genome assembly GCA_027943335.1 of Chamaecyparis obtusa. NCBI lineage: Eukaryota > Viridiplantae > Streptophyta > Pinopsida > Cupressales > Cupressaceae > Chamaecyparis > Chamaecyparis obtusa. The sequence goes on from BSBK01010691.1 coordinate 19,195, forward strand.
AGTTTTTCCCTTAACTAGGTTGCCACAAAAAAATCATGATGTCATGAGTTTATGGATGTTTTATTTGTGTTTGAATTGTTTACTTTTCATTGTAATTGGTTTATGATTATGAAACCATATTTTTAAGATTAAAAATATTAGAGAACTAATTCACCCATGCCCTCTTAGTGTTCCTCAATACCAACAACTAGTATTAGAGCCTAGTGCCTCAGAATAAGTCTTAACAACTTGAGGAAGGTCTTGATGGGTTATTCAATAGTTTCTAGTAGTGTTCAAAGACAATTATTCATTGCACTTGAATATGTTGACAAGTTAAATGCTGAAAATATTAAATGAAAAGAGAAACTCAAAGAGGCTGAAAGCTTTATAGAGAATCTTAAGGAGCGGTTGAATAAATCTAGAGAAAAGAGGAAATATCTTGTTGAACAATTAAAGATAAAAGGAAGCACTAATGATTCATCATCCATGAAGGAGAAATATGATCAATTTGAGAATCTTGTGAAAGAAAAAGATAACCTGGAACATGAAATGGAATCCATGGTCATGAAGTTGACTAAGGAAATTGAGGAAAAGAAAAAGAATAAAAAACATATTGAAAAATCCATAAAAGACAAGTCAGATGAATGATACAAATTGAATAGTCAAATTAGACAGATGTAGCTTGATCTTGATGAAGCCAGACATAATGAGAAAGATCTTGAGAGAGTTAATGAAGTTCTTAGGAGTGAGATTTTTGCAGCTAATGAATTCAAAGAAAAGTTCAAATCTAGTTTAGTGAAGCTTGATGCACAACTTGAGAGTCAAAGACTAAAAGGATAAACTCAAGGACTTGGCTTTGAGAAGGGAGAAAGTTCTAGATCGAGTGATAAAATCAATTCACATGAGAATCGGACTAAAGAACCAAAGAAGACACCTATCAAGCAACCAAAATTCAATGGTAAATTCTTTACATGTAAAATTTTTTGTCATAGAGAGAAGTGTAAAAGCAAACCTAATAGCCCATCTTTTTCTAGTTACTGTTATGCCTACTACAATTATGGATAGAAATAAAGTGAGTGTAAAGTCAAAATGAGTAATAATATGAACATAGGGAATATTACATGTCACAAATAATGTTTTTTGGTTAGATAGTGAAGCAATGCAAAATAAGAACAAATCAAGTGAATTAAAGGTATGGAAACTCAAATGTAACATGTTTTAATTATAATAACTTTGGTCACATTGGAAATAATTATAGATACAACAGAGCCAATGTGAATGTAAGAGGTTCAGTAGAAAGAAAATAGGTGCATGATAATAAGGGAAATAAAATTGTCGATGTAGAAGAAGTTAAGAAATAAATGAGCAAGACATGGGCGATGAAAGATCTAATTGATGCTACTGGATAGATCACACCAGATTCTAGCCAGCTGCATCATCTCTTTTGTCACATAAAATGGATGAGATGAACTCACTTTGTCTACTAGGAGGATCATTTTCAAAACCATAAACTTGTCTTCTACAAACTTTTAGAAAATAGGTAATATTGGAGATCAAATTCAATATGATAACAACAACAATAAGTTTCAAAAAACTTTGTTTTTCCTCACATAATATGGCTTAAATTTTTCAAACAATGTTTTCCCAATCTTTATATTAGGATTTGAACTACAAAATGACACATGTGTTTCATGTTTTGTTGTGTCTAACCAATGTTTTGTATTAAGTTCATATTCATTAGCTCTAACCCTGTCTCTGATAACATCTCTATTGTTTGGTGAAGGACAAGTATTATCATTTGAAAATGATTTGACCAAATTCCTGATTTCCTCCTCAATCATATCAAAGTGAGGAGCTCTACACATAATTGTTCAATGGCCTTCTAGGGTGCTATCATCTAAAAGCATTCTCCTCTTAACATATATTGATATTGTTTTCCTACTAAAACCAATTTGGGATGAAACTAAAGATATTTGTTTGTTTCAGGACATAATGTTACCTATAATGGATGTCAACATAACTCTTCTTATAATGGCCCTATCTTTAGATTGGGATCGTTTCCCTACAAACCTCAAACCTTTCCTAAGATTTTCAATAATATCACTTTGCATCTTACAAATTTTTCTCTTTTTTGATGTTGCGTCTACACCCAACAATTTTAATGGCTCTTTCAAATTTTTTGTATAAGTACAATCAAAAGCAATTGGACTTGTTTGATTGTTTCCAGATTATAAAATTTAGCCATTATTTCCCTTGCTATATTATTCATTGACCTCTTCTTAGAGAGACTTAAGGGTTGAACATCAACAAGTGATCTCAATTTATCCACATCCATTGTAAGTATATGATCCAGGTTTCCATAAATAATTTTTGTCTTTACATTTTGAGCTAGATTTATATGTTCATCCATACCAGTAGGAGAAAGTGATCCTGACCCTTCTTTAACTTCCATTTATTGAGCTTCCATAGGGAGTGATTTTGACCCTTCTCCAAAATCCATTTCTTAAACTTGGGTTGACCCTCCTACCTGAGCTTCTCCTTCATATTGTACTTGTTGATTACGAGCTACATGCACAAAAATAAATCAAATTAGAACAAATTAGAGAAAATTGAAAACAAAGAAATATAAAAATCGGGCATGTGAAATTAGAGATGCATACCTTATTTAGTTTTATAATAATATGCTAATGAAGCTTCAAATTTTTTTTGTTCTCTACCAGGTGACCTTTTTCTTGCAGATTTAGTCTACCTTCCCTTCTTGTTTCCCATCACTTTTTTTCAAAAAACAACTTTGAAATATTTATCAGATGCAAAACCTTTCATATATTAACTTTCCTATGCTTATATTAAAAAATAACAAATTAAATGGAATTTTTTGTTTTTAAAAAAAGAAAACAAAACACTTTTATTTATACCGAAATAAAAAGTCGCAACCCAAAAACAGCAACCCATCTGACTTACTTTAGGCGAACATGCTTGACAAAAAAAATTGGTGGTGTCCTTTCCACCATACTTTCGTTAGGGGGTCTTTGTGTGAAGGGGCCTTCACATGAAGGCTCTTTAATCCCTTCGTTTGAAGGGGTCTTCATGTAAAGGCTCTAGAAAATGGATTTTTTTCTAAGAACAACAAATTTTTGTAGAATTCTGCCATCTCAAGGTCTCAATCAAGGGCCAAATAAGACAATCTTCTAAAACAAAAAATGCTAGATTATTCTACTCTGAAGAAGCTTTACAATGACTATAATTTTGATATATATAGAGTTCATTGTGACTTTCTATTTTTATTTTATTTAAACATAGGTTGTCTGGTCATTTAGCAACCTCTCTCTTTGATGCTTTGGGAAAAATAGAAAATTAAGATAAAGAATTATGAAAAAAGTGTGTCTAGTAGGTATTTATGTTAGCTTTCTGTCAAAAAAATAAAAAATAAATTTCAATATATATAGATCAAGTTAGAGTGAACTGAAGAAACCTATGTCTAAATTATAGTTAATGTTACTTCATAACTCAATAAACTATAAAATTCTAAAGCAAATTGAAATAAACCAATTAAATCTTCTAGTTATTGATGTTATAAACTTACCCTCGAAAGAATTACTTAGTTATCATTTTTCAAAAGAAAGTTATGTCAAACCAAGCGACTGTCACTTTTTAAAAATGTCAAATTTTCATACAAACCACTTTTCGAAGGAGAAGGAAAAATGGATACAAATAAATTCCATTTTTTTAAAAGTATATTTAGAAACTAGAAAAAAAATTCTAAAATTCACTAATTTACATCATCTTCAAATTCTTAATGGTTTTGCAACAATATGTGTTTGAAAGTGAATTTTTTTTTCAAAATATTTGTTTTAGTGTCAAAGTTGGCCAAAACATGGGACACAGTATTGTGGGAACACCCTCCAAAAACACAAAATAATTAGAAACATATGTGGGCAATTTGGACAAGGCATTTTCAATACCCCTAGTTCTCAAATATGAGAAACTATGGAACTAAATAAAATAGATTCCATATTGAGTTACCGAGGTAGAAAATTTAGGGGAATTTTTTTTTCTAGTGACCCTTCATTATTTTTAATAACCAACCACATAAATGCATCAAACTTTTCATCCATGTTTCTTCTATAACTATGAAAAATACTCATACACAACTTTGTCTCTCAATGGGAACTCATCAATTTGTAAACTAGGTTAGGTAACTTCTCTATTGGCAAGTACATATATCAATATTGAACACATATGGAGCTCTCCCCCTCCTCATAGCTAGCTAGATGCTCATGCAATTGATGACTAAATAGCTTCAACCAATCAATGTACTCACCACTAGAACACATAACACTATACTCTCCATGCCATGATGTAATAGTGTGATTTCATTAGAAATTTTAGTTACAAAAAGGTCCCTTTTAGACTTGAAGGAAGCTTAAACTCTCCTTTCCTCTAAACCCTTAGCTAGGCACTTACAATTTGACTCAAACACCAATGTTTTCTCTCTGAAAAATAGTACAAAGAAAAATTAATAGATACATCTACAAATGACTCTCATTCAGGCAGCTTCAATGCTTGGAAAAAAACTTCAGGGCAAATTTTAATGAACATTAAATCACTAGAAGTCTGAATTTCATGGGTCTTAGAGTTGTAATGATTGACACAATAAATAATCAATTTAGGACAAGGAATAACATATGCGAAACCACTTTCTTCAATTACACCAATCTGTACAAACTTTTGAGAAATGAGAGAGTTATATTCTTCTCTCATTCTCCTCATAATGTCATGCACATTAATATCATGTAATTCTATGTCTTTTCTCTCTTCTAGGATATTCTCTATAGCAGACAACATTAAAAAGGCTAGGATTTGAAATTGGTAGTACAAAAGCCAATATCTAAAGGGTTCTACAATTATGGTTACCATACGATGGCTACATGGGATAGAGTTTCACAAAATGAACTCATGAGGAACTCAAAAAATGACTACACACACTATGACCCATAGAATCTTTACTTGTAATTTAAGAAATACACTAAGAAAATGAAATAAACCCTTACCCTAGCCTCTTTGACTACATGCCTAAAAATTTTCTCCTCATTGTGAAACTAGAGACTTCACTCTACCACCTACTCAAATAGCAAATAATGCCACAAAATGATAGCACATATTCATTTAATACATTGTCATAGTACACTTCATCATTTTCAAAAATAATGCCAATTTCTTTGCATATCTTTCACCACCTCACCAATCATTAATGTAAGCCAAACGTCGATACCTCAGAATGAATGTGGCTTCCAAATTTGCAAACCCCTTTAAGTTGGGTACCCCACAACATTTTAACGAATGCCACTACATCCTAACAAGTAGGCGTGAAATCACACTAGATTTAAAAACTTTTCAACTAAACAACTCAACAACTATGAAAGTCCAACACTTTCCCAACCTACCAACATGAAATCTAATTAGCACAGATCAATACCTTACATTGAATAAAACTGCAATTATACACTCCATATTTTAATTTTTTTTTTCCCTTTAAGTCAAGTTTTCCATAACATTTTGACGAATAGAAAAATACAATGGATATGAAAAGTAAACACTCATCCAAATTTCCTTCATAAAGGATAATAAGTACATACCAATACCTTACATTTAAAAAAGTGCAAGATACACTCTATTTTAAAAAAAAAACATTTTTCCTTTAACTCAAGTACTCTGCAACAACTAAGCACTGAGGAACAACAATTACTAGTCCATCCCAAAGAAACACACAGAGCCTATTAAATAGATATCACAAGCACAACTGAAGTCATACCTTACCAGCATAACTCCTCACACCACTCTTACTAGGCATAAGTGGTTTTACCTCCACAAACTATTTCCATCTAACACCTCACGAATCAAAAAGTTATAGTCTTCACTCATTCTCTTGTATATGCCATAAAGAGTCATACCATGTAACTATGTCTTTAAGAACTCATCTACTAAAATCATCATGAAAAGAAAAAAAAAAAATCCATCCCCAAACAACTTCTTCATGTAGACCATCACATGTCATTACAAAACTTCCTAGCCCCAAAAAGTTCTCCACACAGAACATCACACACCATTACACGACTTCCTAACAACATAATATAACATTTAGATGAAACACCCATTATTTGACAAGTTTTTGATGGTAAGAAACAACATTTAGGAAAAAAACAACATTCCAAGAATAAAAATACACAATCGCCCCCAATCTCCTAGGTTTGACAACTTGTCCAATTCTGGCCACCAAAATTAGAAAACTTTCTGGTTGCATGAGACAACTTTTTGGTGTTAGATAATTTTCTAGAAATAAAAGTTCAAACTAATAGCCTATCAGCTAAATAAATCAAATATTATATTTATAAAATAATTGGTTTTAATTTTTATTTCTATGTTTTTGACAAGTTGAATGGATAGTTTAGATCAAATCTTGTATTGTGAGTTAGATCTATGATTGGTAAATGTAATGAGGAGAGGTAGCAATCATAGATGAGTTGAATGGAGAGAACTAAATAAAAAACTTATTTGATTGTTGAGTCGATAATTAGCTAATATTTAATATGATTAATGATTATTAGTCAATTAAATTTATGAGTGAATGAGGAAAGGTTAAATAATTGCATGAGGATTAGATGAGTAAGTGAATTAGTTGTATAAAGAGTTAAATTTTTTACATGAATGAATTGCATAATTTGTTAAATGAGGTAACTAATTTTAATTGATTAGTTAATCTGAATAAGGGAAAATTTGAGAATTTTTATTATTTAATTTTGAGTGTTGTGAGAATGTGATGTGGATTTTAACTTTTAAATAAATGAGAGAAATTAGCTTAATTTAATTAAATAATAAGAATTATTTAATTAAATGGATAATTGATTAAGGATAGTTAAATAATTCTGATTTGAAGAATGAGTAAATGGTAAGAATATTGGTGACTACAAAATGATTTCAAAAGATATGAGGCCCAAATTAGTATATAAATTGGGTAGATTTTAATTTTGGAATATCATAAATATTGTTATGTTCTTAGTTATAACAAATATGAGAAGTTGAGACATTTTTTTCTTTTGATATTTTTTTGTACGTTCCTTGCTATTAATTATAATTATAGGTTTGAGTTATGTGATAAGCTAAAATTATATGTATTTTAAATGACTTTAATATTAGAAAATAAGATTGTAGTAGAATTAGTAAGATATATCGTAATATGTATCTAATTATATTCCATTTATAAGTGATATAGTAGTAAATTACATAATATTGCATATATTATATAGTACTATTATATTATATATATTATAGAATAATATTTATTATAAGGATAACATAGTAAATATTTGGGAATATATAATAGTTATATGTTATAACAATAATATATGTAATAAATTTACATTGATTTAAATATTATAAAATAATTTACCCTTACGGATAGATCTCTATAGCATTTCATATCAAAATTTTAAAAATTAAAACTTACAAATATTTACCATCCTTTAAAAATTTTCCTACTACAAAAATATGATAAAATAATATAATTAGAAAAAGATTATTGTAATATATAGCTAAAAAAGTGTCATTGATAATAGAAACTATCCAGAAAAATGGGTCCTATAACACCAAACCAATTCAACCAAATAAGTAATTTGTATAATATATGAAAGTAATAAATAAATATCTTAACTTTAGAAATATTCCAATTACCAAAAAATGGTTACTTATCATTGCTCCAAAACAATTCATTAATTGTGCATAGGTCAATGCAATAGCATATTGCCTACTACAAGTACAAGTTATAAGTTTGGTTGTAGATTAACTTAAATCTATTTTATTATATTTATTATAAATAGTATATATAATTGAATTAATAGTTATTTTATAAGGTGTGCTATGTTTTATAATTAATTAAAATGTCTTTAATAATTATAATACATTTATTAATATTAGAATTATATTTAGATATAAATTAAAATTAATTATAACACTAAAAGGCTACTAGGATATTATTTTAAAAAAATTAATTATTATCATTCATATAAAGATTCTTATCAACACCCCACAATTGCAACGGTAAGTTGCAAGCCTCTCAATTGGGAGGTCTTGGGTTCAAGTCTTCTTGAGCCCCTTGTTGATCTTGGCTTCGGCCTATTACCCATCAAGGAAAAAAAAAAGATTCTTATCAATTACATATAAAATTATAATTAATTTCATTACTCTTCTAACTAGACTCCATATATTTATTTATTACATGTTGATATATTCTAAAAGTATGATATATAACACTAACAATGAAATTGATATTTATTGATGTTGAACCCTAATAAAAATAATTTGACTAAACAATAAATAATAAATTTAAATACTAAATAATATTTTTCTTAGTATCAAATTGTATTCTACAATGACAAGAAAAAGTAAGATACACTAAGAAAGTATATTAACAAAAACTCTTATCATTTATCTTAAAATCTTCAACAATAAATAAAATTAAATAATATTTAAAAATAAACATTATAGATCTAAAATAAGCAACACATAAAATTGTTTTCAAATATCTAATAAATATTATAATTCTAAAAAAATAAATAAAACAATTCTAAACAGATATCTCTCACACTTTCAAAAATAAATATATTTAAAATATCTAAACTGATAGTCAGATCCTCTTTTCTGAATAAATCTAAATATTTTCCTTAAATGTATTTCAAAAATAGTTAAATCATCTTTTCCAAATAAGTCCAAACATGTTCCTTAAAAGTATTGCAAAAATAAATGTTCAGGAATGTCAGATCAATTACAACTATTACAACTTAGGCACATCCAATTAATTGGCTGATTATAAATATGCCCAGCTTCTCAATTACAAATGAAAGACATTGTAAGATTGGAGATATTTTGTCGACCTTCTAACCGACAGACTAAATAGTGTTATCGATGGATGGAATGATCTGAAAACGCAGTTTCCTGAGTTAGAGTTTGTATGAATATTTTAAATGCTGAATAAATTCAATATGATTTTGATCTATATCTTGCCTGATCCTCCGCTTTGTTTCTCAAGCTTTCTGAAACAGTTTTATGTTTTTTTGAACAGATCGATTTTGCCCTGCATATAAATTGTATGAACGTTCATCATTATGCCTAGACTGTACTTCTTCGAATACATCTCTGACTCCATCTTCTAATTTTCTCCTGTTTCTTCTTCCTGTCAGGCATTCATGTCAGCATGATATGATATGAGGTAAAAATACTCACAACCGAATCCAAAAACAACATTAAATTTTTTTCATAAATTACAGAAATCTACCCACTATCATTTCTATTATGTTCCTGACATATATCATTACTGCTGCATTTTTCCTCCAAAAGACACTTTTTTGATATGTTTTGAACATCATGGTAGAGGATAGGCTTTTGTACTGATTCACTTTCACTTTGGCTGTCCTCAGGAAATCCAAACACTACTTCATTTGAAAATCCAGATTCAATTTCCTATGCACCCACAGCCAATCTCTCATGTTCAGATACAGAATCATTCAAATTCAATCAAAGAAGAAATCAAAATAGTGGGAGATCATGTATGGTACATAATGATTCTCAAGATGCAAACCTCCTTTAAATCCAGACCAAATACAAAGGCTTTTTGTCCTCTCTCTGTTTGCCATCTTTTACAGGGATTTGAGACAAAGGCTTCCTCCATGGAGTTAATATACAAGCTGTGTTTTTCATTGGTCCATGATGATTCTGATAATTTGGGATACTCCAACTGTAAAACATACCAACTGTTAATATAAATTAACTGAACACTAATCTATGAGACCAAGCAAAACAATTACAATCATATAAAACTCATAGCTAAACTTAGTGTTGTAGAAGAATCGCGCTGGCTGAGCTCTATAAAAAAAATATATTAAGATAAAAAATAAAATTTGTTCAGATTGACGAAAATATACTGTTTATTTTCCAAGTTTTTTTAGATTTACAGCACGGGAGATATATCATGAAGACAAAATGCTAAAAATTTCACCAAAATTCAATATGTTTTCCATTTTTTCTTATTTTATCAAAAGTACATTTTATATGAAGGTTAACCATTCATGCTTGAACTCTTAAAAAGTTAGACAAGATGAAAAAAAAAACAATAAAAATAATAGTCTTCCATTTTACCAGGTTGGTATCTTGTGAATGAATCCCTGGTTGCTCATTATTCTTTTTCATGGTTTGGTTTGGGCATTCTCACTATCAATCCAATCATTTATAACACCCAAAACTTGTCAAGTCTTGTAAACAGTACAGCACGGAATCCATGCTTTATCTTTATTTTGGCCTCTTTTCAGAAGTCTTAGATATTTTATGTACAAAATCCCCAAAAGCTGAATAATATCTGATTAGCTCAAGTCGAAACAGGATACTACTTTAGCCAATGAAAACGCAAAAGTAACGGAAGTCTCATAAAAACTGCACAAGTGGAGTAATATACAGTGTACATGTGCAAGTGGAGTAATATAAACTTCCAAGATTTTACCTTAAAAATCCCTGACAGTCTTAAATATCTTCACGTAAACATCAGGGTTAGACCAAGATTAAAATGGGTTAAAATATCTTACAGAAATATCTTTCCCTCGTCTATCCAGTGGCCTTGTGTATATCTCAACTCATGTTTTTTCGGTCTACTATTACTTCTAGATTCTTCAATAGAATTCTTTTTAGCTTAAAAATCGTATTTAAAGTGTTGTAGTGTATTGGTTGAGTATAATTGAAATGATGATTGAATAGAATCAATCGGAATGGGTTGCAAGTCAAGTATGATAAATTTGATTTGTCTATCTTGGTGTGTGTTCACTAGTCACATGTGAGTAGTCAAGTGATTGAAGAATGAACCATTGTCAATATAAACTTATCTACTAGCAATCGCACCTTAGTGTGCAATGGGTACGCCGTAGAAATGTGGGAGGGGAGAACACATTTTGTTGTCTATATTTTGTTCATATTTGAAGTAGATATTGGAGAAGTGTAAGAATGATTTCGATTGACTTGTATATGCATTACAGTTGAGAATTTAAAAAATTTACAAAGTGGACACCAATTTAGTATCTCCACTATTAAATCGTTGACATGGAAATCTAGAGACTTGATTCCTAGTAAGTTTATAAATTTATTAAAAATCCATTAACTAAATACATAATTTTACAAAATATTTACATTACTAAATTGCATTTAATAATCTATTGCCTAAATACATAATTTTACAAAATAGCTACATTACTGAAGTGCATTTAATATTTTAATATAAATATTTTATTTCAACAAGATATAATTTTTCATTTATGTTATATGGTATGAAAAAGTCCTAAATAATATCTCACAACTCAGGGCTCAATAAAATATAGTTAAAAGGTCCAATTTCAAGATATGTGCAACTACTCATATTTATATAAAATTGTTCTGTGTCATTACCATGATATACATTAATTTGGACTGAAAAGAGGGTCGCATGTTTGTCAGTGACAGAGTGCCTTCTTGTCAATGACACCAAATTTTCCGCTAGCAAAACATTTGTAGAGACATCTTCTCCGCAACATTTTCTTCCCCCTTCTTTGAAACAATGCGTAATAAATAAATAAAATAATGTAGTTGTTCTTTTACCAATTGTCCCCATGCCAACAAAGGAATTTGCCAAGATACCCCATTGTAAATTACTTAGTGGTATACACTCCTGTGATTGCTAGCGATATAAGCTCTCTAGTCGATGGTTTTCATCTTGCATGCCTCTCTCTTCCTATTTAAGCCCCCTCCTGCTCTTTCTTACCACACCACACTTATTCCCTTCATTCCACACCATATCTACAATATACACATGAAAAAATGGTTGTTTTATCTTCTGAAAAGATTGTCATTCACTTGTTGTTAATATATATTGCGACATTGTCTAGTGCAATGGATGTTGCCGCTAGGCCCCTTTTTCAATGGAGAAATTTGTTCTGCAATACCACAATGGCCCTCTTCTTACCACAACTCCCATTCTTAATCTTAATCTCATTTGGTATGGCAATTTCACTTCCTCGCAGCATACCATTGTGGTCAATATTGTGCAATCATTGGGAATGGGAGACAGTAAGAAGGATTCTCCGTCTGTGTCCTCCTATGTTAGCATTCTTTGAGCGAGATGGAGAGACTAGTTTGGGTTGATGCTATCGATAGGGATTCCACCCACTCACCATCAATCAAATTCACTCTGTGTGAAAAGTATAGTCAACACGGTAACATTCATATTAACTGTGTTGTGACTATGTATCATACAACAGGAACAACAATCTATTAAAGAATATTATAAAGAGAAAATAAAGATGCAAGACCTTTTTCATGTGGTTGCCTCTGTGTTCTCTGCAAAACTCCGCATACTCAAACCAGGGCCTCAAATCCCCCTTGTTAAATCTATTGGTTTTGATTTGTCTTGATTGTTTGTAGATAATGCATAAACTAACCCGATAAGTAGGAAATTTGTGAGAATAATAATTTATACACCTTACTATGACCCTTATTAAATACATTGTCATCTCTTCACCTATATAGACATCCAGCTAATGTTCTTTAGCTCATTCTTCATTCTTGTTTCACTCACTCTTATTATAAAAATATAATAATAAATAAAAGAAGTATCATCATAATATTCTTTTAAAAATAAATTCTTAATATAAAATATAATATCTAATAATAATTATAAATATATGTTTAATTATATTTTAAAATTTTATATTTAATTTGTCGTACTTTGTATAGATTAATCTCATATAATGTATGCATTAACATATATTCAACCACAAGTATTCATTCAAATTATGTCATTAAAAAATAGTTTAACAATTATGTCATTAGAGGTTGTGGTTTTTTACTACATGATTATTTTTTGAGCATCAACATTTCGAACCATATTCTAGTAAGGTTATTTATCCTTTTTAATAAATTATTTTAAGTTACGAACATAAATGAATGTTATATTAAATAATATAATATACTACTCTATATATTATGTAAAATAGTATAATAAGTATCATTAAATATATGATAGAATATTATTTGTATAATTATAATATAATAAATAATATATAGTATATAAATATTAATATATTATATTATTCAATATCATATAATACAATATATAGTAAATATAAAAATAATACAATATAATAAACATAATATATTATAATAATATAAATTAATAATATGTAATGTATCATCTACAATTTGAATTGACCTAGTAGTGAAGAATTTGTACTCTTTTGTGTACTATTTCTTTTTATATTAATTTTTATAAATTAGAATACAAAAACATGAAAATAAAAATTCAATTTAAAAATATATAATAAACTATTTATAATTTATATTTATTATTTATACATGTTATAAATATTTATATAAATAAAATTAAAAATTAAATATAATTTATTATATATGTAATTTATTAATATTTATATAAATAAAATTAAAAATTAAATATAATTTATTATGTACGTAATTTTTTTTGAATTAACTATAAGGATTTCAAAATCAAAATACAGCAAGAGTATATTGGGAGAGGCCTAGCCTCAACCACATGAGTTTACGGAGAATTTGAAAATTAGTTACAAAGCATTAAAGAACAGACTAGGATAGAATATCATTGTGATCCTCAACCCAGGTGGTCCAACCCCCGGGGCCCTCCATCCAGACAATATTTTTCTTATCTTGAATTTGGGACAGCATGGAGATTTGCTAATTAGTAGCATTCCTATTTTGGTTTACTTCCTTGGTGAGCTGCTTCAGCGTTTCTTCAAAATTGGCAAAGTTGTCAATGTGACTTCTCCAGTCAAAGCCATCCTTAAGCTCATACACGAACATGGTGGAGTGCCTAACTTGAAGAAATCTTCTAAGTTTCTTTCTATCCAAAGTCATGTTCACGTTCACCTGTGAGGCAATTTTGAAATATGTGAGTTTTTGAAAAAACTCAATAAGGGACCTGGAGGAGTCTTGATACCTTTCTTCATTTCTACACTTCCAAATCTACCAAAGAATGTTAGAAGATAACATGTTCAAGAAAATATTCATATAATTTTTAACACCATCAATATATCCAGTAACAATTTCAAAGATATTCACAAAAATAGGATAATTGATTCCAAACATACGCCAAATACTTTTGGCAAAAGAGAAATCAAAGAAAATATGTCTACTAGTGTCCTTAAGACCACAAAATCTACAGACAACATCATTATTAAGATCTTTTCTAACATGAAGTCTGTTAAGAAGCAACAACCATTTGAAGCATTTAATTTTAGGCTCAATAGGAGACTTCCAAAGTCTGTCAAGATGTTTCTTCCATATATTATCATCCAGATTAGAGTACCAGAGTTTGTTAATGTGCCCAATAATATCATTATTGGCAGCAATAATTTTGTAAATGTTTTTGGCTTTAATCTTTTCCACAATAGTACCATCCGGCCATTTAATCTTAAGAAATCTATGAGAGTCAACATGACAAATCTTAGGTAGATCTTTACTAGCTTTGACGATCATGTTGTATATTTTCTTTTGAGAAGGAGGGATATTGAACTTGGTACTGATATCCTCCTAGATAATACGCTTATCTTCCTTAAAGAGACATATGAATTAAGAAATCCCCAAATTGTTCCAATACTTGGTAGAACATCCTTGTGAGAGGGCAAGAGGTTTTCTAGCAATACGTAAATTCCACCAAATGGATCTTTCACCATAAAGAAGTATATGGTCAAAGAAGGTTCTATTAGGGATGACTTTCTTAACATATTCCCAGGCTTTCTAGATAGTTTTAAAAATAGAGGATCCTTGAACAAGAATGGGAAAGTCACTCTCAATGATGTCACAAAAGGGGATGCTTTTCCAAGCTTTAGCCTTTCTAGGGATGCCTCTTTCAATATTACTTCTAATAAGGACCTTCCAAGGCTCATCACCTTCCAGAGAGTGAAAGATCTATTTGGTGGCCAAGGCAGTCCCTTGAGTTTTAAGATCTTTTAGGCCCAACCCACCAAGTAGCTTGTCAGTGTGGCACCAGTCCCATTTGACATCATGGTGCTTCTTTTTACATTTACCATCAGACCACAGGAAGTTCCTGATGGCTTTATGAATCTCAAGAATTTGATAATTGTTAAACATCCAAGTAGAGGAATAGTACACATTGTAAGATGAGAGAATTTTTTGACAAACCTAAACTCTGCTAGCAAGTGAGAGGGATTTGTTATGCCACTTATTAAGCTTATTAAAGATCTTATCCTTAATCTAGAGCCACATTTCCTTTAGGGAGGGCTCTATGGAGAAGGGAATACCTAGGTAGCGCACAATTTTTTGAGGCCCTCCCCAAAGGAAATTAGATTTGTTGAACCAGGTAGGGGGTTGATCAGACCAGCCAAGGAAAATAGATTTAGCTTGAGGGATACGGGATCCAAAGATGGAGCAAAAGGCGTTGAGCTTGGTTTATAGAGCATCAAAATTGGACTCATTGGCTTCAAAGAATAATGAGGTATCATCAGCAAATTGGAAATTAATAAGCTCAACATTATTTGCGAGGGTGATGCCCTTAACGATAGGGGAGAGGGAGTTATCCTTAAGGATGTAAGATAGGGCATCTGAGGCAATGACAAATAGGGAAGGGGCCAAGGGGCAGCCTTGCCTAATGGATCTTCCATGAGGAAAAGGTTCAGAGAGGGATCCATTAACCTCCACCTAAGCAGAGGCATCTTTGAGAAGGATTTTGATAAGGTTATAGAATAGGGGAGGGAGTCCAAAAGCTTCTAACATCATAATGATAAAATCCCATTCAATCCGGTCATAAGCCTTCTCAAAGTCAAGAAGCAACATAGAAAAATCCTGATTGGAGTGTTTGGACCAACACATGGCTTCCCAACTAGTAATAAGATTTTCAAGAATATATCTACCTTTGATGAAACCAGTTTGGATGGAATTCACAAATTTGGGAAGAATCGATTCAAGTCTCAAGACCAAAATCTTAGCAAGAATTTTATAGGAAATGTTAAGAAGGGTAATTGGCCTCCAATTCTTTAGGAGGGCTTTATCTCCATCCTTAGGGATCAACTTAATAATACCTCTATTAATGGGGTATCCCAAAGTACCTTTATCATAAGCATCAAAATAAATGTCATAAAGGTCCTTGCAAATCCAATCCAAATTCAATTTATAGAATTCGCTTGAAAGACCATTAGGGCCAGGGGCCTTGTCATTCTTTAGAGAATTAATAATTTTTTCAATTTCTTCTATCGAAATATCTTTATTGAGAAAAGCACCATCCCGCCTGGAGATTCTATTGGGGATAAGAGTTTTATAGTCATGTCTGAGAGACTTAGCTTCCTCAGAATCCTTAGAAATGAAGAGCTTACTATAAAAGTTAACAAAAGCATCTTTTATACCATCATTCTCAATGATCTCTTTGTTGTCTACTATGATTTTATCTATAGATTCATTAGCTTGTTTTTGTTTAAGAAGATTGAAAAAGAATTTAGATCCCCTGTCACCATTTTGGATCTAGTGAGTCCAAGATCTGATCTTGGCTCCTTTAATTTTAACTTGTTGATGTTGTCTGAGATTGTTCCAAGCTTGAGCAACTTGAGAGTATAGAGTGAAGTCTTGGGGATCAGTTTGAACATTAGTTTCAGCAAGGTGGAGTTTAGCAGAAATAATTTTTTCAGATTACCTATAATCTTTAGCTTTCTTTTGGCCAATGGTCTTAAGTAAATTATGCCAGGCAGAGATATTTTGGTTCCAAAGATCAATAAGAGAAAGAGAGGGGAGACTTTTATGGTTAATAATTATAATAAGTTTAATAGTAGCAAAAACATATTCGTCAAGTAGGAGGAAGTTATTAAGGATGAATCTCGAGTTAACATCTTTCTTAAAAGCAGGGGAATCATTAAATCTAATATGAACCAATATGTGGTGATGGTCTGAGAGCGAAGTCGGTGTGACCGTGACCACATTTCCAAGGTCATCAGGAAGGAAGGAAAAAAAAAATTTATTAGCATAAAATCTATCCAACCTGGCATAAATTTTGGAGGGGCCTTGTTGAAAGTTACACCAGTTGTGCCACAGGCCATTGTAACCATCAGAGTTACCAGTGAGTGGGTCAAAAATGAGCTTGGAGCATTTCATTCTATTCCAATGGAGTTTTTCAAGATCCTTCTAGATGAAGGGGAGACCCACAACTTTGTCTTCTTGATCTTCTATCATATTGAAATCACCCCCAAAAATCCAGGGGATATTGGGAAGGGAGGCGAGCCAGTCCCAGAAGTCTGCTCTTTCTTTGTAATCATTGGAGGCGTAAATGGAGCAGATACCAAAAGAAAGGGAATTAATAGTCAAAGTAACCCAAGTAGCTCTATTGCAGGGAGATACACCTTTATCTGTAATGCAAGACACACAATTAGGATTAATAAGAAGGCTCACACCCCCTTTACCTCTACTATGATTGGAATGCACCTTAATAGCATCCTTAATTCCAAATAAAATTCAAATTTCATTCAAGCACAAAGTCAGTGGCTTTTAGCTCTTGCAACATAAGACAATCCATATGCTTAATAGAATCTAGAAAATGCTTGATAACATGCTTCCTATCTGGGGACTCAAGACCCCTAAAATTCTAGGAAACACAATTCATGAGGAACCTGTTGAGGGGAAAGAATTCTTAGGATCTATGGACCCATCAATATCAGTATTAGTAGATAGAGAATTACCATTCTTCCCACTAATGTTTTTATTTTTGGACCCTAAAGGTCGACCTCCTATTTTTGACTAAGAAAAGTTAGATTTGTCATCAAGTCTCTCATTATCAGAATGCATCAAAACTTCCATGTCACCAATTAAAGATGGTGGGACTCCAGTGATAGGTGTCGAGGAGATGAGGGATGTGGGGATGGAGATCTGATGTTTTGATGAAAGGGCAGGTATAATTTCAAGTGTGCAATCATCATCGATTTCTTTGAAGGATTTAGGGGGGAGACTATGGGAAAAACTTTTATCAGCCTTATTATTAGCAGGTTTGGTTTTCGACAGACAGGAGGAGGATTCAAGAGTAGGCATAATGGCTAGGGCAGTGATCGAGGGTGAAGCACTAGGATCTGAATTACAGGAAGGAGGAATGAGTAGTATCAGGGGGTAGTATGAAATCCATCAGGGTTGTCCGAATGAACAAAGGGAGGGTTAGACAAAGGAGAGAAAAAAGGTTGGGAGGACATAATAATGGCTTGAGAGATAGAAAAAGTTAAAACACTTTTAGTTGAAGGAGAGGGAGGTGGAGGAGCTTGGGGAATGGGGGTCGAGCCAGCGGAAGGAGCTGAAGGTTGGGATTTAGGGGGATTTTTTGAGAAAGAATAGGGAAATCCTTCCTAAGATGACCTTCATTTTTGCATAGAAAACAAGCATTGAGCCCATCCAACATCTCAATAGGGAAAGAAAATAACTCTCCAACAATGTTGATATCCAGGGTAGCAGGAATTTCCATGCCTAGTTGCAACACAATCAAAGCCCTAGCATTCATGTGGGGCACCAATCTAGTGGTGTCATCCATTTTGATGAGTTTCCCTAGAGGTTTAAGGAGATGAGGAAGGAATCACCAAAGGAAGGGAGGGATATTTTTAACAATGATCAAGCACTCTTTCAGACTCATTGACTAATGTTTTTATTTTTGGACCCTAAAGGTCGACCTCTTTTTTTTTACTGAGGAAAGTTAGATTTGTCATCAAGTCTCTCATTATCAGAATGCATCAAAACTTCCATGTCATTAGTTACAGATCCTTCTTCACTTTTTATTAACAACAGTTTGAAATCTATCAAGGTTGTCTGAATGAACAAAGGGAGGGTTAGACAGAGGAGAGAACAAAGGTTGGGAGGACACAATAATGGCTTGAGAGACAGCAGGAGTTAAAACACTTTTAGTTGAAGGAGAGGGAGGTGGAAGAGCTTGGGGAATGGGGGTCGAGCCAGCGGAGGGAGCTGAAGGTTGGGATTTAGGGGGATTTTTTTGAGAAAGAATAGGGCAATCCTTCCTAAGATGACCTTCATTTTTGCATAGAAAACAAGCATTGAGCCCACCCAACATCTCAATAGGGAAAGAAAAGAACTCTCCAACAATGTTGATATACAGGGTAGCAGGAATTTCCATGCCTAGTTGCAATGCAATCAAAGCCCTAGCATTCATTTCGGGCACCCGTCTAGTGGTGTCATCCACAAGGATGAATCTTGGGTTAACATCTTTCTTAAAAGCAAGGGAATCATTAAATCTAATACGAACCGATATGTGGTGATGGTCTGAGAGTGAAGTGAGTGTGACCATGACCACATTTCCAAGGTCATAAGGAAGGAAGGAAAAAAAGTTTTTATTAGCATAAAATCTATCCAACTTGGCATAAATTTTGGAGGGGCCTTGTTGAAAGTTACACTAGGTGTGCCGCAGGCCGTTGTAACCATCAGAGTTACTAGTGAGCGGGTCAAAAATAAGCTTGGAGCATTTCATTCTGTTCCAATGGAGTTTTTCAAGATCCTTCCTGATGAAGGGGAGACCCCCAACTTTGTCTTCTTGATATTCTATCATATTGAAATCACCCCCAAAAATCTAGGGGATATTGGGAAGGGAGGAGAGCCAGTCCCAGAAGTCCGCTCTTTCTTTGTAATCATTGGAGGCATAAATGGAGCAGATAACAAAAGAAAGGGAATTAATAGTCAAAGTAACCCAAGTAGCTCTATTGCAGGGATATACACCTTTATCTATAATGCAAGACGCTTACCTCTACTATGATTGGAATGCACCTTAATAGCATCCTTAATTCCAAATAAAATTCAAATTTCTTTCAAGCACAAAGTCAGTGGCTTTTAGCTCTTGCAACATAAGACAATCCATATGCTTAATAGAATCTAGAAAATGCTTGATAACATGCTTCCTATCTGGGGACTCAAGACCCCTAAAATTCCAAGAAACATAATTCATGAGGAACCTGTTGAGGGGAAAGAATTCTTAGGATCTATGGACCCATCAATATCAGTATTAGTAGATAGAGAATTACCATTCTTCCCACTAATGTTTTTATTTTTGGACCCTAAAGGTCGACCTCCTATTTTTGACTAAGAAAAGTTAGATTTTTCGTCAAGTCCCTCATTATCAGAATGCATCAAAACTTCCATGTCATTAGTTACAGATGGTGGGACTCCAGTGATAGGTGTCGAGGAGATGAGGGATGCAGGGATGGAGATTTGATGTTTTGATGAAAGGGCAGGTATAATTTTGAGTGTGCAATCATCATCAATTTCTTTGAAGGATTTAGGAGGGAGATTGTGGAAAAAACTTTTATCAGCCTTATTATTAGCAGGTTTGGTTTTCAGTGGATAGGAGGAGGATTCAAGAGCATGCATAATGGCTAGGGCAGCGATCGAGGGTGAAGCACTAGGATCTGAGTTACAGGAAGGAGGAATGAGTAGTATTAGGGGGTAGTATGAAATCCATCAGGGTTGTCCAAATGAACAAAGGGAGGGTTAGACAGAGCAGAGAACAAAGGTTGGGAGGACATAATAATGGCTTGAGAGACAACAAAAGTTAAAACACTTTCAGTTGAAGGAGAGGGAGGTGGAGGAGCTTGAGGTATGGGGGTCGAGCCAGTGGAGGGAGCTGAAGGTTGGGATTTAGGGGGATTTTTCTGAGAAAGAATAGGGAAATCCTTCCTAAGATGATGATGAAGGGTGCTCCCCTTAATACCACAAACACATAACAGAAATAGAGAAACAACAACAGTAATATGCAAGAACAGAAAATTGGCTTCTTATTATCTCCACAAATGTGGAATTACAAACTTTCAGAATTACAATATGCAAAGCCACATGGGCATTCCCTTACAATATTCTGTAGGACAAAGCCTCGAATCAATACCCAGATCTACTACCCAGAATTATTTCGAACTGCCTAAGACAATAATACAGCCTTCCTTATATAGGCAATTTTCCACCGCCTGGGAAGGTTCCAGAATTTAGGCCAATAAGGCCGACCAAACTTAGAATTATTTTTATTTTACATTTCATTACATCATAGTCGGCTCAAAATAAATTTTGAAACCCGAACAGAAATTTTGAAGAAAAATCATTTTCCACCATTTCAGGTGACCCAACTTCCGAAGACCATAAGTCATCACCAGTTGACCCGATTGACTATTGTAACCCCATTTCGGAAAGGGCGTGAGGAGCTCTACAACGCTTGAATTAAGCAAGCTTCATTCAGCCCAAAATTTGACCTCATCCGGGGCCTCTAAAGCCTTCAAAACTGAGTTCAAAGTTTCTGTCCCCTGCTGCCAATACCGAAAATCTTCAATATCTTCCAATATACACTTGATCTGGCAATGAAACTTTACTGGCAGACTTATATGACCAAAATGAACCTCCAAGAAAGAAATCAGATCATTTTGAGCACATACGAAAATTACCAAAAATAGTAACTTTCCATAAATAGCAGCTCCGCACAAAATAGCCCTTATTGAATACAAAAACAAAAATATTTTTGGGTGATGCAAGATTGCTCTTACACCCAGGATGCTCCTGCATCAGACACCCAGGGTAATTTGAGAAGTGACCCTGTCACGACTCAGGTGTGCAGAGGAAAACCAAGACGGTTAACCTCCTCCTTTGTTAGCCACGATGAATCTTCTACAGGTCGTCCTTTCCATTTGACCAAATACTCTTCATATGTCCTATTCCTTGTGCTTCTACCAACACGACTGTCCAGTATGTCTTCGATCTCCTTAGTGTCTGAACTGGTTGCTGGAATACTCCACTGTGCTATTGTGATCTCATCTTCAACACCTCCTTCATGATACTCTGTCAGATTTGAAATGTTAAACACTGGTGAAATATTCAGCTCACTAGGCAATTCTACCTCATATGCATTTCCTGAATCATGCTTCTTCAATATCTTACATGGTCCAAACTTCTTCATTTTCAACTTGTTATATGTACCAACTGAAAACCGCTCCTTCCGCAAATGAACCATGACTTCATCACCAACCTGAAATTCCTTATACCTCCTTTTCTCATCTGCCTTAGCCTTATACTGTGCGTTCATCTTGGTAATATGCTTCCTCACCTCTCCATGGATGTTCTTCAAATGTTCTGCAAAATCCTCAGCCTCAGCACTACTTATTTCTCCTTTATCTATCTTTCTCAACTCAGATGCATTTCTTGGACTACTTCCATATATAATCTGGAATGGTGATTTACCAGTGCTCCTGTTGACAGAATTATTGTATGCGAATTCCGCCTGTGGTAAAATCAAATCCCATCCTGTTGGCTTATCTCCAACCAAACATCTCAGCAAATTTCCCAAACTCCTATTCACCACCTCTGTTTGTCCATCAGTCTGTGGATGATGTGATGAACTAAACTTTAAATCTGTCTTCAACTTCTTCCACAATGTACGCCAGAAATATCCAACAAACTTAGTGTCCCGATCTGAAACTATGGTCTTTGGCAAACCATGAAGTCTCACTACTTCTCTGAAAAACAATTCTGCTACGTGAACAGCATCATTAGTCTTCTTGCAGGGAATGAAATGTGCCATCTTTAAAAATCTGTCAACTACCACAAAAATTGAATCGTGTCCCCGCTGTGTCCTCGGTAAACCAAGAACAAAGTCCATGCTGATATCCTCCCAAGGCTTCTCTGGTATAGGTAATGGCTGATACAACCCTGTATTCTGCTTCACTCCCTTCGCCATCTGACATACTCGGCAACTCTGTACAAACTTCTTCACATCTTGCTGCAACTGTGGCCAATAATAATTCTCACTAACCAAACCAAGGGTTTTATCACGACCAAAATGTCCAGCCAATCCTCCGCTATGCTTCTCCTTGATGAGATTCTCCCTCATAGAACTTCGTGGAATGCACAACTGACTCCCTCTAAATAGCATATCATCCTGGATGATGAAATCCAACCATTTTGTCCTGTCTAGAGTAACAGGTTCTGTACAAGCTTTCCAAGCTTCACCAAAATCGGGATCCTCTGGATACAAATTCTTGAGTTCCTTGAACCCAACCACTTCAATCTGCATTTTTGTCAGCAATAGTTGCCTTCTGCTAAGAGCATCTGCAACCCTATTGGACTTTCCACTCCTGTGTTTCAAAACAAATGTATAACTCTGCAAAAACTCAACCCATTTCAAATGCCTTTGATTCAATTTTCCTTGACTATTCAAATATTGCAAAGCTTGATGATCAGTATACAAAACAAACTCCTTAGGAAGCAGATAATGTCTCCACTTCTTTAATGCCTGAACTATAGCATAAAATTCCTGATCATAAACAGAATATTTCCTCTTGGCATCATTTAACTTCTCACTGAAATAAGCAACAGGTTTACCTTCTTGGCTCATAACAGCTCCTATTGCAGTACCACTAGCATCACAATCTACTTGAAACACCTTATTAAAATCTGGAAGTGCTAAAACAGGTTGTTCTGTAACTTTCTGTTTCAACAATTGAAAACTCTTTTCTGCCCCATTAGTCCACTTAAACTCTTTTCTATCCCCTCTCATTGTTTCAGTCAAGGGTCCACAAATACTGCTAAAATTTCTGATAAACTTTCTGTAAAAGCTAGCTAGACCATGAAAAGATCTTACCTCAGTAGCACTCTTTGGAGTAGGCCATTCAAGGATAGCCTGTACCTTCTCTGGGTCCATTTTTAGACCTTCTGCTGAAACTACAAATCCCAAATACACCAACTCTTTCTTCACAAAACTGCACTTATTCAAATTAATCAGCAATTTCTCTTCTCTCAACTTCTCAAATACCATACGAATATGCATCATATGCTCATCCAATGTCTTACTAAAGATCAAAATATCATCTAGGTAAACAATGACAAACTTACCCAGAAATTCTTTCAGAACCTCGTTCATGAGCCGCATGAAAGTGCTCGGTGCATTGGTTAGCCCAAAAGGCATGACTAACCACTCATATAGCCCTTCCTTTGTCTTGAAGGCAGTCTTCCATTCATCTCCTTCTCTGATCCGAATTTGATGATATCCACTTTTCAGATCTATCTTTGAAAAATACACAGCTCCACTCAAACAGTCCATAATATCATCCATTCGTGGCAATGGAAACCTGTACTTGATTGTGACCTTGTTTATTGCCCTAGAATCTGTACACATCCTCCATTCTCCATTCTTCTTTGGTGCTAATACCGCTGGTACAGCACAGGGACTCAGAATCTCACGGATCAATCCTTTCTGTAACAGTTCATGTACTTGTCTGTTCAACTCCTCACTTTCTGCAGGTGTCATTCTGTGTGCTGCCTTATTTGGCAAACTCGCTCCTGGGATCAAGTCCATCTGATGACTGATCTTCCTGACTGGTGGTAATCCATCAGGCACGTTATCGGATACAATCTCCTGAAACTCATTCAACAAATCTACAACTTCTACAGGAACATCTTCTACTTCCTCTTTACCAGGTTTTGGAATTAAAGCAAAACATACATGCTCATGCCTCATACCATCTAGGAAATTTCTTCCATCAACAAAAGTTATCCTTGCATTACCACATACCTTTTCTTCAGTCTCCTTCAATGGTTTTAGTTTATGTCGCACTCCATCCTTTGTCAGGGAATAGGTATTCGCACGACCATCATGTACAGCACATCTGTCAAACTGCCACGGTCTACCTAACAACATATGACATGCATCCATAGAGATGATATCACATAGTACCTCATCTTGGTACCCGCTGATCTTGAACTTTACCAGGCATTGTTCATTGACCATGACCCTGTGGTCATCCTGTACCCAGGCAATCCGATATGGATGTGGGTGTTTCTGTCTCTTGAGCTTCAACTTTGTCACCATCTCTTCTGACACCAAATTGTCAGTGCTTCCACTATCAATAATCACATCACAGCATTTACCCTCACACTTGCATCTAGTGTGAAACAGGCTCCTCCTTTGCTCAGGTTCATTCTCACCACTCAATAGGACTCTTCTGTTGATCAACGTTTCTCCTCTTTCAGCATCTTCAGAATTTGATGATCTGGCATCTTCATCTACATGTGCAACTCTGGCCTGGCCTTCATTTCTCCTGTCTGTTCTGCCTTGGCGCTGAGGACATTCAAATGCCCTATGACCTTCTTCTCCATAGTGAAAACATGTTCCACGGAAGCCACCTCTTCCAGATCCTTGTCCTCTTCCTCTTCCTCTCTGATCTCTATTATTCTGATCCTGAAAGCGATTGGAATTATTTCCTCGCTGATTTTGACTGCTACTGGCCTCATCCTTCTTTTTCGGATCTTCATTTCGGCCACCATATGACCGTCCACCAGATCGTCCACCATGACCTCTTCCGTTTTGTCTGCTCTCAAACTTCTTGTTCAGCTTTTCCTCTACTTTTAGGGCAAATTGGTATGCCTCCTCAATACTGTTCATTCGAACCAAATTCAACTCCTCCTGAATGCTTGGCCTTAACCCATTAAGGTATCGGGCAACTTTCTCCTTATCAGCTTCTGCATGGCCTGTTCTGATGAGGAGTCGATAGAACTCCTCTGTATACTCCTGAACAGATCTTCCTGCTTGCTTCAAACTTTGCATTCTCTTTAGTAGATCAAGCTCATAATCAACAGGAATGAACTGTCGCTTCAATTTATCCACCATCCGATCCCATCTTGTGATTTTATCTTTCCCTCTTCTATTTCGCTCCAATTGAATTTCTTGCCACCAGATCTTCGCACGACCTTTCAGTCTGGCCTTCGCAAATTTGACCCTATCAGGATCCTCAACATCTTCATACTCAAAATATTCCTCACATTCATTGATCCAGTCGATCAATTCCTCTGGGTTAAGATTTCCAGAAAATGTAGGAACCTCAATCTTAGGTCTTTTCCCAATCTTGGAAATCGCCCGAAAAAGTCTTTCTTCCTCCTGGTTCACAATTTCAGCTTCTCCTTCTTGATATTCTTCTTCGGCTTCATCCTCGCTTTCATCTCTGACATTAAGATTCATTCCTCTGCGAATCTCTTCTTGCAATGCTCGCACTTGTCTCTGCAGCTCTCTAACCTCAGGTGTTACAACACCAGCTCTTCCGCCACGTTCCCTTCGTGGAGGCATTTTCGCGATGCGCGCTGAAACCCTAGCCACGGTCCTGGTGCAAACTGCCTCACAGTCGGCAATCTGTTTACACACTCAAGAACTCCTGCTCTGATACCAACTGATGAAGGGTGCTCCCCTTAATACCACAAACACATAACAGAAATAGAGAAACAACAACAGTAATATGCAAAAACAGAAAATTGGCTTCTTATTATCTCCACAAATGTGGAATTACAAACTTTCAGAATTACAATATGCAAAGCCTCATGGGCATTCCCTTACAATATTCTGTAGGACAAAGCCTCGAATCAATACCCAGATCTACTACCCAGAATTATTCCGAACTGCCTAAGACAATAATACAGCCTTCCTTATATAGGCAATTTTCCACCACCTGGGAAGGTTCCAGAATTTAGGCCAATAAGGCCGACCAAACTTAGAATTATTTTTATTTTACATTTCATTACATCATAGTCGGCTCAAAATAAATTTTGAAACCCGAACAGAAATTTTGAAGAAAAATCATTTTCCGCCATTTCAGGTGACCCAACTTCCGAAGACCATAAGTCATCACCAGTTGACCCGATTGACTATTGTAACCCCATTTCGGAAAGGGCGCGAGGAGCTCTACAACAATTGAATTAAGCAAGGTTCATTCAGCCCAAAATTCGACCTCATCCGGGGCCTCTAAAGCCTTCAAAACTGAGTTCAAAGTTTCTGTCCCCTGCTGCCAATACCGAAAATCTTCAATATCTTCCAATATACACTTGATCTGGCAATGAAACTTTACTGGCAGACTTATATGACCAAAATGAACCTCCAAGAAAGAAATCAGATCATTCTGAGCACATACGAAAATTACCAAAAATAGTAACTTTCCATAAATAGCAGCTCCGCACAAAATAGCCCTTATTGAATACAAAAACAGAAATATTTTTGGGTGATGCAAGATTGCTCTTACACCCAGGATGCTCCTGCATCAGATGACCTTCATTTTTGCATAGAAAACAAGCATTGAGCCCACCCAACATCTCAATAGGGAAAGAAAATAACTCTCCAACAATGTTGATATCCAAGGTAGCAGGAATTTCCATGCCTGGTTGCAACGCAATCAAAGCCCTAGCATTCA
Source organism: Chamaecyparis obtusa (assembly GCA_027943335.1). NCBI lineage: Eukaryota > Viridiplantae > Streptophyta > Pinopsida > Cupressales > Cupressaceae > Chamaecyparis > Chamaecyparis obtusa. The sequence continues at coordinate 46,458 of BSBK01010691.1, forward strand.
TGTAGGGCACTAGTCTAGTGGTGTCATCCATTCTTATGAGTTTCCCTAGAGGTTCAAGGAGATGAGGAAGGAATCACCAAAGGAAGGGAGGGATATTTTTAACAATGATCAAGCACTCTTTTAGACTCATCGACTAATGTTTTTATTTTTGGACCCTAAAGGTCGACCTCTTTTTTTTTACTAAGGAAAGTTACATTTGTCGTCAAGTCCCTCATTATCAGAATGCATCAAAACTTCCATGTCATCAGTTACAGATCCTTCTTCACTTTTTATTAACGACAGTTTGAAATCTATCAGGGTTGTCCGAATGAACAAAGGGAGGGTTAGACAGAGGAGAGAACAAAGGTTGGGAGGACACAATAACGGCTTGAGAGACAGCAAGAGTTAAAACACTTTTAGTCGAAGGAGAGGGAGGTGGAGGAGCTTGGGGAATGGGGGTCAAGCCAGCAGAGGGAGCTGAAGGTTGGGATTTAGGGGGATATTTCCGAGAAAGAATAGGGCAATCCCTCCTAAGATGACCTTCATTTTTGAACAGAAAACAAGCATTGAGCCCACCCAACATCTCAATAGGGAAAGAAAAGAACTCTCCAACAATGTTGATATCTAGGGTAGCAGGAATTTCCATGCCTAGTTGCAATGCAATCAAAGCCCTAGCATTCATGTCGGGCACCCGTCTAGTGGTGTCATCCATTCTGATGAGTTTCCCTAGAAGTTCAAGGAGATGAGGAAGGAATCACCAAAGGAAGGGAGCGATATTTTTAACAATGATCCAGCAAGGGGCAGAGAGCGCTAGAATTTCCTCATGTATGGATTCCCGAGTCCAAGCTAGGGCACGGAAAGAAGATTTACCAACCATCCAAAACTATTTTTTAAGAACCGCTTGTTGAGAGTCTGTATTATTGAAGAAAATAACAAAGAGACCAGGTTGAATATGTCTGTAGAAAGAAATATGATATCCTAGCTTCAAATTCTAGTAGTTATGAAACCAATCATCAAGAAATTTGCGAGGAGAGCACTTATCAATATCCACATCAGCAAAAAAGATAGCAAATTCTTTTAATCTATTTTTTTCCCTAACAATTTCATTGACCATATCAGAGTTCACAGAAATGGAGAAAGACTGCAAGATAGCTCTAGAGACCTTACCGGATCTATCCGCTCCATTCAAATTGTTGACTTGAAACTTAGCCCCAGCGCCAATGCTAAAAGAAGAGACAACCTCAGAGATAGACTTTGGTGTGGAGGCCGAATGAGAAGAATTAGGTTTAATACTAGGGTTAGGATCTGGCTCCATGGGAGCCCTAGTGGGAGGCGAGGCCGAGGGTACGACCTTTGTCGAAGGGCAAGGCTCAAGAGGAAGCGTCATACAAAATAAATGCAGAGTAAAGGAAATAAAACACCTGGCATATAGGAAGTTGTGCGGATGCCAGAGAAGAAAGGACAGTGATCGCTGAGGAAGAAAGTTAGATCATAAGTCACCGAAAAAATACCTAATCTTTTCTTGAAATATATTGAAAAAAATATATGTACATAATTTATTAATTGTATATTATAATATAAGTATTATTATAAACTTAACATTAAAAATTATAATTAAAAATTGAAAATATTTAATTGAATATTTTAAATTATATTTATAAATAAAAGAAATCTTAAAAATAAATTTAAATTATAATGAAATAATATTTAAAGTTTTAAAAAAATGAAAGGAAATAAATATTAAAAATAAGTACCCAAAAAACTTGTCTGCCATTGAGACAATCCTTGCCGTTGAGAGGGAAGAGGTGAAATATTTATTATTTGTGACTGTTTGAATGACAGCACCACCACAAAGCATCCATAGTATCTATGCAGCATAAAAGGGATGAATTGACTTTGAAATCAAAATTGTGTGAACCATCCGTTGAGCGTACAACATTAATGGCAGTACAGGAATATCTATCTAAAATCTTTAGCATTCGTGGCTGGATTCGAGACAGTGACCTCCGTATGGAAAATGATAAGTTTGGCGGCCACTCATACTTTTGCAACAACCGTTCGAATGTAGAATCCAAAAATTTAAATGCCTCATGAAATTCAAGTAGAAGTTCAAGTAGAAATTCTTAATCCACTGCAAAACCCCGTGCCTACAAATATTCAGGAGATCCACAGTTCAAATCCCTCCAAAGAAAATAAAAAATCTCCTCTCAGTGCCAGCCCCCGAAATAGAAAATTAACTGGTCACATTTATGACAGAGCCAGACATAGAGCACATCGATACAAATATACATGTGATTAAATTTTTGGCTGGATGTGACCAAAAGGATAAATAAACAAGAGCTGTGTTACAGCATGAGTCCAGCCTAATAGGAAAGAAAATTATGATTAAGAAAAAAATTAAAAGACAAATTGACCAGTTGCAAGATAGAGTTACTTGATAAGAGGCATATTGACAACTTAACACCTACAATAAAATAGCTTGTGTAATCAGACAAAATGTTGCTAAATTATGTGGCTAGTTTGAAATAGAGGTTAAAATATTACTTTCCACTAATTACTAAGTCTTTCAATACAAATCTTTGATACTTATTGTTTACAATGCACATAACTTATTATAATTTGATTTAGAATTAGTATAAAATTATATTATTAATTAACTTAGAATTTAGTCGTAAATCAGAATGCAAATTTAAAACCATTTGGAATTGTAGCATTTATCAATGCTGAAATAAGGTGTGTATATAACATAGTAGGTTGGAATAACACATTAATTTTTTTGAAAAGAGAGCACTAAATTAGACTTAAGAGTGTAACTCAGTAACATATTTGTTTGATGTAGTATAAAAAACAGAAGGCACAAAATGGAGAACATGGTTGTTGTTTATAGTAGAAAAAAGATATTATTTAATTTTTATAATATGTTTTAATTTTAGGAACTTTTTTGTTTTAATAATTGTAAATTGAACTATTAATGACTTTTGTTTGTCGTAGTAATTTTTAGATCTATATTAGATTAAAAAATCTAGAAAAAAAATAGTCAAAATATAAAAATGTAAATGTTAAAAATAACAATAATTTGAAATATATAATATTAATAATAAATAATATAATCTAAGTATATCATTAGCTTATTAAATTATTTTTAAATAATTAAAATAAGTGATAGATAATAAATGTGATAAAGACAAGTGGGTGCAAGATAAATAATTCAAACTTAAATAACATAAATAATTAGAATAATTTTAAATTTAAATTTAAATAAAAATAAAAATAGAATAAACAATAATTTGTATCAATAAAATAATAATTAAAAATTAATAAAATTAATAATAAAACAAAGTTTTATATATAATTTTTTAATAAGATAATAAATCTTTAGATAAAATTGATTTATTATTAGATTAAATGTAAATGAATCATGTATAAAAAAGTATTAATCTAAATGTAAAGAATCATGTATAAAAAGTAGAATTAATATTAAAGAATAGTAATATTCTTAGTACTTGTATTAATAAATAGATATTTCTTTCTCTTACTTTTTTATTGCTTAGACAATTTTTGTTAATTTTGAGAATGAAAAAATAATTAAACCCCCACCAAAAATAGGAGCAGCCAATAAGAAAAAAAAGATACTTTTCAAAAAAATCAAAATAAAAAGTAAAGCACTTGAAACATTAGAAATCATGTTTAATATTTTGCAAGGCACTATTTTTTAGGCAAACTAATAGCAAGAAAATCACTCGAAAACATAAGTCTCAGCCTATAAATAGGCTAGACTAATAAAGAAATAAACAAGTGTAAATGCAATTTGGTTTACCGCATATAAAAACAATTTTTGTGATGGACGTGTAAAGTCATTCTGTCATTACAAGTGTAAATGCAATTTGGTTTACCGTGTATAAAAAAAAATTCTGTGATGCACGTGTAAAGTCATCCTCCTCCACATAGCTTTCAAAACAATGAATGGTGGCGATCAATTCAATGGTAGTCATTCTGTCATGAGCATTTATAACCGTTGGATGCAAAAATCAGCTCAAACCTTTTCATAGAGAAACACTTATGACGTAATTATGAAGGAGGTGATACACCATTCTTGGTGATTAATAAATAATTATCAATAATTTACTCATTATGATATATATCAATTAATATAGTATAATAATAAGTATTAAATGAAAAATAATAACATAATTATCAAAGTGTTTGCAAAGGGTTGCACTAGACTAGGGTTGCAGTTTAAATGAGCGGGGATGATAGTGGAACTAGGGTTTTGTGTGGCCTTGTATTTTCTCGTCTCTGGTTCATGCTTGCAAATGAAGTTGTTTCTGGATGGCCAAAGGTTTCAGGTACCTAGTTCTTGTGGAGTGGGTTTCTTGGCCATGTTCATGTACTTTTAGTGGAGATTGTTGAGGGGTCGGCTGCCTTCCAATTGATGTTTCTCTTTGACGATGCCATTGTGGGTGGACTCTTAGATTGCCAGTGTCTTCTTCATTGTTGTTGTTGAAGCATTTATAAAGGGTGGTTAAGAGCCCCTATTTTAGGTTTGTGTGTGGGGGAGCCACATGTTGAGCTTTGGTTGTAGGCCTCTGATGTGTCTTTATGCCTTAGTATTCTGAATCAACTTTGTGTGAAGGGTAATGGAAAGGTTTGTTGCTTGGGTTTGTCTTCTCTTTGTGCCCTTATGGTTTTAGGAAGAACTTGGTCCAACTTCCTGGTATTGTTTTTTGTGATAGTGATAATCAATTCGCATGTTGGGTCTCTTCCTCTATGTTTGAGGCTTAGGCTCCTAAAGTGTTGTGTGGATTCTTGAGGGATTTTTTTGAAGGTGGCTCTACTATGTCTATTGCAATTACAACTCCCTCATGGAGTTTTTTTATGATTTATTGTGGGGATTTTATTTGGAAGATTATTGGGCCCGGGTTTCTATTTTTTTCAAAAATGCCTTTCCTCTTTGGTCCTTGTGCCTTAAGCTCGAATAGTGGAAGGATGAGCTCCTTGTCCATGCTTTGGCTTTGGTGTGCAGAGAGTTTAGGGGGGATGACAGAGAAGATGTTGTGGGTTCTTTGTCTACAGTTTCAGCTAATGGAGCTCCTTTAGTTGACCTCTATTAGAGATTTTTTGGCTCTCTTTTTCTGAGATAGAGGCTTTTGATGGAGGTTTTTAAGTATTCTATTGGTTACTCTTGAAGGAGGCAAGAATTCCAGCCCTGCTCCCCATTGAATGGTGCCCATTCTTGGTGGGGTCTCAGTTTATCTTTGGTCATGTTATGATATTGTAGCAAGGAATATGGAGGTTGTGGTGAATGTGATTTTTGTGGAGGTTCTTCTAGCTATTTTTGAAATACCTTTCCACGAGAAGCTCTCTCTTAATATCCTATGTGATCTTCTTATCTTATTGATTGGCTTTTTGTTTTTCTTGTGTGTTATGGAAGTTATGGTGACTTCTATTTTTCTTGATGTTCAGGATGGTGCTAGCAATTTTCAAGAGGCCAACATTATATTGGTTTATTTTTCACTACAACATTTAAGTCCTTTTTTTGATGACTATTTGTCCCAATTCTGACACTCCATTGTCGACCTAACGACACTAACCACCATTGCAATTTTGATGTCGATAGCACCGACGAGTGTGATATTTGTCGTAATTGTGATGGTATGCACTGTCACAATATATAGGCTAGAAGGGTCTGGAAACATAGTCAAAGATGGTCAACATGTTGTCGATCATAATTTGACTTTTATCAGGACTTGTTGTGTCTCATAATACAATGTCAGTGCGAAAAAAATGTTGTGCAAGCGACAGATGCCTGTCAGAGAGTTCCGACTGGTATCTGCTGTGTCTAGTGCTATGTTGTCATTCGTTCTCTGATAACCATCATAATTGTGATGGTATGCTGTATTTTTTTAAAATAATATATATCATTCATGGAGACCTTAAAATATTGAGCTTCTCATTGTTTTGGGAATAGTTTAACATTATCTATTTAACAAGGCCAACCACGTGAAGGTGGAAGCTCATCTGGCCCCTCCTAGGAGCATCTTATGACCCCTTACGATACTTTAAGACCTCTAAGATGTATTCTTAGGGATCATAAAGGGTCATAAGGGGTCTTGGAACACAACAGCTGAGAAACATAAATGTAGGCATCACACATGGTCACAATTCTTTGGAGATACAACAAATTGAGTGTATACTCAGACGATGCAACACAATCACTACTCCTTCAGTTCTAAGTTGATACTGTAAGGTCCAAAAAAAAATCAAGATAGGTTCCAAAATCCATCCTTATCTATGGTTTTGGAATCATATATTGTCAACTTAGAACTAGAGGAGTAGTATTGTTTGTGTTGCATCGTCTGGGTATACCACTCAAATATGTTGTATCTCTATAGAATTGTGACCATGATGCCCTTATTTATGTGTCTCGGCTATTGTGAGATTAAAAGTATTCTAAGGAACATGTGACAAACATGCAAATTTGACCAAGCATTACTGGGAGCTAGACCTTGCAACAAATGGACTTGTGATGATTTTCACAATAGTACATGTGTGACAAGAAAGCTCATGGTACTGCTTAGGCAAATCTGAATGTTCATCAACACATTAGAGACCCTTACCATTATGTTCCATCATAAGGTTGATCAAGTACAATCTCAAAGAAACCAAACATAAACATATATACACACACAAACATTTTTATCTCAACAAAACCATGACATAGCAACCATACACAAAAATATAAATCTGCTCGTATGGCAACATTTTCAAATCTTCTTCGTAATCATCATCAATATGGCCAGTCTTGTAAAACTAATTCTGCATACACTGAATTCTACATACTCCTTATTTGTTCTAGGTTGATATTGTCATACATGGTCTTTCTTGAATGGAATGACTCGTACGTTACTTGTACATTGACTAGAATGTTGGTGGAAGAAGGATGATTAAGTCTTCTAAGGAACATGTGACAAACATGCAGATTTGACTAAGCATTATTGGGAGCTAGACCCTACAACAAATGGACTTGTGATGATTTTCACAATAGTACATGTGTGGTAGGAAAGTTCACAATATTGCTTAGGAAAATATGAATGTTCATCACCTGTGCATATAAGAGTTGAACATATAAGGTTGAATACAATTATATCTTCATCGAAAACACAACCTGTAAATTTGATGCATAAAATGCAAATATATGTATGGTATGTATTGAAATAGGTATGGGAAGTAGAAATCGTGATGTGTTATATAAGTCATACTTAGATTAATTCAATATTAAATCCTGTTAGTACAGATAACAAACATCTATTGATTGCTTAAATACTTTACATTGAACAACACTTCAAGTATTTATTTTTCCTTCAAGTCAGGTTTTCCCAAACATTTTGATGAATAGAAAAATATAATGGCTATGAAAAGTAAACACTCATCTAACTTGTATTCATAAAGGCTAATAAGTACATACCAATACCTTACATTGAAAAATAATGCAAGATACACTCCATTTTTTAAAAAAGACATTTTTCCTTTAACTCAAGTACTTTGCAACAAATAAGCACTGAGGAACAACAAGTATTGGTCCATCCCAAAGAAATGCATAGAGCCTATTAAAATTGATATCACAAGCACAACTGAAGTCATACCTTACCGACACAACTCCTCACACCACCCTTACTAGATAGAAGTGGTTTAACCTCCATAAACTATTTCCATCCAACACATCGACAATCAAAAAGTTATATTCTTCTCCCATTCTCTTGTATATGCCATGAAGAGTCATACCATGTAACTATGTCTTTAAGAACTTGTCTACTAAAATCATCATGACAAGAACAAATAAATTTCTAGCCCCAAACAAATTCTTCATACAGAACATCACGTCATTATAGAACTTCCTAGTCCCAAAAAAGTTCTCCACACGAAACATCACACACCATTACACAACTTCCAAGCAGCATGAGATAGCTTTTCGATGAAACACCCATAATTTGATAGGTGTTTTACTGTAAGAAACAACATTTAGGTGATAAACAACATTCCAATCTAACAAAAACACACAATCGCCCCTAATCTCATGGGTCTGGCAACTTGTCCAATTCTGGCCTCCAAAATTGGAAAGCTTTCTCGTTGCATGAGACAATTTTCTACAAATAAAAGTTCAAACTAATAGCCTATCAGCTAAATAAGTCAAATATTATAATTATAAAATAACTCATTTTAATATTTATTTCTATGTTTTTGACAAGTTGAAAGGATAGTTTAGATCAAATCTTGTATTGTGAGTTTGATCTATGATTGGTAAATGTAATGAGGAGAGTCAACAATCATGGATGAGTTGCATCGAAACAACTGAATACAAAACTTATTTGATTGTTGAGTTGATAATTAGCTAATATTTAATTTGATTAAATATTATTAGTCAGTTAAATTTATGAGTGAATGAGGGAAAGTTAAATTTATGAGTGAATGAGGGAAGGTTAAATGACTGCATGAAGTGAATTAGTTGCATACAAGAGTCAATTTTTTTACATGAATGAATTGAATAATTTGTTAAATGAGGTAACTAATTTTAATTGATTAGTTAATTTAAATAAGGGAAAAATTAATAATTTTGATTATTCAATTTTGAGTGTTTTGAGAATGTGAGGTGGATTTTAACATTTAAATAAATGAGAGAAACTAGCTCAATTCAATTAAATAATAAAAATTATTTAATTAAATGGATAATTGATTAAGGATGGTTAAATACATATTATTTGAAGAATAAGTAAATGGTAAGAATATTGGTGTCTACACAATGATTTCAAAAGATATGAGGCGATTCACCCAAATTAGTATATAAATTAGGTAGATTTTAATTTTAGAATATCATAAATATTCTTATGTTCTTAGATATAACAAATATAAGAAGTTGAGACATCTTTTGCTTTTGAAATTTTTTTGTACATCTAACAAAACATGTTAATGGTTGAATTCATTCTATAACAAGTGCCTCATAGTGGCTAATCCTTCTTGTTAATTATAATTGTAGGTTTGAAGTATATGATAGGCTAAAATTATATGTATTTTAAATGATTTTAATATTAGAAAACAAGATTGTATTACAAATAGTACTTGATATATTGTAATATGAATCTAATTATATTCCACTTATAAGTGAGAGTATTAAATTACATAATATTGCATATATGATATAGTACTATTATATTATATATATTGTAGAATAATATTTATTATAGTTCTATAATATAATAAATATTTGAGAATTCATATATAATATTTATATATTATAATATTATTGAAAATATATTGTAACAATAATATATATAATAAATTTACATCCATTTAAATATTATAAAATAATTTACCCTTACTCATAGATCTATATAGCATTTCATCTTAAAAAAAATTAAAATTAGAACTTACATATGTTTATCATCCTTTAAATTTTTTTGACAAAATAATATAATTAGAAAAATATTATTGTAACACCAAACCAATTCAACCAATCATATTTGAGATAAGTAATTTGTATAATATATGAAATTAATAAATAAGTATCTTAACTTTAGAAATATTCCAATTACCAAAAAATAGTTACTTATCATTGGTGTGAAACAATTCAATAGGTCAATGCAATAACATATTGGCTATGGCAAGTACAATAAGTATTTATATAAATCAACATTGAAATTTGTACTCAAAGTGTATGTGTGTATTTCTACATACATACATCTATCATTAACTAAGTGTAATATTAAAAACACTAACAATGAAATTGATATTTATTATGTAGGTGAACTTTTTATTGATGTTGAATGGTAATTAAAATAATTTGACTAAAAGAATAAATAATAAATTTAAATATTAAATAATATTTTTCTTAGTGTCAAATTGTATTCTACAATGACAAAAAAAAATGAGTGAGGTACACTAGAACATAAGTGTATTTACAAAAACTGTTATCATTTATCTTAAATTCTTCAACAATAAATAAAATAATATTTAAAAATAAACATTATAAATCCAAAATAAACAGCACATAAAATTGTCTTAAGATATTTAATAAATATTATAATTCTAAAAACAAAATCTACACAGATATCTCTTACACTTTTTTAAATAAATATAAATAAATATATTTAAAATATCTAAACTGATAGTCAAATCCTCTTTTCCAAATAAATCCAAACATGTTCCTTAAAAGTATTCCAAAAATAGTTAAATCCTCTTTTCCAAACAAGTCCAAACATGTTCCTTAAAAGTAATTCAAAAATCAATGTTTGTTCAGGAATGTCAGATCAATAAGACCTTATAAAGTATTACAATTAATTGGCAGATTATAAATATCCCCAACTTGTCAATTACAATGTAAAGAGATATTTTGTCATGGCTTGACATCTTCCGAGTTAGAATATGTATGAATATTTTAAATGCTGAATAAATTCAATATGATTTTGATCTATATCATGCCTCATCCTCCGCTTTGTTTATCAAGCTTTCTGAAACAGTTTTATGTTTTTTTGAACAGATTTTGTCCTGCACAGAAATTGTTTGAACGTTCATCATTATGCCTAGACTGTACTTCTTCGAATACATCTGTTATTTCCCTTTCTTCTAATTTTCTCCTGTTTCTTCTTCCTGTCAGGCATTCATGTCAGCATGATATGCAATGATCTACAACAACATATAAATGATACCAAAGATCTACTGGGCAAAGTGGCAGACGAAATGGAAAACATGGTAATAACCATGAAAAAAGTTAGCTGAGAAGCACCAATATCTCAGCACAATGATGAGCTGTTGAAGGGGAAAGAATACAACCATTTCTATGTTGTTTCTGAAATGGATCATTACTGCTGCATGTTTCCTCCAAAAGACACTTTTTTGATCTGTTTTGAACATCATGGTAGATGCTAGGCTTTTGTACTGATTCACTTTCACCTTGGCTGTCCTCAAGAAATCCATTGGATTCAACTTCCTATGCACCCACTACCATTAATCGACTCTTATGTTGCAGATACACAATCATTCAAATTCAATCAAAGAAGAAATCAAAATAGTGGGATATCATGTATGGTACATAATGATCCTCAAAATGCAAACCTCCTTTAAATCCACACCAAATACAAAGGCTTTTTTCCCTTTATCTGTTTGCCATCTTTTACAGTGACTTGAGACAAAGGCTTCCTCCATCGACTTAATATACAAGCTGTGTTTTTCATTGCTCCATGATGATTCTGATAATTTGGGATCCTCCAACAGTAACAACATACTAACTGTTAATATAAATTTACTGAACACTAATCTATGAGACCAAGCGAAACAATTACAACCATATAAAACTCATGGTCAAACTTAGTGTTGTAGAGGAATTGCTCTGGCTAAGCTCCATACAAAATATATTAAGATAAAAAAAATGTTCAGATTGACATTTTTTTCTAAATTTTTTGTGGATTTAGAGCACAGGGGATATATCATGAAGAACAAATGCTAAAAATTTTACCAAAATTCAGTATGTTTTCTATTTTTCAAATTTGATCAAAAGCACATTTTGTATGGAGGTTAACCATTCATAGTTGAACTCTTAAAAAGTTAGACAAAATTTAAAAAAAAAAAAAACCAATAAAAATAATAGTCTTCCATTTTACCAGGTTGGTATCTTGTGAATGAATCCCTGGTTGCTCATTATTCTTTTTCATGGTTTGGTTTGGGCTTTCCTGCTCACGTTCGAATGCTCAAATAAAATCTTTCTTACTATCAATCCAATCATTTATAACACCCAAAACTTCTCGAGTCTTGTAAACAGCTGTACAGTATCGAATCCCAAAAGCTCAATAATATCTGATTTGGGACAGAAATAACGGAAGTCTCATAAAAACTGCACAAGTGGAGTATATATACACTGTACATGTGCTCAAATCCAATATTTTACCTTAAAAATCCCTGACAGTTTTAAATATCTTCATGTAAACTTCAGGATTAGACCAAGATTAAAATGGATTAAAATATCTTACAGAAATATCTGTCCCTTGTCTATCCAGTGGCCACGCACATATGTGTATATCAACTCATGTTTTTTCTGTCTACTATTACTTCTACACTCTTCTGTCTAATATTACTTCTAGATTGTTCAAGAGCTTTTTTCTATGACTTAAAAGTCTTACTTTTAACACAAGGCGATTTTCAGGAATAAAATGGCAGACGTGTTTGGGATGCCAGCCACTGGTGTCCGTGTGACAGATCGTCGCCGCCTCCACCGTGTTTGCAGACATACGCTGGCTTCTCCACCTTGCTCTCGTATTCTACTTCCCTAATTTCTAATGATTCTACACATCACTAAGGCCCCGTTTGTTTGCGGGAATATGACCGAAATTGGCGGTGACACTTCCCATTTTTCTTCAAATCTGTTGTTTGTTTTGCTTATTTACAATTCGGGTTTTAAAGCTCAAAACCCGGTTTAGGCCCAAAAACGGGCGGCAGCATCTTCCCATCCGAGAGGTGGAATTCAAAATCAAATTTTGAATTTGTTAGAAATTGTGTTAAATTTAATAAAACCGTCGGGTCCACGTCTTCCAGGATTGTTTTTGGGGTTTCGAAAAAGGGGTTTCGCATCTTCTCCCGCACTCGCCTCCGCTAACCCACTTTGCAAATAACATCGACAGCTCCCGCTTTGCAACATTCGGCTCGATTTCTAGTTTGTTTGGCTCGAAAAAGGTAAGTACTATCTATTTCCTTGCTAATATACAATGCCAATTTCATTTCCTCATCTTTTTCATTGAGTTGTGGACTGGGTCAGTATTTTAATTGATTCGTTCTGTTTTATCACTGCACAAGGAAGATTTAGTATGCTTCATTGTCATGCCCGATTGAACAGATTAAGAAATCAGAAAACCTTTTTTGTTAATAACTATCGAACAAAACCCTACTGTCTGCTGTTTATTTTTTTCTAAAACTGATATAATATACAATACGTACAATACATAGGTACTTAGATAAAACCCTACCGTCTGCTGTTTATTTTTTCTGAAACTGACGTTAGGGTTTTGTTCGATAGTTATTAACAAAAATCAACAATACAAGATTTTTACAGCAAGGTGCCCTTCATGGTAGGGTTTTGTTCGATAGTTATTAACAAAAATCAACAATACAAAAATCATTCTTTTGGTGCCCTTCACATGCCATTGTCTTTCTATTGGCCTCATAATCTTAATAATTATTTCATAAGTCAGCATAGTGATTGTAAGCTTTTATTGCCTATGTTCTCTTTGATTCGAGTGGACAAGAGAGTAATATTTTGTAACTTATATGTCCATGTTCTTGACTAGTCCTTGATTTGGGTTAACTTTTGCCCCTTGTGATCAAAATTGTGCAGAGAGCACTGTACAATGTTAACATCCAAGATGATTCTGATGTTTGTGACAAAGATCATTGCGTAGCTACTTAAAACCCTGTAAAATGTAAATATTTTTTAAAAAAATTTGCTTATTGGAATTTCATGTTTCAATTAGACTTGTATTAATTTTTCACACGTTCACCAATCAGAGACATTCTAATTTCTGTAGATTAGTAATTCATAGTTATAGAAAGAATTTGAGAACATAAATGCTAAAATTAATAAAGTTTCAGTTGCAAATATAGATGCTAGCATTGTAAACATCCTACACATATGTAGTTTTTCTGGTAATCAAAGAATTATTCTTGGCATGGCCATGTATATGGTTCCACACAAAATCCAGAACAATCTGATTCTTATCTAATCCATTTAATATCCCAGTCCAAACACTAGATGATAAATTCACTTCAAGTATGAAGCAGTAATCTTTTAGTTGAAGTCCAAGAAAGATAACAATAATCACTAAATTTCCAATGTAATTTGTATTTGCATCTTTTAGAGGAAGTTACAAAAGAAAAGATAAAAGTAAAACACCATGCATGGTGCTTGGTCATAGCAATCCAAACAGTTGTGAAAGATTGTTGACTATTTATATACATAGTTATGCTACGGTGTTTAAGATCAGAAGACTCAATGGGCACTTTTGCAAAGGAACTCAATCAATATTGAAATCCTCAACAACATATTGTCATTTTATATCCTTTGTGCATATGGGTGATTAAGTCTCACAACAACTAGAATAGTTGGCGTAACATGAGGCATTGGTGCAACAAGTAGAGTAATAGTGAGAGGCACCACCACAATTAAATATACATTATGTTGTCTATTGGTCTCATTTTGTGTTCTTAATTCTACCATGAAGTTTTGTAAACCAATTTCAAAGGGAGTTCTTTTAGTTGAACCCCTTGCCCATGTGTGAATGTGTGATATTTCTTCTCTAAACACCCTTATGGTATAGAAAACTGGATAAAACAGTACGCTTGATAAAACAGTATGCTTGATATTTTAATTATATATTGTTTGGAAAGAATTAAAATATCAAGCATACTGTTTTATCCATCTTTCTTGAGGTGCCTTTGGAAAGAATTAAAATATCAAATAGTATGCTTGATAAAATAGTATGCTTCATATTTTAATTGTATATTGTTTGGAAAGAATTAAAATATCAAGCATACTATTTTATCCATCTTTCTTGAGGTGCCTTATAGAAAATTGGATAAAACAGTATGCTTGATAAAACAGTGTGCTTGATAATTTAATTGTATATTGTCTGGAAAGAATTAAAATATCAAGCATACTATATGTTTAGTTTTCTCTAATCTAGTTTAGCTTAGCTTCTTCCTGAGTTTGTATGTTTAGTTTTCTCTGATCTAGTTTCCAATCACTCTCAATGAAAAATAGAAAATTTTAAATTGTCGACAAGATGTACTTTTAGGGAACACTCGGTTCATACTGGATATCTCCTTGCTGATATCATTGTGCTTGTCCACATTTCAGGCCATTGATGGATCCTATTAAAAATATTGACATTCTAGGACGGGTAGCTGTGGAGACCCAATATTCTCTTCTTCTCATAGCTCTTATTGCTTGTGTTGCCATAGCCAGAGTAGTGGTAGGCCGAGAAGGTAGAGCACACAAATGAAGAAGACAAGGAAATTCTTTTTATAGAATGGTTATTCATTCCAACGATGTGGATTGTCATGATCAGATTCGCATGAGTAGGGGAGCCTTCTTTCGTCTAGCTACTATCCTAAGGTTGAAAGGAACCTTGACAGATACAATACACTTGACGTTAGAAGAACAACTTGTGATGTTCCTCCACACCATTGGCCACAATCTGAGGAACCGCAAGATTGCACACAACTTTGGGCACTCAGGAGAGACAATCAGCCGATACTTCCACAAGGTGTTGAGGGCTATCTTAGGACTCCACCAAGATTGCTTTCTACCACCTAGTCCAAACACTCCTCCTGAAATTAGTGGGAATGAACGTTTTGATCCATTCTTCAAGGTAATTATTGTGTTGTTACAACTTTCTTGTATGGATTTTTATCCTTATCATATTATTGCTTGACCGTAGAATTGATGATTGTATCATATTGTATAGGATTGTGTTGGAGCAATTGATGGAACCCATATACCAGTCACCGTCGATGTTGACATGCAAGGTAAATATCATGATAGAAAAGGCAACATGTCACAAAATGTTATGGGTGTGTGTTCCTTTGATCATAAGTTTTAGTACTACCTTGCTGGTTGGGAAGGGTTTGCTACGGATAGTCGTGTTTTGGCTTTAGCTCTGTCAAGAGCAGATCCTCTTGTTGTCCCCCCCGGTAAGCCAAATCATAGTTTAATAGACTCAAGGGTACAATCAATGTTTCAAGTTTTAATAATATACTTTATTTATGTAGGAAAATATGTTCTAGTGGATGCTGGATATCCCAATGCACCTGGATTTCTTGCTCCTTATCGGTGTACACGGTATAGGGCCAGACCATCCAGAAAGCCTATCAAATTTGAGGGCTTCTCATCTTTCAACCATGTTTTGTAGGGGTAGGGGATTCTCTACGTAACATGCTAGGAGTTCTAGCTCAGCTAACCGGGGGGCGTGTTTCGTAACTACTGGTTTTATACGTAATACAATTCCATCGTGAACTACTAGAATTGTGACAGTTCAAGTTCAATTGATGGTGGGTTATACCGATTGATGTTTCTTGGACCATGGGTTAGTTCCGGGAGACGAGGTTCAGTTCCCACAGCTTGGTTCGATGGCTTGGGGGTAGGGTCAATCAGTTCATTGTTTCAGTCACCTGAAGGAGTTTTCAAGATAGAATCCAATAAATTCTCAACAAGAATTGTTCAACCATCGACACTCCTCTCTTAGAAACTCAATAGAGCATACATTTGGTATTCTCAAGCAGCATTTTCCAATCTTGAGGCATGCCACATCTTATCCTATCATGACACAAGCCCATATTGTATTGGCATGTTGCATACTACACAACTACATTACATTAGAGGATGGCATTCCATCAGAAATTGCCACCGAAGAGGAAGATGACCATGATGGGATAGATGTACCAATGCTGGAGACGTATGGGTTGTCTCAGCATGATAAAGATGAGTGGGCACAGTTCCAAGATGATATAGCAAGTAGAATGTGGGAAGAGTACAAATCTTGAGAATAGTTGTTCTTTTAATGGGTCAAGACTACATGATGGTTTCCTTTTTCTTATGTATTTCTCTACAAGTATTGGACTTCTATGGGTCAATGTGTTTTATTTGAGTACACTGGTGTATGAAGATACTTGGATATACAGGATGGTTTCCTTTTTATTGTGTTTCTATATGGAAGTATTGGTATTCTATGGGTCAATGTGTTTTATTTTGGTAAACTGATGTATGAAGATACTTTGATATACAAGATGGTTTCCTTTTTATTTTGTTTCTATCTGGAAGTATTGGTATTCTATGGGTCAATGTGTTTTATTTTGGTAAACTGATGTATGAAGATACTTTGATATATAGGATGGTTTCCTTTTTATTCTGTTTCTATCTAGAAGTATTGGTCTTCTATGGGTGAATGTGTTTTATTTTGGTAAACTGATGTATGAAGATACTTTGATATACAAGATGGTTTCCTTTTTATTCTATTTCTATTTGGAAGTATTGGTCTTCTATGTGTCAATGTGTTCTATTTTAGTAAACTAATGTATGAGGATACTTTGATATACAAGATGGTTTCCTTTTTATTCTGTTTTATTTGAGTAAACTGATGTATGAAGATACTTTGATGATTACATAGCACGGCATACATAGAACTGATGATGAGCATGGATGAAATTGGTAACAACAACTATGAAATTGGTAACAGCAGGAAAATGTCTTCTTCCTCTAAGAAGATAGTGTGGAGTAAGGAAATTGAACGAAAGTTTCTAGACTTGCTCATGGAGCAAGTACAGCTAGGAAGAAAAGGTGATGGAGGTTTTAAAAAAGAAGCGTAGACAGCCATTGAGAGGAGGTTCAACAATGATATGAACCTAAATCTATCTAAGGACAATTTCAAAAATAAGTTGAAAACATGGAAGCTAGCATATAGAGTCATGAAGGAGCTAAGAAATACAAATGGCTTTGCCTGGAATGAGGCAACTCAGTGCATGGATGCTAAGGATAGCGTATGAGATGAACTTCTCAAGGTAGGGTGATCTCTCTACTATTTTGATGGAAATAATATTGCCTTCTTATAAAGTACGTAATGAAAGACAAAGAACCTAATCCATTTGTTTATGCCAACCTGCAGAGAAGAGAGTTAAAAAATGCCGAAGTGTATAAGTGGCAGCCCTTCCAATACTTTAATGAACTGGGTGTAATTGTGGGTAATGACATTGCTGAAGGCAATGCAGCTACAATGGCCCTTGAGACTGAAGAAGGGAACCCTATGGAAGACCCATACAATGTGCTTGATGAAGAGGATAGTGCTGTTGATTTGGACGATGACCCTTATCAGTCCACTCCAAGTGCAAGTGGTAGAGGAACCCCTACATCATCAGTCAGGGGGGGAAGGAGGAGGAAGGCAAGTGCAGCCGCTTCCTTGGATTCCATGTGTGAAACAATGAAGAAAATAAAAGAGGGCATGAGCAATGTGCACCTTCACAAAATTGATACATTTTCTCATGAGAATGCTTTGATGGATGCATATAGTGCTCTCAAATCCATCCCTCAATTGAGTCGAGCTGTATTCCTGAGGGTATACGACACCTTCGTGGTTGAGCATGAAAGAGCCAAAGGGTTCTTGTTGATGAGTGAGGATGAGAGAGTGGACTAGATTGCAGCCACATATGGTGGATTATAGTTATTTTCTACATACTTCATCATAGTTGTTCACATACACTGTTGATTGTTTATGATTGTTTATGGTTGATGATTGTCACTTTATCATATTGATTTTCTTTATACTTTATCAAATTTTGCAAAATTTAGAAGCATTTGCAAGAAATGCATTTTGCAAATATGAATGCACAAATTTAGAATTTTTTTGTATGTACTTTCATTTTAGGTGGCGCTATATTGTTTTAAATTTTGGGATAATTTGTCCTTGGTTAAAAGATTAGCATGATCTTGTATTCATTCCTAAGATTGCTATATAATTAAGGTTTCAGATAATCATCTTGTTACTGCTCTTTTATGGTATTGAGCTCACCATGGCTTGCAGAGACATGAGTTCTAAGAAGAATTCATTTGTCATGCTCATGTGCACAACCATTTCTCTCATTGGTTCCAATGTTGGTCTAGGATTTGGTTTTGGAATTGTTCTGCATGCAATTCTCAAATTGAGAGAGATATACAATATGTATTTGCAGATATCCATTGAGAAATCCTTTCTCAAACAAGACATGATATTTGTAGATGAATGTTGATGCTTGGTATTCAATCAGTTAACATATATTTTCTTGCAAGCATGCTTATATTGTTTCCCATCTGTTTATGCTATTCTTGAAATAACCAAGTTAATATCCTATCCAAATAAATATGTGAGGTTTAGTTCATCTTGTTGGATATGGGTCCTAATCAGATTGCTTCTAAAATTCAAATAGTGTCTCTGTATACACTTTTTATAAAAATTGTTGAAGGTCAATGCTTAATGAGTTTCCATCCTGTACCATACAGTTCTGGCTAGACCACTCATTAAACAAACCTTTTGATAACAAGAAATACTTGAAGTCCAGAGAAATCCTTTTTAACCTTAAAGTTAGAAATTCTAATCTAGTCTATAAGATATGCCTTTCTTTGTATGTATGGTCTCGCTGCATTTATTCCTTTGTAGCAGCATCTAAATTCACTCATATTTGATAATTGTCTTGTTTTACTCTTTACACAAACATGGGGTAGCTCTATTACAACACCAACATTGGGTACCACACACTCCAAACTGGTACATTTTGTCTTTTTCCTGGAAAAATATTTTGGGTGAGTGAAATTTTTGCAGACTTTAAGAGGAGTTCTAGGCAGTTGAGTTTTTGAAAATATATCAGGACTCTAGGATGATTTCAATAGTTTGTTTATAACTCCATATTGTATAATTCTCAATTTTCAAAGCATCGTATGTACTTCATTAGCTACAGTGAGTAGACTATGGTTTTCTTGGTAGTGTTTCACTATTACTGCTTGTTATTCTAGTATGTAAATGTGTTCTTTAAATATACTGAGACCATTTTGTCATATAGATTTTTTTTCAGATAATCATCTTGTTACTTTTGTATGTAAATATGTAAAATCTTGATGTTAGAGGTAGTCTCAAAAGAGGAACGTTTCTGGTTAGATTATAAATTGATATACATTACAGAAAAAATTAACACAAGACCATTGCTAGTTAGATTATAGAAATTAAATTTCTATCAACATAGTAACAAGAAATTAGATTACAAAAATTAAATTGCTATCAAAATTTTTACCTAATGTATGGTATATTTTCACTTTGAAGAATTATGTCCTTTCTTCAATCACAATCACGAAGTTGGGGTACCAAATTTTATTAGACAACCACATTGTATATCTTAAATCAATCAAAGATGGTTATAGGATTATGTAATAGACACAAAGATGGAAATCTTGTTAGTTTGCATTGCAAAGTCATGCAAAGTCATGCCCCAATATCATTAGGTTGCCAATGTTGTTGAGACTAATCATATATAATTTGTGTAATGGGGGAGAACCCTGCACTAACAAGCCTAATTTCATAAACCATATATATATATATATATATATCATGTCATGCAATACTGTAAATCATTCATTACTTTCATAAAACAATTTTACTAACCAAACATATGCTCAAAAGTCTCATCATCAAATTTGAATGACCAAACATAGAGTCTATCATACTGAATGTAATAA
This sequence comes from Chamaecyparis obtusa, assembly GCA_027943335.1. Classification (NCBI taxonomy): domain Eukaryota; kingdom Viridiplantae; phylum Streptophyta; class Pinopsida; order Cupressales; family Cupressaceae; genus Chamaecyparis; species Chamaecyparis obtusa. The sequence continues at coordinate 66,727 of BSBK01010691.1, forward strand.
TCCTATTAGTCCAAAATATCAGGGTACTAGGGTGAGCATTGCATCCTTTCCCCCTAGAATTAGTGATGCAGGAGCATCCTGGGTGTAAGAGCAATCTTGCATCACCCAAAAATATTTATGGTTTCTTTTCAATAAGGGCCATCTTGTGCAGAGCTATTATTTATGGAAACTTACTATTTTTAGTAAGCTGGTCATATGAGCTCGGAATGTTCTGATTTCATAGGTGGAGGTTCATCTTAGTCATATCAGACTACCAATTGAGTTGCATTGCCATATCATCTGTATCACTAAATTTATTGAGGTTTTTGGGTACAAAATCTTTAAGCTCAATTTAGAATGCCTTAGAGGCTCTGGATCGTGATTGACCCCCGACTGACTGGAGCTTGCGTGAGTTAGGCACTATAGATCAGGTCCTATCATTTCTGAAAAGTGGTTATAATAGAAAACACGGAGCTACGGTTAGAAAGTTATGGCTCTGGAAGTTGGGCTACCTAAAAACATATTTTATAATTATTTTGAGTTGACTCTATTGTAAAAATTATGAAAAAAAAATAATTCTTGGGATAATCAGCCTTAGGGGCTAAATTTATGGAACCTTCTTGGGCAGTGGAAATTGCCTATATAAGGATGGCTCATAGTGTTGTCTAGAGAATTTCTGGGTAGATCTGGGTAATGATTCGAGGCTTTGTCCTACTAAATATTGTAAGGGAAAATGCCTATGTGGCTTTGCATATTGTAATTCTGAAATTTGTAATTCCACATTTGTGGAGATAATAAGAAGCTCATTTTTTTTCTTGTAAGTTTTTGTTGTTTCTCTATTTATGTTATGTGTTTGTGCTATTAAGGGGAGCACCCTTTATCAAGTGGTATTAGAGTAGGAGTTCCTAAGTGTGTAGACAGATCACTGACTCTAAGACAATTTACACCAGGACTGTGGTTTAGGGTTTCAGGGATAAGCACAAAAATGCCTCCATGAAGGGAACATGGTAGAAGAGTTGGTGGGGTGACACCTGAGGTTAGAGCACTCTAAAGAGAAGTGCGAGCATTGCAAGAAGAGATTCACAGAGGAATGAATCTTATAGTCAAAGATGAAAGTGAGGATGAAGCTGAAGAAGAAAATTTAGATCAGGAAGGAGAAGGAAAAATTCTAAACCAAGAGGAAGAAAGGCTTTTTCAGGCCATTTCCAAGATTGGGAAAAGACCTAAGATTGAAGTTCCTGTATTTTTAGAAAATCTTAATCTAGAGGAGTTGATCAACTGGATCAATGAATTAGAGGAATATTTTGAGTATGAAGAGATTGCGGATCTTGATCGGGTCAAGTTTGGGAAGACCAGATTGAAGGGTTATGTGAAGATCTAGTGGAAAGAGATTCATTTGGAGTGAAATAGAAGAGGAAAGGAGAAAATCAAAAGATGGGATTGGATGGTGGATCAATTAAAGTGACAGTTCATTCCTATTGATTATGAGCTTGACCTACTGAAGAAAATGCAAGGTTTGAAGCAAGCAGGAAGATCTGTTCAGGAGTATACAGAGGAATCCTATCGAATCCTCATCAGAAAAGGCCATGTGAAAGATGATATGGAGCAAGTTACTAGTTACCTTAATAGGTTGAGACCGAGTATTCAATAGGAGTTGAATTTTTTTTGAATGAACAATATTGAAGAGGCATACTAGTTTTCCCTAAAAGTAGAGGAAAAGTTGAATAAGAAGTTTGAGAGTAGACAGTGTAGAAGAGGTCGTGGTGGAAGATCTAGTGGACATTCATATGGAAGCCAAAATGAAGATTCAAAAAAGAAGGATGAGGCCAGTAGTAGTCAAAATTAGAGAGGAAACAATTTCAATCATTTCCATGATCAAAATAATAGACATCATAGAGGAAGAGGAAGAGGACAAGGTTCAGGAAGAGGAGGCTTTTGTGGAACATGTTTTCACTATGGAGAAGAAGGTCATAGGGAATATGAATGTCCTCAACATAAAGGAAGGACATATAGGAAAACTGAAGGCTAGGCTAGAGTTGCACATGTATGAAGATGCCAGATCATCACATTGTGAAGATGTTGAAAGAGAAGAAATGCTAATTAATAGAAGAGTCCCGCTGAGTGGTGAGAATGAACCTAAACAAAGGAGGAGCTTGTTCCGCACTAGATGCAAGTGTGAGGGTAAGTGTTGTGATGTTATTATTGATAGTGGAAGCACTAAAAATTTGGTGTCAGAAGAGATGGTTTAAAATTGAAGCTTAAGAGACAAAAACACCCACATCCATACCGAATTTCTTGGGTGCAGGATGACCACAAGGTCATGGTCAATGAACAGTGCCTAGTGAAATTCAAGATTGGTGGATACCATGATGAGGTAATATGTGATATCATATCTATGGATGCATGTCATATGTTGTTGGGTAGACCATGGCAGTTTGATAGGCATGTTGTACATGATGGTCATGCGAATACCTATTCCCTAACAAAGGATGGAGTGTGCATAAGCTAAATCCATTGAATGACACAAAAGAAAAGGTATGTGATAATGCAAGAATAACTTATGTTGATGAAAAACAATTCCTAGAGGGTATGAGGCATGAGAATATATGTTTTTTTTAATTCCAAAGGTTGGTAAAGAGGAAGTAGAAGATGTACCTATAGAAGTTGCAGATCTATTGAATGAGTTTCAGGATATTGTATCCGATATTGTACCTAATGGATTACCACCAGTAAGGAAGATCAGTCATCAGATGGACTTGATCATAGGAGCTAGTTTTCCAAATAAGGTAGCACATAGAATGACATCAGTAGAAAGTGAAGAGTTGAACATACAAGTACATGAGTTGTTATAGAAGGGGTTGATTCGGGAGAGCTTGAGTCCATGTGTTGTACCAACAGTATTACCACCGAAAAAAATGGAGAATGGGGAATGTGTATAGATTCCAGGGAAATAAACAATATCACAATCAAGTACAAGTTTCCATTGCCATGAATGGATGATATTATGGACCGTTTGAATGGAGCTATGTATTTTTCAAAGATAGATCTAAAGAGTGGATATCATTAGACTCAGATCTCTTGGATATTGCTAATGCATGGGTGGTGATTGAGACATGTAATATGTTTAATCACTACATTACTGAATGGGCACTCATACTATTGTCATTTGTGTTTTTTCACTGATGTCAACATCTGCTTTTATGAAGGAACCAGATTGGTAATCATAGTGTATGGCTAGTGTACAGATGTTTCAGATGTTGTGAAGTTAAATAAGAGTTTAGGTGGATGTATTGATCTTATATCTGTGATTGCATCATCAAGTATTGCATATTAAGAGAGTTACAATTGTTTTGGTAAAGACTGGTCACTGGACTATGACAATGATAATTGACAGAGTTAGTCTCTGAGTTTTTGGTATATCTTTCAGAGGGATTTGATTCAAGGTATGTGAACTTGAAGGATGATGGAAGAGGTACCGACTGATGTTCATTGGTCAACACAAGATATGGAGTGATTGGTGATGTCATGAGTGGTGTGTGCCCTGGTGATGGTTTATTCTGAAGCTGACTCAGGGAATGAAGTGTCTGCTTTGTTTGGCAAGAACAAATTAAGGATGTTGGTCCTTAATTATTGTAATTTAATCATTTTAAATTTGTTATAGATACCGTGTGTATCTTAGCAAGATTTTATGTAATTTTTTGTAATTAGGAAAGCCTTATGGGCCGACCTGATCTTGGTAAATTGTAATAAGGTATAAATGGAAGGTCTTTTCTTTAGAAAAGATATGGATGGAATATATGTGATATAAGGAGGTTGTGAAGGTTGCGAGCTTGTGTCTGTTGTATGTAGAGCAGAGGATTACTGGTGGACTTCATTGGAACTAATCAAGCAAAGACAAGTTGGTGGCAAACAGTTCAAAAGATTGTGTATTTCTTCATATACACCTATTGTGAACTAATGAGTTTAGAAGGTGGATTTAACCTTCTTTGGGTAGTGAGCCCTCTATTGTTCTTGACTCCTAACAGGGTTTGTCCTCTAACAAGGACTATCTACTGTAATGTTTCAATAAGCTCCTAACAGGGCTATATCTTCTAACAAAGATTACTATACTCTTAGTACATCATTAGTGGGTGTTAATTCCCACTCGGGTTTTTACCTTTAACAGGGTTTCCCTGTAACCAAAATATTGTGTTATTGTATTGGCATTCATTGTGTTCATTGGATCTAATATTTATGAGCTTAAAAGTTTAAATTTTAATATTCTATCATACAACTGATTCACCCCCCCCCCCCCCCCCCCGCCCCTCTCAGTTGTATTGTGGACTGTTATTCCTAACAATTGGTATCAAAGCTTGTGGTCCTCAAAGAGAAAGCTTAAAAACTTGAGATGATCTTGGAAAATGACATTCTATAGGAAGGATAGTCCTAAGTTTGATCCTAAAAACTTTGACTATTGGAAAAACAAGATGCGAACACATTTTCTATGTTTGGGCATAGACTAATGGATGATTGTGAAGAAGAAGGAAACTGTAAAGAATGAGAATGACTTGGGGTCAGCCACCAATGATGAAAAGAAGTTATTTTCATGCAACATGGTTGCAAGAGAAGCATTGATTAGCACACTATCTGAGGGTGAGTTTACTAAAATTAAAGATCTGGATTCTGCACATGAATTTGGAATGGACTAGAGGCACTTTATGAAGGAGAGAAGTATACCAAACAAGTGAAATTGTAAAGCTGGAAGACAAATATGGAGAAGCTACAAATGAATGAAGATGAAAGCATTAGAGCCTATGTTCAAAGGGTTATAGAAGTTGTAGTTGGAATCATAAATTATGGAGGTACTTATGATGAAGATGAAGTCATTGCAAAGATTCTCATATCTCTAACTCCTGCTTACAAATTCAAGGCAATGTTAATTCAAGAAACTATACCCCTAACTCCAAACTTTAGCAGAGAGATGTTGATTACAAAATTAACTACCTCTGAAGCTACGGAATTAGGAGAAGCTGCACCTAAAGTTGAATCTGTATTTAGGGCATCTGCCCACAAGAAAGTTTCTGCACTTCCAAGCACAAGCAAAGAAGACCTTAGAGAAGAGCTTGATGAGTATGCTGAGGAATGGGAGAAGATAATGGAAGAAGAAAAGAAGATGGAAGAACTTGTTGCACTGCTAGCTAGAAGAGAGAAAAGAGGTAAGGGAAAATTTGAAGTCAAATTACCTTTGAAATGTTTTTCATGTAATAAGATAGGTCATTTTGCATCTAGATGTCCTACAAGAGTTCCTAAGTACAAACCTGATTATGCATAGATTAGAAGAGACAAAGAATGTTATTATGCTAGTGAAGGAATATCTGATGATGATGATTTAGACAATGAAGAGATTGGATTTGTTGCTATTAAACATGAACACTTTCATGAAAAAAAAGCCTTAGTATATCATTTTGACAAGAAAATTGAATGGATAATTGACAGTGGATGTTCTCATCACATGACTGGTGATAAGAACAAGTTTGTTAAATTAGTAAATTATGATGGAGGTGTTGTAAGGTTTGGGGACAATCTCCCAAAATCCATCATAGGAGTAGGATCCATCACTCTGGATGGAAAGAATAATATAGATAATGTACTACTTGTTGAAGGACTAAAACATAACTTGTTGAGTGTTGGACAATTAACGGATACAAATTTTCAGTTAAGTTTTGTTAATGGTAAATGCTTTATCAGAAGCAAGGAAGGAAAATTGATTCCTATTGATTCAAGGTTTAGAGGTAATGTATTTGAACTAAACACATTTGGAGCCTCTTGTTTTGTTGCAAAGGTAGATGATAGCTGGTTATGGCATAGAAGATTTTGTCATGTTAAATTTGATAACATTGTGAAGGCAAGTATGGATAATGCAGTAAGAGATCTACCAAAGATTGTGAAACCTTTTAACACTATATGCAAAGAATGTGTTATGGGAAAGAAAACTAAAAGTAGTCATAAAAGAAAAACATTTACATCAAAAGGAAAGTTGGATCTGGTACATACAGATCTATGTGGGCCTACAAGAACAAAGTCATACAATGGTGAAAGGTATTTTATACTCTTTGTTGATGACTTTTCTAGAATGATGTGGGTTACTTATTTGAGAGAGAAATCAGAAGCATTTGACAAATTCAAGTTGTTTAAAGAAAAAGTAGAGAATGAATCAGGATTGAAAATAAAGTGCTTAAGATCAGACAGAGGTGGAGAGTTTACATCAGATTTATTTAATTCATACTGTGAAGAGCATGGGATAAAAAGACAAACATCTACTCCTAGGAATCCATGATAGAATGGGATAGCAAAGCGAAGAAACATAACTATACTTGAAGTTGCTAGGACAATGCTGATTGAAGGAAATGTATCTCATGTACATTGGAGAGAAGTTGTTGGAACAATAGTGTACACATTAAATAGAATTCAAATCAAAGATGGCACAAGTAAGACTCCCTATGAACTATGGTTTGATCATACTCCTATTGTAAAATATTTCAGAATTTTTGGTAGCAAATGTTATATCAAGAGGGATGATGAGATAGGGAAATTTGATGCTAGAAGTGATGAAGGTATCTTCCTTGGTTACTCTATTAAAAGAAAGGCATACAAATGTTTCAATTTGAGATTAAGGAAGATGGTTGAAAGTAACAATGTAAGAATAGATGAGAAATTTTAGATACAAGAAAGAATGTATGACAACAGTCAGATATCATAAGTAAAAGAAACCACTACTATTGCCGAAGAAGAAAAAATTATTGAGGAAGTAAGTGAAAAAGAGGCTTGTGATGATACAAGTAAGACTATTGAAACTCCTAAAAATCCAAGGTATGTAAAAAATAACCATCCTGAAAATCAAATTATTGGCAATACCAGTCAGGGAGTGCTAACTAGATCTAAAGTTAGAGAAGAAATTTGTTTGATTTCTCAAGTTGAGCCAAAAACTACAGATGAAGCCTTTAAAGATGAATCTTGGATAAATGCCATGAAAGAAGAATTGGATTAGATAAAGAAAAATAATACTTGGGAATTGGTTACAAGACCTAAAAATAAAAATGTTATAGGAACAAAATGGGTCTTTAGAAACAAAATGGATGAAGAAGGAACAAAGCAAGACTAGTGTGTAAGGGATACTCACAACAAGAAGGCATATACTTTGAAGAAACATTTTCTCCTATTGCTAGAATAGAGGCAGTAAGATTATTTATATCTTATGTTGCACACAAAAACTTCAAAGTGTATCAGATGGATGTTAAATCTACATTTTTGAATGGAGATCTTGAAGAAGAACTATACATAGAACAACCAAATGGATTTCCTCTATGCAAAGACAAAGACATGGTGTGAAAATTGAAGAAACCCCTATATGGGTTGAAGCAAGCTCCTAGGGCTTGGTATGCACAGTTGGACAAGTATATACTTGGACTTGGATTTAGAAAAGGTAATGAGGAAAAAAATTTGTATTTAAGAACTACTGAAGATGGAATCTTGATAGTAGAAGTATTTGTGGATGACATTATCTTTGGAGGTAATGATGATCTATGTAAGAAGTTTGCTAAAGAAATGGAAAGTGAATTTGAGATGTCCATGATAGGTGAAATGAAATTCTTCCTTGGACTACAAATAGCTTAGAATGAGAATGGTATTTTCATTTCTCAAGCCAAGTATCTCAAAGAATTGCTTAAGAAATTCGGTATGGAAGGTTGTAAACTAGTAGGAACACCTATGGTGACTGGAAACAAGCTAACAATTTATGATGAATCAAAATGTGTTTTTTAGACTTTGTATAGATCAATGGTTGTAGGGCTACAATATCTGACTCACACCAGACTAGATATTTCTAATATTGTTGGAATTGTGGCAAGATATCATGCAGGATCCAAAGAGACTCATCTAGCCGCTGTGAAAAGAATATTGAGGTATCTCAGAGGAACCATAGACTATGGTTTATGGTATGTGTATCATCTTAAAATGGAAGCACTTCCATCTTGATAGGTTGAGCACCCTCTTTTAGTACATTTATCATGATAGACTTGCATTTAGGATGCATTCTACACTTGATCTCTTCATTCTAGGTGAAATTAGGGTTAGGATCCTGAGGATTCTCCTTAATTTCCCTCTTTTATAGCTCTATTTTCTAGGTAGGACTTAGAAATAGGTCCTCCTAGCCTTCATCTCAATCATCATAGGATTTTATGCCACTCCTAGGCATTCTGTTCCATCCTGGCATCATTTATAGGTCTTTGGGCATCCCCCAGACCTCCTTTCCTGATTCTGGCTAGATTTGGGCCCACTGGATCAAAGTCGAGGTTGACCTTGACCCAGGTCAGACTTGAGGTTTACCCTGACCTAGGTCAGAGTCAAGCTTGTCCCTAAGCTAGGTCAGAGATAAGGTCACCTTTGACCTCCTGTGGAATCTGTGCCCCTTTTTCCAAATTTGGTCCTGATAGGCCCCAAAATCAATGTCAAACCCTCAGATCCAAGTGCAAAAGGGTTTTAATTCAAAATTCATTTAATTTTTTTCCCTCCTTAGTTGGTTATTGTAATTGGACCTTAATTTTAGGTGAATTTGAATTATGGGTCCTCACATTGCTCTAGGAGCCTCACCTTGAAACCTCTATATAAAGACTCTCATTTGCATTCATTTTCACCAAGAAAAAACCAAGTGATTCCACAACAACACCAAGAAACTTCATGATCAAGGAGATTCAAGAAAGTGATGAATGGTGGAGTGAAGAGGCAAGATTGCAAGAGGATGATATAGAAGATCCAGCCATTGTTGATATCAAGCATCTTTGTGAACACACCATTCTGAATACCTACTTGGAGCAAGAGAGATCCTTTCTTCCTTGATCCACCATTACCAAATTTCAAGCATTCAAAGATACAATCATGGGGTAGCAATTATGGATTGTGAGTTTGGTAGAAGCTCTTCAACCTTGGGGGCTTGGTATGCTTTTCTATCTCATTCAAATCTATGCATTGTTTTCTCATACATATTCATGCTAGGGTTTTGATCTAGAGGATTAGATCTTGGCATTACACTTTCAATACATACACACACACACATTCTATTTCAATTGGCTATTCATGGAGGTGGAGATCACCAAAATGGGGGTTTGACTAAGGCAAAACCCTATATAGCCACCCAAAAAACCCCCTTTTTCATATATTTATGGTCGCTATTTTGAGAATTGGAGGACAGATCTGAGTACCCTTTTTGCCAAACTTCTGAGATCTGTGAACAAAGTCAAAGTTGACCTTTAGAATAAAAATGTAGCCTCTAACCTTTTATGAGGGTCAAAGAATACCTGCTATCAAAAAGATGAAAGTTTTCTAGGTTTTCTCTGTCACGACTTCCTGGTCCCAGATCTGGTTGCAGAATCTTTCAAAACTCTGCACAAGCTTTAGAAAATAGGTATTTCTAAATCTATTTCATGATGAGGTATGTATCTCAACCTAATTAATTTTCAATTATTTCCAAATTTACTTATGCTATTCCAATTCAAAACAATATTACAAATGAATAGTGTTGAATGTTAGGTGAATTGTTAAGGCTCCATTTTACACCTATTCATTTTGGTGAACCCGTTTATGACGACTCTTTCTTTTGGTGTTAGATTTAGATCTTGTATGCTTATAAGATTAGATTTCTTGCATTTACATCTTTCTTGCATTTATATTTCAAAAATACAAAAAAAAATTCCAAAAATTCCTTTAAAACTACAAAAATATTTACATTTTCATGCTTTTAGTTCTTTCTTTGTATTCAACATGTATGATTCTTGTTTTGAGTACTTTGATGAGGCTTTTATTGTATAAGAGAATAGATTACCTAATGAGGTACATGGTAGTGAGGATGAAAATGGTTTGAATGAGATCTCCATGGATCCTATTCCTATTTCACTCTCCTCCACAACCTCTCCAATTGACCTTTACCATAGGGTGTGTGCATGGTTACCATCATGTTCCACTATTTGTAACATTGATAAACCTAAAATGATCTATCCTACACCTTTGATGATGGTAAAATGATGTCCTCATAAAACTATTAAGGGTAAACTTATAGATCCTTTGGATTCCTTTGATAACACTGATTCTGTTTCACATGCCTATTGTACATGGAATAATCCTCAGCCTACTGTTCTGGTTTCTTTACCGCCTTCTCAACCTATGTTTCCTCAACCACCTAGATATCCATATACCATTAAGGAGTATAATTTAGTTAACCAATTACGTGCTACTCCTGCTAAGATATCTTTATGGGAATTACTTCAAACCTCCCCAACATATCATGAGGCATTGCAAAAATATTTATCTACTCTTCTTGCTTTGCCTCCTAATCAATAGAACATTCATTCTATTCTAGATTGTGTGCATACTATGCCTTCTATACCTCCTATTGTGTTTTCTGATAATGATTTACCTTCCCTAGAGGTGCAGAATCAATATGATGCTCTTATGGTGGCTGTCTCTATTAATCAGAGTATCATTTGAAGAACCTTAATTGATAATGGATCTGGGCTTAATGTTTGTAGCATGGATATGCTCAAGGCATTTAAGGCTATTCAACCTGATAATGTTCCTATACGTGGATTTGACAATATTGCAAAGAGAACTTTGGGCATTATTACATTACCTGTTAAAGTTGGTCCAATTATCTTAAATACTCCTATTCATGTTATGTCTGGACCTTTCAATTATAGCCTTCTTCTAGGAAGACCATGGTTATATACTATGCATGAAGTTCCTTCTACTCTTCATCGCAAGGTTAGGTTTATCTATAACAACTTAATGTATACATTACATGCAAATGATGCCCTGAATCCTTGCTTAAATGTTGAAAATGCCAAAATCTTTGAACCTCTTCAACCTAGTAAAGAGATTGAAAAAATGACCAGAGATACAACAATCTGAGATAAAACAACCTGAGATTCAACAACCAGAAGCTCCATCTTCTTCTTCTTTGATTGAGGATGATTGGGGGACATTGGATTTTAATCCTACATTTATTTGAGAATACAAGGTCTCTAATTTGGGATTTATGAAGCAACAAAATGAATTTGAGAAAAAAGTTTTTATTTCTTCTCCACTTTTCAAAGAACTAAAAAGTAATTTTGTTGCCCCTTCGAGTAATGAAATGATTGAAACTATAAAGCCTAATTGTTATGACATTGTGACATATGCCACTCCTTGGACTCCTTCTGACATGACCGATTGATATGGTCCTGGTTATCATTTTCTTAAGAAATCAAGATTTAATGGGAAAGGATGTGGTAAATATGAACAAGGTATACAAGTACCTTTGGATAATGAAGTTTATGATCATACATATGGATTAGGATTCAATCCTTATAGACAACCATCAACTTTTCCTCTTAATGTTAATTATATTTGTGGTGGACAGTTGAAGTTGGTTAATCCATTGCTTATTAACCTTAATCAAGAACCCTCTTTGGATATTTTTCCTAAAGATGAAGCCTTAATGGACTTTTTAGGGGCTTATGAAGATTTACCTAAGTTTCATCACAAACGAGGAAAACCTTATTTCTTAAAAATCGATGCTTATTTTGGAGAACATGATAAACAAGATACTCTCCCTCTATTGATGGATCCTCTAATAAGAAGTGTTTTGTTAATTACTGAAACTATTGATATTCTAGTGGATGAAAACAACTCTGAAAGGATGATAAAATTTGGGAAATGTTTGAATCAAGATGAATGAGATCAGTTGGTTTCCTTTTTGATTGAATTTAAAGACATCTTTTCTTGGAGATATTCAGATATTTCAGGTATAGATCCTAAGATTGTTACTCATAACATTTTTTTAAAACCAAATATGAAACCTGTGAAACAAAAAATTCAAAAGATGAATCCATGAATTGCTTTATTAGTCAAAAGTGAAATTGAGAAATTATTGGATTCTCGATTTATCCATTCTATTGATTACTTAGATTGGATTTCAAACATTGTGCCTGTGTCAAAAGGAAAAAGTAAGATAAGGATGTGTATTGATTTTAGAGATTTAAATAAGGCATCCTTAAAAGATGATTTGCCATTACCTAATATCGATATGATTGTGGATTCAACAACAGGTAATGCTTTTTTATCTTTTATGGATGGTTTTTCAGGATATAATCAATTATTTATCCCTACTAAAGATCAATTTAAAACTCATTTATAACACCTTGGGGAACCTTTTGTTGGGTCACGATGCCTTTTGGATTAAAAAATGCGGGAGCAACTTATCAGCGGGCTATGACTCTAATTTTTCATGATTACATTCATAAGATCCTTGAAGACTATGTGGATGCTATCTTGGAAAAATCTATACAAAGAGAAGATCATGTTACCATTTTACGATAGATATTTGAATGGATTAGAAGTTATAATATGAGATTGAATCCTAAGAAATATGTCTTTGGAGTTGATTCCAGTAAATTATTAGGATTTATAATCTCTAAGTGAGGCATCGAAGTAGATACTGAAAAGATTGAAGCTATTGTTAATATGCCTCCTCCTAAGAATATTTCTTAGTTATGAAGTTTACAAGGAAAAATACAAGCTATTCATCACTTTATTTCTAATTTAGCAGACTGAACTATCCCTTTTACTTCTTGGCCTAGAAAGGATACCACTTTCTCTTGGAATGATGAGTGTAAAAAAACTTTTGATCAATTTAAGGAGTATCTTGTGAATCCTCCTATCTTGCAGCCTACTAATTTTGCTAAACCATTCCATTTATACACTTTAGCAACTCCATGGGCCATGAGTGAGTTGTTAGCTCAAATTGATGATAATGGTAAGGAAAGACCTGTGTATTACATTAGTCAAACTTTACTCAATTATGAAACAAGATACATAGATTTAGAAAGAGAATATCTAGCTATAGTTTATGCATGTCAAAAACTCAAGCATTATCTTATAAATGTTGAGGTTAATGTGATTGTCAAATTTGATCCTTTGAAACATCTCTTCTCACAGACTGATCTCTCTGGTTGGTTGGCAAAATGGGTGATGTTGCTTACACAATTTGATCTTAATTTTATTTCTTAGAAGTCTATTAAGGGACAAGCATTAATAGATTATCTCACTAAAGCTCCTTGTCCTCACTCAGATACATGTTCTACTTCAATAGAATTCCTTGATGATAATATTCTAGCTGATCAATAGGATGATATTTGGGAATTATATTTTGATGGGTCTAAGTCTAAAACAAATTCTAGTGTGAGTATCATCTTTATTCCACCTATGAAAAAACCCATCCCTTTATCATATAAATTAACCTTTCCTTGTACTTCTAACATTGTGGAGTATGAAGCTCTTATAGCTAGACTACGAGCAGCTTCATCCCTCAATATCAAACATTTACAAATATATGGAGATTCACAATTGATTGTTGAAAAGATTAAAGGAGGATATCAAACTAAAAATGATAAAATGATACATTACAAAGATTTAGCTCTTGATGTGCTTTCACAATTCTCCTCTTATACGATTCAGACTTTACCTAGGAAGGATAATCGATATGCAGATGCCATGGCAAGTGCATCTTCTTTGGTTTGTCTCAAGAATAATACTGAAAACTATCAATTTACTATACCAACTCTTAATTGCCGTACAATTTCTGACCAGATTACCTTTGATTGTTTCCATTTGCATTCGGATGAATGGTATTCACATATTTTTCATTTTTTGAAGGATGGTACTTTTCCTGATTTAGCAACCAGGAACACGTGTAATCGTATTAGGAAACTTTTAGAATGTTACATCATTTTAGGAGATACACTTTACAAACACTCTTATCAAGGATTATTATTAAGATGTCTCAATAGAACTGAAATTCATGTAGCTTTAGTAGAAGCTCATGATGGTTTGTGTGGGGGACATTTTGGTGGAAAATCCCTGGTTAATAAATTGCTTCGAATAGGATATTATTGGCAAATAATGGAACAAGATTCTTTCATGTTTGTTAAGAAATGTCCTCAATGTCAACAACATAGTAATTTGATTCATGCTCCTGCTCGTGAGCTTCATAATCAAGTTTCTCCATGGCCTTTTAGTGTTTGGGGTTTTGACCTTATTGGAAAAATATCACCAGCTTCTTCTCAAGGACATACTTACATTCTCACTACTATGGATTACTTCATGAAGTGCATTGAATTTGTCCCTCTTCATTCAATAACGGTAGATGTTATTTGTGATTTCATCCTTAATAATACCATAACAAGATTTGGTATTCCTTCGATGATAATTTTGGATAATGGAACCTCTTTTAAAAATAAAGAAGTCATCAAATTCTTGGAGAAATATAGGATTCAACATAGATTTTCAACTCCTCACTATCCTCAATCTAATGGACAAGTGGAAGCATCAAATAAAATTATTGAACAAATCCTAAGAAAAATAGTTAGTAAGCATGTGAAAGATTGGCATACTCAATTGAATTATGCTTTATGGGCCTATAGGACTAGTGTTCATATTGCCATGGGTACTTCTCCTTACAACCTTGTTTATGGTACTGATGCTATTATGCCTTTGGAACTGGAAATAGCTTCTCTACAAGTTTCATTTCATGGGATAATTAATAAAGATAATTTTCATGAACAACACTTACAAGAATTAGAAATGTTGGATGAACAATGAATACATGCATTAGAACATATAAAAGCTTATCATAAATCTCTTCAAAAACAATACAATCATAAGGTAATTGAATGAACATTTGCAGTTGGTGATTTAGTCCTTTATGAGAATCAACAAAATGTGAATGCTTTACTGGGCGAAAAAGGAAATTTAGCCCTAATTGGCTTGGACCTTTTGTTGTTATTGAAGACTTTGGTTCGGGTGCTTATAAACTTGCTAATATGGATGGTGTTTCTTGTAAGGAACCCATTAATATTATGCATCTTAAATGTTATTATCCTTAAATTCATTCATTCTTTCCTTGTACATTTATGTATTCCTTATAAATTTTGTTTTATGGATTATGTAGTTATAGAAAAATTACATATTGAATATATTTATGCACTTTCTTTCTTTCTTTCTATTAAGTTTTATATTAATGAAAGCATAGTAATCAAACATATAAATAATCATTAGAGAAAGTTTTTTTCATTCATCAAAAAGAGTTTTTCAAGTTTTGATACATATGTGGCCAATGGCCCTATCTATCACTACGTCGCTCTGATGGCCGATGGCTTCCAAATCTCTATACTTTGTGATGGGAAGATGAAGATTTGTTTGTCCATGTATGGCTCCTAGATATGCTCATACCATGTAAACATCCTTGGAGAATCTATACCTCTTCCATCATCTTCTCCCCTCTTTCTTTGCACAATCACAACTCTCTCTAGATGCATGCAAATATGTTAGCATGCCTGCTAGGATCTCTGCAATCGATGGAAAAATCTCTCTCATCGGCTGGTAGTCAGTAGGATATAATTGTATTGTTGAGAATCTTGGATATAAAGCTCCTCCACTCTACTATGCTAGCTGTAGAATGAAACACTTATTAGTCTAGTATATTTTTATCTCTAATCAAATCACATGTTCAATCAAATTTCATGTTTCATACCTGGGTCTCCCTCCTAGACGTCACTAAAGTATCTAGATGGTGGAGGCATGAAGTGACTACTCTCTCCACACTCGCTATATCTAGGTCTCGATGGTGGTGTCTCTATGTGGGGCCATGGGGGCCATCATGATCTCAATGGTGATGTGTGAGTAATAGGTATATCATCACCAGTATCACCAGTTGGGGGCATTTCCTCTGCTCTCTCCTCTGATCTCTCCTCTACTCTATCTACTCTCTCCTCCTCCATGGGATCTCCCTTGGAGATGTGCTCCTCCTCATCTCTGATATCCTCATCTTCCTATGTAGCACCACTATCCTGGTGTGTCCCCTTTGTAAAGCCTGGATCACCTGTGGGATAATCCTCGAGAAAGATAGGATGGATCCCCTACAAACTCCAGTACCTAATGTAATCCTGGCTCACACCTGAATAGGTCACATCTGATGGTACCTCTATGTCCTCTATATCATTAGAATCACTATCCTCTATGTCTTCTATCTATGGTCGGTGCATGGCTCTAGGTCTCTGATAGTATCTCCTCGGATGTATGTAGTGAGGTACTACTCTAGGGACTCCCTGTAATAGGCCGAACTACCTCAACACCTGATCATAATAGTAGGGCATCACTATATGACTCTAATGACCCTCTAGTAGCTTATGCTACTATGAATGTCTCATCTAGAATCATGTATCAAGCCACTCTGTCATCTGGCAATAGGGTCTCCATATCACATCACTACTCGAACTATGGTCTAGATGTACTCTCTAGTAGAGCATATCTCCAAACTGCCAAATATCTCTAGAGGGATATGTGAAGACTCTTGGTGTAGTCACATCTACCATCACTAGAACTCCATGTGGATGTGTACATGTGAAATTCTCAAACATCCAAATCTACAAGAGTGTGCATATTGATAGACTCTCCTGTTGATACCTCACTAGCTGACCTAGCTCATGGTATAGCTAAGCTAGCATGTTGTGACCCCATGAGAAAATGGTCCTATGTCTCTCCATCCTCTGTATGAGATGTGTAAGAGGTGAAAAAAATATAGTACCCTTTGAGTTGGGTAACACAACCAAGGCTACTATGAAAAGCATCACCTTCTATACTAAAGGTGTAGGGCCTGACAGTATGGATGATAATAGAACATGATCTGACCAGGTCCGCATCTATGGAAGTCATCCTATACAATACTTTGTGTCTACATGGATCTCCTTACAAGCACACTATGCTCTAGGTCTGATGGTCTCACCTCAGACTAGAAGCCGCATGATCCTGTAGACATCCTCTAATGTCACTATAATCTCACTAGAGGGAAGATGGAAGGAGCATGTATCCTCATCCCACCTCTCTATCAGAGCCAATAGCATGGCTTGGTGTAGTCTGATCTGTGGAAGGACTGATACCTAGTATAGTCCCACATCTCTCAATAACCACATCTCCTCATCATCAAGCTTAGACAGTCTCTCTCTTACCATGACTAGAAACTCTCCAAAGGGATTCTCTCCGAAATAGACCAAGTCCTGCAAGCACAAACAAACATCATATCAGTCATCTACATCATCAAATCTACAAATCTAACTAAACTGGGTCAAAGTCAACCTAGATGGGTCAATGTCAACCTAGATAGGTCAGGGTTGACCTAAGAGGGGTAAGGTCAACATTGCCTATAAAAAATAGGAATTTGGAAAGTAAAAAGGCAGACAACAACAAACTCACCTCAGGTAGTGACATCTAATAGTTAGGTTGTGTCTCAGAAGCTCCAGGCGCGTCGCTCAAAGTTTCTCTCTTCTCAACATCTTGCTTCCTCATTTCAAATCTAAAAATGGTAAGAATGAGTAAGTATTTCTCTCTTTTCCTTATTTATAAGTTCAAATTAGGGTTTCTTTAGGGTAAACTCAGATTTCCCTTCTTATGCATTTAGACAAGCATCCACTCTTTTAATCATAACTTGAGTTCAGTAACTCTATTTTTAGTGCCATCAGTGGTTTTGGAATTGTGATTCAGATACCTAACTCCTTGAACTAGTTTAGGAAGGTTAGGAATCCTTATAATTGGTTTAGGAAAGGACTTTTCAACATACTGCATATCTAGTATATAGAGTTTTTTCTTATCACCTTGTTTCACCCTTTCGAAGTAGAAAGCCAAAATAGGGGGGCATAAGGGGCTCCATATACTTCTCAAATGGTCATATAGTAAGCCTTAGGTGATTTCTATATTTTCATTGACCTTGTGTGTTGCAGGTTCTAATAGTTTTTTGTAGGATCTTTACATCGAGGACTTGGCTATATCCCTTTTATTTACTATGATGTTTTCTTACTTTAGCTTGCATATTCACATAGTGTCATATCTAAGATAAAGTGGGGACTAAATGTACCATCTTAAAATGGAAGAACTTCCATCTTGATAGGTTTAGCACCCTCTTTTAGTACATTTATCATGATAGACTTGCATTTAGGATGCATTCTGCACTTGATCTCTTCATTCTAGGTGAAATTAGGGTTACGATCCTGAGGATTATCCTTAATTTCCCTCTTTAATGGCTCTATTTTCTAGGTAGGACATATAATTAGGTCCTCCTAGCCTTCATCTCAATCATCATAGGATTTTATGCCACTCCTTGATATTCTGTCCCATCCTGGCATCATTTCTAGGTCTCCGAGCATCCCCGAGACCTCCTCTCATGATTTTGGTTGGATATGTGTCAACTGGGTCAAAATCAAGGTCAAATCTGACCTAGGTCAGAGTCAAGCTTGTCCCTGAACTAGATCAAAGATGAGGTCATCTTTAACCTCCTCTAGAATTTGTGCCCCTTTTTCCAAATTTGGTCTCGATGGTCCCCAAAATCAATGTCGAGCCCTTGGGTCCGAGTGTGGAAAGGTTTTAATTCAAAATTCATTTAATTATTTTCCCTCCTTAGTTGGTCATTGTAATTGGACCTTAATTCAAGGTGAAATTTGAATTATGGGTCCTCACATTTCTCTAGGAGCCTCACCTTGAAATCTCTATAAAACGACTCTCATTTGCATTCATTTTCACCAAGCAAAAACCAAGTGATTCCACAACAACACCAAGAAATTTCATGATTAAGGAGATTCAAGCAAGCAAGGAATGGTGGACTGAAGAGGCAAGATTGGAAGAGGATGATATAGAAGATCAAGCCATTGTTGATATCAAGCATCTTTGTGAACACACCATTGTGAACACCTACTTGGAGTAAGATAGATCCTTTCTTCCTTGATCCACCATTACCAACTTTCAAGCATTGAAAGATACAATCATGGGGTAGTAATTATGGATTGTTAGTTTGGTAGAAGTACTTCAGCCTTGGGGGCTTGGTATGCTTTTCTATCTCATTCAAATCTATGCATTGTTGTCTCATACATATTCATGCTACGGTTTTGATCTAAAGGATTAGATCTTGGCATTACACTTTCAATAGATACACACACATTCTATTTTAATTAGTTATTTGTGGAGGTGGTGATCACCAAAATGGGGGTTTGACTAAGGCAAAACCCTATATAGCCACCCCAAAAACCCCCCTTTTTAGATATATATGGTTGTTGTTTTTGGAATTAGAGGATAGATCTAAGTACCCTTTTCACCAAACTTCTGAGATCTGTGAACAAATTCAAAGTTGACCTTCATAATAAAAATGTAGACTTTGACCTTTTATGAGGGTCAAAGACTACCTACTATCAGAAAGATGAAAGTTTTTTGGGTTTTCTCTATCATGACTTCCTAGTCCCAGATCTGGTTGTAGAATCTTCTGAAACTCCGCACAAGCTTCAAAAAATAGATATTTATAAATCTATTTCATGATGAGGTATGTATCTTAACCTAATTAATTTTCAAGTATTTCCAGATTTACTTATGCTATTCCAATTCAAAATAATATTACAAATGAATAGTGTTGAATGTTAGGTGCATTGTTAAGGCTCCATTTTACACCTATTCAGCATGACAAAAATGATAGCTTAGAACTTCATGCTTATACTGACACTGGTTGGGAAGGAAATATTGATGAGAGAAAAAATACCAGTGGTGGTGCATTTTTCCTTGGGAAAAAGTTGGTTTCTTGGCTAAGTAAGAAACAAGATTGTATATAACAATCAACTGTTGAATCAGAATATGTTGTTGCTTCTATAAATTGCACTCAGATTGTTTGGATGAAACAAATGCTGATAGACATTAGAATAACTTTTAATGAGCCCGTGGTTATCCATTGTGATAACAGTGTGTGTGAATTTTGTACCTAGCTGTAGACACAACACTTCAGTAAAACATTAGACGTTAGCTTAAAATCAAAATCATGTAGTGAAATGGAAACTAATCTAACCAAGTGATTTACTACCTTCTAGTAGGTGTGAGTATGTATTTTCAGATTGGACCGAGATCAGTGACCTTGATGACACCTAAATGAAGGATTTGAATGCAAAATCTAGATATGAATTATATGCAAATTAATTTATATTTTTGGTTTTTCTATGCAATAATATGAAAAATGATATGAAATATAATCTATATGAAAAATTAATATGCAATGATTCTAAGAATTGATATTAAAAACAAAATTGATCTCACAAACGTGGTTGATTCGCAAGATTCTTCAGATACCAATTCACCAGCATAAGTTTGCAAAATTCTGAGATTATTTGTGAAGAGTTGAGCCTTGATTTTATAGAAATAAAGGGCTTTGGGGATGCATGGAAAAACCCATAAATCACTCTAGTTGATTTTTGAGTCAACAAGGAATTAAAGATAGTTAACTCACAAAAATCATGCAAAAAGAGCTTTTTGATTTAAATCAGAAGTTGAGATCAACTTTTAACTCAAAAGAGAGTTGAGTTTATTTTTAAAACAACTTGAATTGATTTTATGATTTATAGTTTAACTATTTTTTGGATGTGCATAATTAATTATGAATTAAATAAATAAATAAAGTGATTTATCCTCAACTTAACTGATTTTAAAAATAAAACAATTGATTTATGGGTTAATCAATTATTAAATCAAACTTTTATTCAAAAACTATATTATTAAATTTGACAATTGACATTAATTAATTAAATAAGAATTTAATCAATTAGTCATAAGATATTTGATTTATTGTCAAAATGGAATAATACAATTTAGGAATAAATATAATTAAATCCAATTAAATAATTAAGTGGCAGTGTTAAGTCTAATTAATTAAATATTGAGAATATTCAATTAATCAAACTTTAGGATAAGTAAGATTTATCACCAAATAATCATTAAATTAAAGATAATTAGGATAAATTAGGAATATATAGGAATAAGGAATATTCCCCGATGCTAAATTTGAGATAATCAATTAGGATTTGATGATGTTCAGATGTGCCTTAGGTTAGGACTTTGATGTCAATTTCATTCGATTTATCGATATAGGAGGTTAATGAACTTATAGCCCATTTTTGGGGTATTACATTTTGCCTCTCCTTGAATTGTTGTGCGAAGCACAGTGGTTCAAAGACAGTCTGTGTACGATGTTGAAATTGATGTTTGAAATTGAAATTGATATGAAGCATAAACTAATTGAAATGAGACAGAAACTAATTTGAAAGATTCGAAGATAATAGGTCTTGAATGACCAAAGATAATGTTAACTACAACAACAATGAACCAATGATTGTGAAAAAGTGCCAAAACACTTGATTCTGAACCTTATGATTGTGAAGAAGTGAGTGACCGATTCCAGACCCGATTATCGATAAGAATCACATTGGTATCACATCTAAACCCTTCAGTTATCAAGAACCAAAGAAATAACACTAATGAACCGATGGTTACAAAAGATTGATATAGTTTACAAGATTAGGAGAATACCAGATTGATATGGATCTCGATGAATTTGATAAGCCCCAAGTGATGATAGATTTTCCCCAAGCAATGAGGTCTTTTTGATGAATCAACAACTAGATGTGGTTGTTGTCTTGATTACTGAGGAAAGATATTGATTTAGATTTAGATATGATTTCAAATTAGATTACAAACTTTGAATGATGTGCAATACCATGCCCCCTTCAGGATAAAAATTGAAATTTGACAAGAAAAGTTAGCGTTGAATAGTTCAGAAGCATGTAAATTGATTTGAGAAGTGGTTAAATACGTTTGAGAACACATTCTACATCATTTGAGGGTCCAAAAGACCAAATTTGACTAGGTTTGACCATGAGTTGACCATGGTTGACCAAGTTGAAATTTTGATAGTTTGATGGAAGATAATCAATTAAGTTAAATACTAGATTTTTGTGATGATAGAAGGTCGATTATGCAAGTAGTTAATAATATGAATGATCACAGATTTCAATTTTGATCTTGAAAAAGGATTCTACTTGTTGTTTCATTGGAGGAACCTTCATGTGAGATTCAGCTCTTGTTAGATTTGAAGATGTGATTGAAGAATCATTTAACCACTGAAGTTTAGCCAACCATTGTGAGATCATGCAAACATGCAAAATGCAAAGAAACATGTAAAATAAAATGCAATCTAAGACCTAGGACCTAGTCACTGATCATGTGTTGTTCATTGTCATCATTGAATTTTTAGGTAACCGGATAAATCAATACAATGCCCACTAGTTATGAAACCATAGACATATGAATATCGATTTGTATGCGCAGAAATCAATACAACACCCACTGATTAGGAAACCATGGATATATGAATATTGATTTTATTTTTGAAATGTTGGAATAGATATAATCATCAAAGCATAAGTGCCAGGATGACCTGAATATCATATCCATTTTGATATAGCAATTTGTATAAGCATCAAAACATAAATGTTGTGATGACCTTAATATGCCTTGCATTACAAACACATCAAATAGTCAAGAGATCATTCTAAATCCAATGTGAATTACCCGTAGTGACCCTTTATCATTCACATCCTTAGGTAAGATCACATTTCACAATAGGAGAAAGAACTCACTCAAAAAAGATAATAGTTAGATCAAACTTCTTGGATTTTCTAGGTATTAATGGTCGAGGTAGGCATGGCCATCCAATTCAAGATAGAGGCTCTTACAGTCAGACACCATTTCAATCCAAAATTTCCAAAGTTGTTAGATTTTCACATACAAGAAGAAGATAAAGAAAAAGATTATGCCCCCAGTCATCACTCTGTAAATCCTGTAAAGGACATCATCGAAGAGCTCAAAGGACACAATATGCAAAAAATCTCAATGTGAATTAGTAAGCATACAAGGAGATAAAAGCATGTAAAAAGCATAGATTGTTTTTAGTTTGTGTTTGATGTTTGATTGCGTTGTTGTAGATACAAAATCCTTTCTAGAGACAAGACAGACTAATTGACTCAGATGAAGTTTCAAAGGACTCTGACTGGATATGATACATCTAAGATACATTGGAGGCCATAGGATATGACATTGATTTCCCCCAAGTTTTAACATTGGTAGGATACAGACGCTTGAGCTGATTGGTGTACAGACTGACTTATTGAAAATAAGAATGCAGAAACAAACTCGGAGATATGTACAAACTAAAGCAAGATTGAAAGCTAGGAAAGACCAAGATTGCACTGATAGATGGAGCATTTTGAAACAAGTGGCACCCATTTGCCGGGCTTTCACCATCTTGGCAGAGATTCTATTTTTTCTACCAAGGCGCCTGTTTCCAGGTTTTCACCAAGGCACTTTTTTCTTTTTCTCATTTTTTTTGTATTTTTCATTTTTTCAATTTTTTTGAACTTTTCACTATTTTTTACTTTTTTTGTGAATCATCAAGGTGCCTATTGCTAGGTTTTCACCAAGATGTTCATTTTTTCAGGACTTTTTCAGATTTTTAAGATTTTTTTAGGACATTTTACCATATACTAAATGCCTTAGGCATAGAATTTCTTCAGATGGAGAATGTTGATTGGTTCTCAGAGCTTTTCTCCTTCAGTCATTGAGATTTGATAGGCACTAGAGCCAAAAGTAGCAATGATAACAAAGGGACTCAGCTAGTTGGGTTCAAACTTTCCCTTGCATTCTCGATGTGATTGATTTTTAGGATTCTCTCTCAAGACTAGATCACCAACCTGAAATTCTTTGCATCTGACTTTCTTGATGTAACCTCTAGACATTCTCTTCTAATATACTCTGAGATGATCATACACTGCTTGTCTTCACTCATCTAGTAGTTCAAGTTCTTGCAACCTAGACACTCTGTAGTCATCATCAATTACTAGACCATGCATTCTGATTCTTAGTGATGGGATTTCAACATCAATAGGCAGTACTGCTTCAGACCTATAAACTAAAGCAAAAGGAGTAACCCCAGTGGGTGTTCTGATACTTGTTTTGTAGGCCTAGAGAGCTGGATTGATCATGAGATGCCAGTCTCTTCCTATTTTATTAATTGTACAGTGCAAGATTTTCAATAGATTCTTGTTACAAGCCTCTACTTGTCCATTCCCTTGAGGATAGTAGATAGATGACCAATGTTGTGTAATCTTGAATTTAGCACATAAATCATCTAGATCTTTGTTCTTGAATTGTCCACCATTATCTGTGATTATGGAATGAGGTATCCCATATTTGCATATGATATAGTTCAATATGAACATAGATATTTTTTTTTCCAATTGCTTGCGTCAAAGGGACTGCTTCTACCCATTTTGTAAAATAATATGTAGCTGTGATTATATGGGTATGTCCATTAGAAGAATGAGGATGTATAGCTCCTATAAGATCAAATGCCCATTGGTGAAAAGGCCATTATGTAGTAAAGGGAATTAGATCCCTCCTTGGAGCATGAATTAAGTTTCCATGCACTTGGTACTTTTGACAATTCTTAGCAAACTTGATAGACTCTTTCTCCATTTCAAGCCAATAGTACCCAGCCCTAATAAGTTTTCAAGCTAGTGTTAAACCGTTTGAGTGTGACCCACTAATACCATCATGGACTTCCTCTAATGCATGTTGAGACTCTTCCCGTTCTAAACATCTAAGTAGGGTACCATCTAGACCTCATTTGTATAGATCATGACCAATGATGACATATTAGGAGGCATTACAAATAAGGTATCTCTTTTCATGGTGGTTGAAGGTATCAGGAATGATTTGGTCTTGGAGATAGGAAAATAGGTTTTTATATCTAGATGAATCATTACCAACAACAGTGAAGATCATGTAGGTTTTAGGGGAATCATATGCAGGATAAGATAGTGCTTCCACCAAGAACTCGTAGCATAGCTCTTGTTCAGGCTGCTGTAATAAAGTAGATAATGTTACCATTGCATCGACAGCCTTGTTCTCTGTTCTAGGTATTTGCTCAAATGTGATAGATAAGAAATACTTCTTTACATCATCTACCATTCTCTTGTAAGGAATGATTTTTTCATCTTTAGTTTGGTACACATCATTGACTTGATGGATAACAAGTTGTGAGTCTCCATGAATGTGTAATTTTGTTACTCACCACTCAATTGCTAGTTTCATGCCATTAAGAAGGGCTTCATATTCTACAATATTATTTGTGCAAGGGAACTTTAATCTGAATGCTTTTGGGATTGAGTATCCTTGAGGAGTTATGAACAATATGCCTACTCCTGATCCATTCTGTGTATAGGAGCCGTCAAAGAATAACTACCATTCTCTAGAAGAAAGAGTCATGATAGAGGAATCTAGAAATTCCATTTGCATTGGTGTATTATCAATCATGAGTGCATCTACTAATTGATCAGCAATAACCTATCCTTTGGTAGCTTTTCTTTCCACATATTCAATGTCAAATTCACTTAAGAGCATGACCCATTTAGCCAATCTACCTGTGAGGGAAGCTTTGCTTAGTAGGTACTTTAGTGGATCAATCTTAGCTACCAAATATGTGGTATGCACCAACATGTAATGTCTCAGTTTCTATGATGCAAAGATCACAGCTAGACAAGCTTTCTCAATCATTGAATAGTTCTTCTCATATGCAACCAATGTTCTACTGATATAGTATATAGCTCTTTCCTTTTTGTTCTCATCATGTTGTGCAAGCAATGCCCCTAGTGATCTATCTGTAGCGGAGACATATAAGATCAAAGCCTTCCCTGGAATGGGAGGCATCAAGATAGGAGGATTTGATAGATACTTTTTGATATGGTTAAAGTTATTATCACATTCTTCATTCCATGCAAAGGTCACACCTTTATGTAATGTTTTTGTAAAAGGTTGTGATATGTCAGCCAGTTGTGATATGAAGTGTCTGATAGATTGAACTCGTCCTTGCAATTTCCTCATTTGACTAATATTCTTTGGAGGTTGCATTTTCATGATAGCCTTTACTTTAGCTAGATCAACTTCAATGCCCTTCTTTGAGACTATGTATCCTAAGAGCTTTCTAGAAGTGACATCAGAAGAACACTTCTTAGGATTTCATCTGAGACTAAATTTTTCCATTCTGTCTAGTATCTTGCTCAAGTCATTTAGATGTTCAGATCTAATCATAGATTTTGCTAAAGTATCATCAACATAATCCTCCATAGTCCTATGCATCATGTCATGGAAAACAGATGGCATAGCTCTTTGATATGTAGCACCAACATTCTTAAGTCCAAATGGCATGACATTCCAATAGAAGGTGCCCCATGCACATGTAAAAGCAGTTTTCTCTTGATCCTCTGGAGCAATTTTTATTTGATTATACCCAGAAAAACCATCCATTAAAGAATACATCTCAAAGCCTGTCGTCATGTCCACTATCATATCAATGTTAGGTAGTGGAAAATCATCCTTAGGGCATGCTCTATTTACATCTCTAAAGTTTGTGCACACTCTGATTGATTTATCTAGTTTTGAAATAGGTATAATATTAGAGATCCATTCTACATGGTCAATAACTTAGATGAATCTGGCTTTTAGGAGCTTTTCTAATTCGGCTTTTACCAAGAGTACAACATGAGGATGCATCTTTCTCAATTTTTACTTAACAGGTTTGACATTTGGAGTTATAGATAAATGATGCATTATAAGATTAGGATCCAACCCTGGCATATGTAAATATTTCCATGCAAAGTTGATCTTCTTTTCTATTAGGAATGTAGTAAATTTTTGCTTCTCTTCTTTAAAGAAAGATTGTGCTACATGAATCAATTGCGGTTCTTCTGTTGTTCCCAGGTTGATAGATTGAGTGGGCTTTATTCGAACTGGAGATCTATCCTATAAATGACTTAGAAGGACATCAAATATCTCATCCTTAGGTGTCTCAGAGAGGTTTTTACCTTTGGATACATCTTTTATTTTTACTTTTGTAGGTTCTGAGACTGCCAAAAAGTGGTTTTCACCCTCAAAACACCTTTTCTTTTTATTCTTATTCTTATTTTTCTGACTAAGATACTTGATGTCTTACTTTGTCATGCTAATGCTCAGCTCACTAATGGAAGTCCTCATAGGCTCAACTGCATTGAGGTAACAAGCAAGGGCATAGTCATTTGGGAAGGTATAAATACCATGGCTCATATTTGTGGAGGTTTGATCAAGAAGTTCAGGATGTTGGATAGTCAAAGTGGTGAAAGATTGGGAGATAGTGTTTATGGATATGGATCTATCATCATTGGTCCTAACCTGATGCTCGATTTCAAAGGTGATATTACAACTTAAGACATTCAATTTGTGAATAGGCTTAATGTCATTGTGGGAGTCCAATTCAGCCATTGATGGATTAGACTCGATAAGTTCATCATTTCTCTCTAGACTTACGTTGGGTTTAGGTGCATATTGGTGAATAAAATCAACATGTTTCTCTATAATAAGCTCATCTTCTTCTAGAATGGCTCCCCATTGATATTCATTAGATTCTTCATCTATGCCTCTAGGAAATCTAAGAACATAAGTAAAGTCAGGATGAATACCCCAAGAAGGGTTACCCTCAGATCTTGATTTGAATTCATACTCGTGGGAATCTATCTCAAAATAACTACCACCTACCTCTTTGTCTATTTGATTGTCTTTGAGATTAGCTGGTTCTTGTGTGCCAACTATCTCTTGCTCTATAGTAGGTTCTTGTGTTTCTACTACATTAATTCTTTTGATTGGATCATCTTCAGCTTCAAGGAGATCTGTGATTTACTTAGGAAAATGCTCATGAGGGATAAGTTCTGAGCTTTCTACATCACTATCTGATGGGTCAGTTTCTTCCTTCTTAAGAAGGGGTTCTCCTAGTGTGATATTCTCTATGACATGGGAACAATTACCTTTGAGGTCGAAGGGTTTCTTTTTAAAGCCTAAGCCAATAGTATCTTTGTTTGCCCTACCAGTATGTGAAATAGGTGTTATAAGACCTTCTCCTCTTACTCCTAGAGGTCCTTTACCTAAATATCCCATCTTAGCTATCAGTTTATCTCTTGGACCATATGCCTTAGAAGGGATTTTGGATACTGTAGAGTCACTAGTTGGAACAGCTTGAGATTTAGGTTCATCTTTGTATAGTCATGTAAGCACAGCTTCATCCTCTTCAAACTCTTATTTAGATACTTGTTCTACTACAAAATTCTTTTTATATGCCTCAAGAGGTTCTTTAGAGTCTGGTTTGGACTATTTTAAAGATTTTCCATAAGACTTAGGTGAGATAGGTAGAGATGTCAAAGATAAGACTGGCTCTATAGTATATTCTCCCATACCATTTTCTTTGATATTGACCTCTTTTGCAACGTCTTCCATTTTAGATTTGGATGCTTCTTTTGTTGGCTTAATGGAAGATTCTTTGTTATTAGGCACAAGTTTATCCACACTTTCCTTCAGTGTATTGCAAGTGGTGGATATGTCTGTTGGAATAGTGACCTCTACTCCTTCATAAGGAAATTTCAAACATTGGTGGAATGTAGAAGGAATAGCCTTCATCTCATGTATCCATGGTCTCCCTAGAAGAATGTTGTAAGCCAAAGGTAGATCAAGAACTTGACATATAGTATCTCTGATAACTGGACCTACTTTGATAGGTAAGACAATGGTGCCTTTAGAAGATCTTTCTTGTTCATCATAGGCTTTTATAGTTATTTTCTTTCTAGGATCAATAGCCAATTCTAAAAATCCCAATTGTGTGACCAAGCTGTAAGAAAAAATGTTTAGGCTAGTGCCCCCATCTATCAACACACGTTTGACTCTACGGTTCTCGATCAAGACTTCTATATGCAAGGGCTAGTTATGTGGGTGACTCAAGGAGTTGTCATCTTCCTCTGAGAAGGAGATATATTGTGGAGATGTAAGATGTCCAACCATAGTCTGGAACTTGTCTAAATCAAGGTCATCAAGAACAATGGATCTGAGGAAAGCTTTGTCTAGAATAGCTCTATGAGCTGGAGATATTCGAAGCAACTCAAACATGGAGATTTTTGCATTAGTGTGTTGGAGTTGTTGAACAATGCTATAAGATGTCGGCCTCGTATCTTTAGGATTGGAAGATTTAGAAACAATCTTCTATTTGGAAGTAGAAGAAAGATTGAAGGGCATCTTAGGGACATTTGATGAATCTGGGATTTGTCCATTTAGATGTCCCAGAGCTTGTGATTGAGTCACTGCATTAGCTGAAGCATGATCTCTATCTCTTCACACAATTGTGATGACATTGCAATGCTCAAAGAGACAAGGTTCAACCATATTGATAACAACATTATTTCCAAGGTAAGCATAATTGACCTTTTCCCCCATATTAGGCTGAGAAGATGAAACTTCTTGACCATGTTTCAGAAATGGTTCTATGAGTGTTGTATGATCATTATTGCTCTTATGATTGTCAATTGTGATATCTCCATTATCAATCAAATCTTGAATAGTATGTTTCAAGCATAAGCAGTTATTAGTTTTTTGGCCTTTACCCCGATGGAAATCACAGAATTCATTCTCTCTCCACCATTTTGCTTTAGGGTCAGGATCAAATTGTCGAATCTTAGGAAAAGAGATGATGTTATTAGCCAGTAGAGTTCTCATATCTGATTCCAAAGATTCTCCAAGAGGAGTGAATTTTTGTTTATTATCAGTGGACCAAGATTTGTATTATGGCTTCTTTTGAGATGGTTCAGACACCTTTTTCTCTAAGGCTTTGATGGCTTGGGTGCTAATAGTTAGATTGAAAGCTGGTGCCTTTGATGGGGCATGGATAGTATCAACAACACCATCTGTGATGATGCCTTTATTCTTGTTCCAGTTTTTGTTCTTGTCTTTAGAACTGGACCCTGATTCGTACTTTTCCTTTTGAAGTGTGATGTCTCTTTTTTTCATAGGTACCTTTTCAATTTTGATCGCATTGTCTACCATCTTATCAAAATATTTATGATCTTGCATTTGTAAAGGGTAGTTGATCTCTGGGATAAGATTATTGATGAAGATTTCTATTTTCTCAGTTTCTGGAATAGGCCTAGCATATAGAGAGAATTTCTTCCTCTATCTCTTGAGAAATGTCAAGAATGGTTCTCCTGGATATTGTTTGAGATTGCAGATATCAATTATGGTGACTGGATGTTGAATGTTGTAGGAGTATTGCTGATAGAACAATTTGATCAACTCCTCAAAAGTTTTGATAGTAGAAGGCAATCTAGAGAATCAATGAATGGCTTCTCCTCCCAGAGATCGAGGAAAGAGATGCATTAGATAGGTTGGTTCATGCATGAAATCCATAGACTATGTAAAAAATTCTCTAACATGATCTTGAGGATCCGAGTGTCCATCATACTTATCATATTTAGCCATCTCCACTCTTTTTGGGAATGGTGACATGTACAAGTCTTTGTCAAATGGAAAAGGACATAGGGTCTCCATGAAGAACTCCTTGGGTTCCTTTTCTTTCTCAAGTTTATTTAGTTTGACTTGCATGGCATGCATCTATTTTATCATAGCTATGAGTGGAGTTTCTTCCTCATGCGTAATGATATCTTCAACATTAAAGTTGGGAGGAAGTTTGGCTCCTTGATGAGCTAATTGTAAAAAGTATGCTTCTCTATCTTCTTTCAAGAAATGCTACATCATTCTTTTGAAGTCATCATCATTTTGATACCGAGCAATTTTTTCAAGTGTGGGTTCCTGATCTACACCATGTTTAGATTGAGCTCTTTGAGAGCCAAAGTTTGTCCCTACTTGAGACATGGCAAGATTTCTCCTTGGGATAGATTGAGGAGGAGTTTTTTGATTACCTATGTGAGTTGATGAAGGAGGAATGTAACCAGATTTCAATAAAAAATTACCAAGATGGTCATCTTCATAAAGACCAGAATTGTAGAGTTGCTCAAGATTTGGAACTTGGAGAGTATTCAAAGGTAAGGTATGGGATATTTCTCTAGATTTCTTATGAGAGGAAGCTCTAGTTTCCACCATTAACCTTGGGTGAAACAAAAGAATATGATGAAGACAACTGAAGAAAGATCTGATTCAAGAAGATCAAATGATGCAACCTTGTCAAGGTTTGGTTGATTGAAGCTTGGATTAGACGTAAATGAAGGAGACTATGCCCTGGATGTATGGATAGATGCCCAAAAGATAGCGGACATGAATTCACAACACTTAGCCATTTTGAAGATGGATTGAAGATTGATAGTTATGACAAGGTTTTGACACAAGATGATAAAGACTCAAATTGATTAAACAGAAGGCTAAATCTGATTCAAAAGGCCACTTTAGGAAAATGATTGGATTCTCAGTAGTTGCTGCTCTATTCCTAACATAATGATTTTCTTGACAGACTCTAGAAATAGGCTGGAAAAGTTGAGTCTCTGACAGTTCTGACAACTTTCTGGAAATTTTTCAAAATTTCTCAAATGACTTTCTATAGGCTCATACGATAGTGAGTATAGTATGAAATGATAATTGAAAAACTCATATGACTATTGCAAAACTCGCACGATAGTTGATAGAAGGGTTTTTGACTTTTTTAGAATTGATTGGCAGCAAAGCTTGTACAACAATGTACCATATACCATACGATAATCTAGGGGTTTTGAAATGACAATATCCAAAATTCGTATGACTTTCTAACTTTACAAAATGATTTTTGACTCTAGAAAGGTGTGTTTACATTAGATTTTGCAATTTTTGAGGTTTTCAGTTTCAAATTGTTGACAAAATTATCTATCCAGATTTGAAGATTGTAGCAGATTGATTCATTCTTAGTAACCAGATAGATAAACAAGCATGTTTGAAAATAATGAACAGGGGACAAAGAAACCCTGCACATGAACAATCAAGTGACTGAATTGTGCTAATCCCTAGGAGTGCTAACAGTGTATGTTTCAAAAAATTTTGCAATAGTGCACATATTCCTAGAAAATTAAAATTTGGCCTCACTAAGGTTTTTAGTAATGGATTGACTCTACAACTTTTTTATCTCAAGAGGGTGAAATCCAATCCAGGTGCACCGAGGTTTTGACATAGTCCGAGAAATTAATCAATCGAGAGCTGCTAGGGAGATCTGACAACCCAACAAGAGACCACACCTATGAAGATTTCCTCCACAAGGACATTTATATAGCGGCTGCTACTACCATGGTGAAAATGGCTATTACCACTTGAGGTTCCATCAATGTGGTTGACCCAATTAAGGGAATGTCCACTATGGTTAACCCTCTCTAAAGGTGACTCACAAAATATACCACATGGAGATTGGTTCTAGATTCAAGGATCTGAGTTTTTGGTACTACCCAAAAAGGGAGTAGAGCATAATCCTCTAGCCTTTTCACTTTTAACCCAAACAAAGTCGACAGATTAATTTGACACACTAAGACCAAGATTATCTCACAAAGATCTATGATGTCAACTACTTATGATCTATCAACCTCTTCGGAGAGAGAATGTATCAATTAGAAGTTGAAGACGCACAAATCTAGTAGAATGTGAGACACTCTCAGTAACCTCCCTACCTACAAGGGTTCCTTCGTTGAAAGGAGTTTCGCTAGAAACCCACTCTCTCAAGAACCACAAATAGTGTTCATAGGGCCTATTTACTATGTGTAACAAAGATGCTGAAAAGAAAATCTATGTTCATTTTTATAGCCCAAAATGAAATCTGTGATATGAAAGCGATAAAGGTCACACAAGCTTGACACACAAGAGTTCTTTTTAATCCAAATCAAAATGTTATCAGCTGAGAAGATTACCTGAATTCCTCACAATGAGCTTAGTAGATTCTTACCTATTTTTAGAAATTCTCACACTTTTTCCCAATCAAAATCAAAAGAAATAATTCAAAAATAGCAAAATTTCAATTGTTAATGTTAGCGGTCAGTCCAAATCAAAAAAATAAATTTGGAAAACTACCTAAAAAAGTGAAATGACAATTGAAACCTGGCACTAAAACTCGTACGATAGTGGGTCACCTCCTAGTAGATAGTCTAGAAACTCGTACGACACTAGGTATCAGATCATACGCTAATTGGGCTTTCAAATGACACTATGTTTCTGACGGTATGATCCTCGATCAACTAAACTATCGTACGACAATGGGTATCTCCTGATATGAGTTTCTGACAAAACTCGTATGAAAATTGTACGGATAGAAATTAAAAATTGTAGCTTGGAATAGAAAACAACAAGAAGATGATAGAAATTGATAGAAATGGAATGGAAACCCATTTCAAGGCCCCACAGTGGGCGCCAGAAATGTGTGTGTGAATTTTGTACCTAGCTGTAGAGACAACACTTCAGTAAAACATTAGAGGTTAGCTTAAAATCAAAATCATGCAGTGAAATGGAAACTGATCTAACTAGGCGATTTACTTCCTTCTAATAGGTGCGAGTATGTATTCTCAGTTTGGACCGAGATTAGTGACCTTGATGACACCTAAATGAAGGATTTGAATGCAAAATCTAGATAAGAATTATATGCAAATTAATCTATATTTTTGGGTTTTCTATGCAATAATATGAAAAATGATATGAAATCTAATCTACATGAAAAATTGATATGCAATGATTCTAAGAATTGATATGAAAAACAAAATTGATCTCACAAACGTGGTTGATTCGCAAGATTCTTCAGATACCAATTCGCCAGCATAAGTTTGCAAAATTCTAAGATTATTTGTGAAGAGCTGAGCCTTGATTTTATAGAAATCTACGGCTTTGGAGATGCATGGAAAAAGTCATAAATCACTCTAGTTGATTTTTGAGTCAACAAGGAATTAAAGATAGTTAACTCACAAAAATCATGCAAAAATAGTTTTTTGATTTAATCAAAAGTTGAGATCAGCTTTTAACTCAAAAGAGAGTTGAGTTTATTTTTAAAACAACTTGAATTGATTTTCTAATTTATAGTTTAACTATTTTTTGGATGTGCATAATTAATTATGAATTAAATAAATAAATAAAGTGATTTATCCTCAACTTAACTGATTTTAAAAATAAAACAATTGATTTATGGGTTAATCAATTATTAAATCAAACTTTTATTCAAAAACTATATTATTAAATTTGACAATTAACGTTAATTAATTAAATAAGATTTTAATCAATTAGTCATAAGATATTTGATTTATTATCAAAATGGAATAATACAATTTAGGAATAAATATAATTAAATCCAATTAAATAATTAAGTGGCAGTATTAAATCTAATTAATTAAATATTGAGAATATTCAATTAATCAAACTTTAGGATAAATAAGATTTATCGCCAAATAATCATTAAATTAAAGATAATTAGGATAAATTAGGAATATATAGGAATAAGGAATATTCCCCGTTGTTGAATTTGAGATAATCAATTAGGATTCGATGATGTTCAGATGTGCCTTAGGTTAGAACTTTGATGTCCACTACATTCGATGTGTCGATATAAGAGGTTAATGAACTTATAGCCCATTTTTGGGGTATTACAATAACACCAGCATAGTAAATATGTCAAAGAATATGGTGATGCAGTCTAAAACTAAATACATTTCTATCAAGTATCACTTCTTGAGAGACAAGGTAGTAAAAAAAGAAATCAAGCTAGAATATATCAGTACAAAAGAGTAGATTGCAGACATTTTTACAAAGCCACTACCAAAAGATACCTTTGAATATCTCAGAGGTATGCTAGGGGTTCAAGCCCTTCCTAGTTAGAACTGAATGATGCAGAGATGCATCAATCCATAAGTGTTCAGAGCCTCATCATTTTCTAGACTAGATGTAGGGATCTACTCCTCGGGGGGAGTGATCATGGAAGAAATTTTATATGTGAAGGAAGTTGAAGGATCATGGCACCCTTTTCCATTGTTGTCAAAGGGGGAGTGCTATGAGAAAATGTCTACTGTTTGAGGAGATTGTTCAGTTGAAGGACTTTGGATTGATATAACTTTGGGATAAGATTTTCCCATATGTTGACATCAATGCCAAAGGGAGAGATTGTTGGATATTGCTAATGCATGGTTGGTGATTGAGACATGTAATATGTTTAATCACTACATTACTGAATGGGCACTCATACTGTTATCATTTGTGTTTTGTCACTGATGTCAACATATGCTTTTATGAAGGAACTAGACTAGTAATCACAATGTACGACTAGTGTAAGGATGTTTCAGATGTTGCAAAGTCAAATAAGAGTTCAGGGGGATGTTGTGATCTTATATCTATGATCAAATCATCAAGTATTGCATATTAAGAGAGTTATAGCTATTTTGGTAAAGATTGGTCACTGGATTGTGACAGTGAGAATTGACAGAGTTAGTCTCTGAGTTTTTCATATATCTTTTAGAGGTATTGGATTAAATGTATGTGAACTTGAATGATGACGAAAGAGGTACTAACTGACATTCATTGGTTATTGCAAGGTACAGAGTGATTGGTGACATCATCTATACCATGTGCTCTGGCAATGGTTTATTCTAAAGCTGACTTAGGGAATGAAGTGTGTGTTTTGTTTGGCAAGCACAAATTAAGGATGTCGGTCCTTAATTATTGTAATGTAATCATTGTAAATTTGTTATAGATATCGTGTGTATCTTAGCAAGGGTTTATGTAATTTTTTGTAATTAGGAAAGCCGTATGGGCTGACTTGATCTTGGTAAATTGTAATAAGGTATAAATGGAAGGTCTTTTCTTTGGAAAATATATGGATGGAATATATGTGATATAAGGAGGTTTTCAAGGTTGCGGACTTGTGTCTAATGTATGTAGAGTAGAGGATTACTATTGGACTTCATTGGAACTAATCAAGCAAAGACAAGTTGTTGGCAAATAGTTCAAAAGATTGTGTATTTCTTCATATACCCCTACAACGAACTAGTGAGTTCAGAAGGTGGATTTAACCTTCTTTGGGTAGTGAGCCTTGGGCAGTGAGCCCTCTATTGTTCTTGACTCCTAACAGGGTCCATCCTCTAGCAAGGACTATGTACTGTAATGTTTCAATAAGCTCCTAATAGAGGTATATCTTCTAACAAGGATTATTATATTCTCAGTACATCATTAGTGGGTGCTAATTCCCACTAGGGTTTTTACCTTTAACAGGGTTTCCCTGTGTATCATCTTAAAATGGAAGCACCTCCATGATAAGAGCATTTAGCTCTTTGAGTGAGTGGCCTAGGGTCATGTTAAGTGCCTTTATCAGTTCTTTGCATATATTTGTCTTTCTCCCAACTTTCCACTTCTTTCCTGCACTTGATTTCTTCATTCTATGTGAAATTAGGGTTAGGATCTTGAGGATTCTCCTTAATTTCTCTCTTTCATGGCTCTATTTTCTAGGTAGGACTTAGAAATAGGTTCTCCTAGCCTTCATCATAGTCATCATGGGATTTTATGTCCATCTATGGCATTCTGTTCCTTTCTAATATCATTTTTAGGTCTCCGAGCATCCTCGGGACCTCCTGATCTGATTCTGACTGAATCTGGGCCCAAGGTCAAATTCTAGGTTTCTCCTGACTAGGTCAGGATAAAGCTCAAAGCTGACTAGGTCAGTCCCAACCTTGAATTTTCCCCCCTCTTTCAAAATTCCAAATTCCTTGATTTCCAGGCATCGAGTTCTCGAGATATTTTTTTTTCTACCTCTAGGTTAACCATTTCAGGTTTTAGAATGGTAAATCCTCTAATTTCATTTAATCTAGGTATATTTTCTAAAGGTTAGGACCTAATTGGGATTTAATTTTCCAAGGTGGCCCCTCTAGAGGATTGTACCCTAGTTCACTATAAAAGGAGGCCTTCCTCTCTCATTTTCTCAATCAAGCCATCAAGTTTCCAAGCAATATCATCTCAAGAAAGTGCAAGCAAGTCTTCAAGCATTCAAGTGTTCAAGCATTCATCCATCAAGGAGATCCATTGTTAGCCATTGAAGGATTCTATCTCTTTGGAGCCCCCTTGAAGATGCATCCTTCTACACTCATCCAAGCCTTCTCATATGCAAAGATCAAGTCAAGATTGGTGTTGAAGATCAAATACCATTGATTGGAGACATCCTACATTCATTCTACATCATACATTGAAGCATTCCTACTTGTGGATTTGAGGATTCAAATCCTCTACAAGGACTTCAACATAAGCGAGGTGATTTGTTCCAATTGCTTTGTTTATGCATACTACATTTCAATTCAATTTCAAGGTTAATTCCTAAATTAGGTTTTGACCAATGCAAACCCCCCATACAACAAAAACCCCCATTTTCTTGTAGGTATAGATGCGGGATTTCAAATCTAAGAGCGAATTTGGATACCCTTTTTAGTGAACTTCTGAGATCTATGAATAGAATTAGAATCGGCCTTCGAATAAAGAATCTAGCCTTTGGTCTTTTATGAGGGTCAAAGTCGACCTAAGCTCATCTTGGAGAAATATTTCTAGGTTTTCTTCATCTTGGCATTTCCAATCCAAAACAGGTTGCAAAATTGCCTGAAAGTACACACAGACATTTGAGGTTAGTACTTGTATTTCAATTATTTCAGATTTCAAGCATAATTCCTTTATAGGGAAACATTGGATTTTCTCTCTCCTTCATGTTCTTCATAGATTGATTCGATTGTGCATTAACCTCTTGGTTGATCAAGTTGGATCTTTCCTTTGAGAATTTGGACTTGGGAATAGATCTCATATCTCCCCCACACATCTATCTACTCTTACATTTGAATATTGGTGATTCCATTTTAACCATATTCATTTTGGTGAACCCAACATCCTTACTCTCTTTTCTTTTATGGAATTGGATGCCCTATTGTGCTTTCCTTTTTATCTTGTTAGTATTAGATTTTTCCTTTGTGTTAGATCTTGCATGTTAATTAGACTTCATATTCATGCTTTATATGTTCTTAGTTTAGTTCATTTACATTACATTGGTTTATGAGCTTTAGTACCACTAGTCCTACTTATAACATTTCGGTTAGAAGAAGTCATAGACTCATGGGTGCCTTTGATCCTGAATCTTCCTCTCCTTTCCTTAGGATCCCAGATTATAACTTGATTCTTCATGATTCCAATCCTACTATGGAGAAAAAATCTTCTCACTCATCTCATGATGAGGATGATGCTTTAAGAGTTCCTCTTGAACAAGTCCAAAAACTTTCCACTGAACTTGATAAAATGGGTAATTAGTTTATTCAAGAGAACCATAATCAAGATTCCATTCAAGCTATAGAGGCTCTTAAGAAAGTTCTCCATGATAGTGATCAAGGTGTTAACCTCTTGCATGGTATTACTCACCTTGTGCATTTAAATGTTAAACCTTTAGTTCAAGAAGCTCAAGATTTGGGGTTGATTCCTCCTATCACTAGTGTTGAACTTCCTTCTAATCATTTACCTAGTATTCCTGCCTATAATCCTTCTTTGGTGACTATGATGATTCCCTCTATTCCTATGAGTGTTCCTCCTATCTTCCTTCCTACCTCACAACCTTCATATCATAATGTTCCTTTTACTTATTCCAATCCACTTCCAACTATAGTTCCTAGTGTTCCTCCAGTTGTGTCTTCTATTCTTGTAGCTTCTTACACTTTACCTGGTGTGTCTAATATTGCTACTCCTCCTATTTCCTCTAATGATTCAACTATCATCAGTTTGGCTTAAATTGTGTCATCCCTACAACAACTTTCTTTCTTAACTCAAAACAAGTTTAATATTCCTACATGTGACATGGGAAGTCCCTTGTCCTAGGATATTATTCGTACTCCTATTCCTTAGCAAGGTGAGATGCCTCATCTTGAGAATTATAATGGAAAAGGAGATCCTATTCATCATGTTAAAACATTCCAAATCCTTTGTAGTGATTATGCTCATGACCATAGGATTTTAGCCAAACTGTTTGCTAGAACCTTCCATGACAAGGCCTTACAATCATATTTTTCCTTGCCTCCTTATTCAATTGATTCCTTTCCACAACTTGCTAATGCCTTTATTCAAAAATTTCAAAACAAAATTGGCCCGCAAGTGTCTCTGACTGATTTGATGCATTGTAAACAAAGTGCTAAAGAAAAATTAACTGAATTTATTAGTAGATTTAAGCATTTGCATGCTCATATTTCCTTTCCTGTTCCTGATATTGATATTCAACGTATGTTTATTTCAAATTTGCAAAAGGATATTAGAGATAAGATTCTGCTTACTGAATTTACCTCTTTTCAACAACTTTGTGCAGCACTTCATCATTATCAATTACAAGTGAGTCAATTTGAGAGAAACACTCCAATGGCTCCTGTTCTAGTTTATAAGAGTGATGCTTCTCCTAATTCAAACAAGTTTTAAAAATTCAACAACTATGTCAAGATAAACAAACAAGTGAATGTAGTTGCTGATTAAGTTGTTGTTGCATCTCATAATGCCACTTCTGCATCCACTACTTTTCAATTAAATCATATGTTTACTCCTCTTTCTAAGTCTTTACATGCTATTATGAATAGGTTGTTGATTGCTAATATGATTACTTTGCCTCCTATTCGACCTCTTTTACCTGCTATGATTGCATCTAAATCTTTTGATCAAAATGCTTTTTGTCAATATCATTGTTAGAATGGTCATGATAATGAGAAGTTTTATTCTCTAAAACATAAGGTTCAAGACTTAATTGATTTTAATGCCCTATCTATTGATAATCTTGATGGTAGTGGGAATAAATCTATTTCTCCTCCTAATCAGAACCTTCAAATCTATATGAACCCTTTACCTACACATGATACTAATACAATTGCTCAACCATCTGCTATGGAAATTGTGTATGATTCAAAGATGGATGATCTCAATCATGTTGTTAATCAAGTGGAGCATGTTGATCAATCTATATCACCACCTCAACCTCATATTCAACCTCAAGTTCAATCTCGACCAAAGCCTAAACCTAAAATGAAAACTCAACCTAAACCTCGACAACAATTTAAGAATAAAAGACCTTGGGAACTTTTGATTACCTTTAATGACTCTGAGACTATTAAAGCTCCTGATGGTCCCCTTTACATTGCTTCTAGGATTTCTCAGAAACCTACTCATGGTTGTCTTGTTGATCCTACATCCTTATTTAATGTTATCACTGAAGAAAATCATTTTATGAAAAGCTTACAATGTGACTTTTATGATACATCAGATGTGTGGATTCAAACTTGTAATGGTTTTCTTTATCCATCATTTGGTTCTATTACTTTACCAGTTGAACTTTGTGGAAAAATTGTGAACACTACCTTTGTTGTGGTTCCTACTTCTGAGCAATTTCAAGTTAAGCTAGGTTTGCCTTGGTTGATTGCCATGCATGTTGTTGCTTCACCTATCCATAAGTGTCTTAAGTTCATTCACGAGGAAGAAGTGAAGATGATTAATCATAGTCTATATCAACCTTCTAGGCCTAGACATTGTGTTGCTCTTGATTTCTTTTCGCCTTCATTACCTAATTCATGTCCTCCTCGACCTG
This sequence comes from Chamaecyparis obtusa, assembly GCA_027943335.1. Taxonomy (NCBI): domain Eukaryota; kingdom Viridiplantae; phylum Streptophyta; class Pinopsida; order Cupressales; family Cupressaceae; genus Chamaecyparis; species Chamaecyparis obtusa. The sequence goes on from BSBK01010691.1 coordinate 107,099, forward strand.
ATAATCTTTTTTTATCATATCAAGCTTATAAACATCGCAAGATTCTTGAATTAAGCTTACCTCCTATGGATCTTACTTGTGTTCTCTTGCCTACACCTTCGATACCTCCTTTAACTATGGCTTCTAGCTCTATTAATAAAGTTCCTTCTACCGAACCTATCAAAAATACTATGATTATTTCTCCTATGGTTAATAATCCTATTGATCTTCCTAAAAAACCTCTGAAGGATCCTATGATTGTTCCTCCTAGTTCTCAACCTATTTCAACTAAATCAAAATGTAATTGATCTACTAATGAACTTCGTAAAAAGCATCATGCTCATGCTAAAGTTCAAAGATCTCTACCTTCCTCCGATAAACCTGTGAATGATGTGTTAGAAGAGGTTGTTGCTAATAATGATGTTCACATGCATGATTATGATGATTCTATTCCTATCTTAGATCCTATTTTGATTAATTTGGATGAAGAAGATACTCTTGATGATACTAATAATGTTAATGATGAATATGAGACTATTGACATTGACATTGATTTACCTAACATGCTTTCATCACAATTAACTCTTACACCTAGTTTCAAACATTGTGATTCTCAAGAGGATCCTTGTTTGGAACTAGCTATCTGATGCAGGAGCATCATGACCCATTAACATTATGAGGAGTTTCATAAGATTTTAATGTTTGAGTCCTTTTGATTTTAGTGGGACCATGTTGAGAAAGGATTAAAATCCCAAAGAATTGCATTGTAATGTGCTTAAAATAGCATTGTAATTTGCATTGTAAAATGCTTAAAATAAAAGTATAATTTATGAAAGAATGGGAATATCAGGTAGATAGGTGGTTTCATAACTACTTAGAAATCTCCATAAAGAGACAATCTGTAACTGAAGCAAGATATAGGAGAGTAGAGAGTTTATGAGGGATAGCTCATAGAGAGAGCACAAAAGAATAGAGAAAGGAGTTAGCTCTCTGGCCTTTAGCCTGAGAGCCACACATATTATTTATGCTATGTATTTCATGTTTTGAGTTTTAATGAAATGAAGTTTGTAGAGCTCGTTCTCTCTGTCTTTCCTTTTTAATTTGTCTTAAGAAAGTCAATCTTAGTGAAATTATTCGATATTGGTATGAATCAGGTTCTTAAATTTTCCTGAACATTATTTAATAAACTATTTTTTTAGTAGTCTGATTTCTTTATACCAGTCCTAATTTGGGATAGTGGAGTTCATTTCTTTGTTTGCATGGTTGAAAGCCACATTGCATAAGAAATAGTTTCAAAATAGTTATGAGAAACCATTATCGGAGGTGAAGAAACTGGTGATGTTGCAGGGAGCTAAAAAGATGGTGCCTTTGATGCTATCGATTTCCAATGCTTCTTTTGAAGGAGACCGTCAAAGATGTATGCATAGAGTAGTGTATTTGAAAGGCTGAGTTCTATTACTTACCATTGCCATGGTGTTCGAAAAAGACTATTATATGGTTCGGCTTGAAGGGGACCCGAGAGTTATCTCTCCATAGGCATCGTGGAATAGAGATAGCTGAAAGAAGTTAAATGGTGATAGTTTAAGAACACCATGTCTTGAGCTCGGCATTTGGAGATAGGAAGTTGAGCTCAGTGTTTGTAAAATGGAGGGAAGGTGGTGACATGGATTGTGAAGTAGGCCCAGTGTTTGTGTAGACCAACGAAGCATGTGAGAGACTTCGATGTGTTTTGTAGAACCCGAATGATATGAATATCATTCCTAAATGCCAGCCATGATCATAATGTCTGGGTCTCAGCATTTATGAATGAAGAAAGGTGGTGAGCATGTCTCTATGTATGCATATGCTGGTAGTATGATAATAGTGGCACCCAAGAGGAAGTTGTCACCATGAGCACATAGGAAAAGGCAAGCACGAGCATGGAAACTTGTGAGAACCAATGGAACTTGTGTTTGCAAAGGGAAGGAATTTAGAGCCTCTAACTTAGTTTTTGAGAAATGTGATATGGAGAATAACAGTTAGTGGAAATTGGTTTTATGATAATATGGTCTCGACTTCGATCTCTGTCATGAAAAGAATCATGAGATATGCAGATTGAAGAACATTTATGAAGTGTTTGAAGAGCATGTGGAATTCCTCCACATCAAAATGGTATCAAAGCTAGCAAAAGGTCTGGTGATTTGGTGGGTATAATTTGTAAATGGTTGCAAGAGTGATCCATGAAAGCTGCAAAAGAACAAAGAATTTCTTGTGTGAAGATCTCATGAGAAGAGGTCTTGATATTGTCTCCACCAAGATAAGGCTGGGTAGAAGGTGCAAGAGAGCAACCACTAAGTGAAGGGTGGTCAGCCTCTTCCAGGATCTTGGATGGGTAAGATGGCAATAAGGTGATGGTGTGAAGTAGCATTAAGCTAGGTGGATAGCGGCCAAGTCAGTTGCACCATCAGAGTGTGTAGCAGAAGCATGACACAAACAACATTTCCATGGGACATGGAAATCTTTTAAGCCTGGGAGTATGATGCGGGAGCATCATGACCCATTAACATTATGAGGAGTTTCACAAGATTTTAATGTTTGAGTCCTTTTGATTTTAGTGGGACCATGTTGAGAAAGGGTTAAAATCCCAAAGAATTGCATTGTAATGTGCTTAAAATAGCATTGTAATTTGCATTGTAAAATGCTTAAAATAGAAGTATAATTTATGAAAGAATGGGAATATCGGATAGATAGGTGGTTTCATAACTACCTTAGAAATCTCCATGAAGAGACAATCTATAACTGAATCAAGATATAGGAGGAGAGTAGAGAGTTTACGAAGGATAGCTCATAGAGAGAGCACAAATGAATAGAGAAAGGAGTCGGCTCTCTGGCCTTTAGCCAGAGAGCCACACATATTATTTATGCTGTGTATTTCATGTTTTGATTTTTAATGAAATGAAGTTTGTAGAGCTCGTTCTCTCTGTCTTTCATTTGTAATTTGTCTTAAGCAAGTCGATCTTAGTGAAATTATTCGATATTGGTATGAATCGGGTTCTTAAATTTTCCTGAACGTTATTTAATAAACTATTTTGTTAGCAGTCTGATTTATTTATACTAGTCCTGATTTGGGATAGTGGAGTTCATTTCTTTGTTTGCATGGTTGAAAACCACATTGCATAAGAAATAGTTTCAAAATGGCTATGAGAAATTTTTATTAGAGGTGAAGAAATGGTGATGTTGTAGGGAGCTGAAAAGATGGTGCCTTTGATGCTATCGATTTCCAATGTTCCTTTCAAAGGAGACCATAAAAGATGTATGTAGAGAGTAGTGTATTTGAAAGGTCAAGTTTTATTACTTACCATTTCCATGGTGTTTGGAAAAGACTATTAGATGGTTCGGCTCAAAGGGGACCTGAGAGTTATCTCTCCATAGGCATCATGGAACAGAGCTAGCTGAAAGAAGTTAAATGGTGATAGTTTAAGAACACCATGTCTCTAGCTTGGCATTTGGAGATAGGAAGTTGAGCTCAATGTTTGTAAAATAGAGGGAAGGTGGTGACATGGATTGCGAAGTAGGCCCAGTGTTTGTGTAGACCAACGAAGCATGTGAGAGAGTTTGATGTGTTTTGCAGAACCCTAATGATATGAATATCATTCCTAAATGTCAGCCACGATCATAATGTCTAGGTCTCAGCATTTATGAATGAAGAAAGGTGGTGAGCATGTCTCTATGTACGCGCATGTTGGTAGTATGATAACAGTGGCATCCGAGAGGAAGTTGTCACCACGGGCACATAGGAAAAGGCAAGCATGAGCATGGAAACCTGCGAGAACCAATGGAACTCGTGTTTGCAAAGGGAAGGAATTTAGAGCCTCTAACTTGGTTTTTGAGAAATGTGATATGGAGAATAACAGTCAATGGAAATTGGTTTTATGAGAATATGGTCTCGACTTCGATCTCTGTCATGAAAAGAATCATGAGATATCTAGATTGAAGAATGTTTATGAAGTGTTTGAAGAGTGTGTGGAATTCCTTTGCATCACTATCATTCCTGTTGTGTTGGATATAGTCCCTCTTGTGAGTTACCCACCTTCACTAAATGATATACAATGAGATGGGGAGAGTAGGTAGCATGCTTGATCAGCTTGTCCTTCGTGGTAGCTTTGTTGTGTGTTTGTTTTCTATACTGTGTTTCTCCCGTAATGTGATTGCTAAATGTTGTTAGATTATTTTATATGATCCTTGTTACTCAGTTGGTGCAAGGTGATGAAGGAATCAAAACTATTGTTCAAATATTCTATATGTATCTCTATTCTTCTATGTGTTATTCAATGTTATGTCATAAATGTGCTATTGTTTGTAAATGTTTCCTTGTGTAATCTATTTGGATTCGAGATATGGTAGCACTAATTATTTTTGGTCTCCATGTCATGGTCTAAAAATATTCTCCTTTGTATAGCTTATGTGATCTTTCCTCCTTTGTGATCATAGTTCTACTTTCTTTGGGGAATGATGTCAATTCATTTGAAATAATATCATATATATTTTATCTTATGATCATACTGACCCCATGGTAGGTAGATCCCTTCTTTGTTCTTTGTATGTTTATGTGCTATTTCCCTTTATTTGTCTTCATCTGGGGGCATCTCGACGTGGAAACGTAATCAGTGGAGTTGTTTATGTTTCTGTTAAAGTCATTGCTCCTGTTAAAGTGTCAGCAATGAATTTAACGTGGGGGCATACACTCTGCTAACCTATTGCACACATGAACTTTTCAATACGCACATATTATTTTTAAAAATACTTTTTTCCCTTTTTGGATTAGTAACTAATCCTTAAAGCATGGATTTATATTTTAGGATCTCTTTATCCCTCCAATTTCAAATATACATATATTTTGATCCCTTAAGGTTGAAGGTGTCCTTAATACTAGATCTCTTTTGTTTTTGGTTTTATTCTTATTGAATAGAATATTCCTAAGGATGAATCCTTGATGGGTTGACTAGTGAGTAGCCACATTCACTAGGTGGTTCAATTCCATCTTTCTAGTTGTGTCATTCTCTTGTGTGGTTCACAATGGGACATAACTTCTCATTGGGTGAGGTAATCACACCTTCTTTCTCTCTCTAGAGATGTCTCTCTTATAGTGATCTAGGAGTCAACAAAGACTTGAGTCCCTGGGGGCTTAAGGTTTTCCTTTGTCTCTTGGATTATGATAAGATTATCTTTTCATTATGATCTCCTTTACCAAGAGTTTGCATCGAGTCCATACTCTTGCTAAAGTGGGGGCTTAATGTATCATCTTAAAATGGAAGCACTTCCATGATAAGAGCATTTATCCCTCTGAGTGAGTGGTCTGGGGTCATGTTAAGTGCCTTGATCGGGCCTTTACATGTATTTGGCTTTCTCCCCACTTTCCACTTCTTTCCTGCACTTGATTTCTTCATTCTAGGTGAAATTAGGGTTAGGATCTTGAGGATTATCCTTAATTTCTCTCTTCCATAGCTCTATTTTCTAGGTAGGACTTAGAAATAGGTCCTCCTAGCCTTCATCATAGTCATCATGGGATTTTATGTCTATCTCTAGCATTTTGTTCCTTTTTTATATCATTTCTAGGTCTTTGGTCATCCTTGGGACCTCCTGATCTGATTCTGACTGAATTTGGGCCTTGGTCAAATTTGAGGTTAATCTTGACTAGTTCAAGATCAAGTTCAAACCTGACCAAGTCAGTCCCAACCTCAATTTTTCCCCCCTCTTTCAAAATTCTAAATTCCTTGATTTTTGGGCATCAGGTTTTCGGGATATTTGTTTTCCCACCTCTGGGTTGGCCATTTCGGGTTTTTGAATGGTAAATCCTCTAATTGCATTTAATCTAGGTATATTTTATAAATGTTAGAACCTAATTGGGATTTAATTCTCCAAGGTGGCCCCTCTAGAGGATTGTGCCCTAGTTCACTATACAAGGAGGCCTTCCTCTCTCATTTTCTCAATCAAGCCATCAAGTTTCCAAGCAATCTCATCTCAAGCAAGTGCAAGAAAGTCTTCAAGCATTCAAGTGTTCAAGCATTCATCCATCAAGGAGATCTATTGTTAGCCATTGAAAGATTCAATCTCTTTGGAGCCCCCTTAAAGATCCATCCTTTTACACTCATCCAAACCTTCTCATATGCAAAGATCAAGTCAAGATTGGTCTTGAAGATCAAATACCATTGATTGGAGACATCCTACATTCATTCTACCTCCTACATTGAAGCATTCCTACTTGTGGATTTGACAATTTGAATCCTCTACAAGGACTTCAACATAAGCAAGGTGATTTGTTCCAATTGCTTTGTTTATGCATACTACATTTCAATTCAATTTCAAGGTTAATTCCTAAATTGGTGTTTGACCAAAGAAAACCCCCCATACAACAAAACCCCCCATTTTCTTGTAGGTACAGGTGCGGTATTTTAAATTTGAGAGCGAATTTGGATACCCTTTTCGGCAAACTTTCAAGATCTGTAAATAGAATCAGAATCGACCTTCGAATAAAGAATCTAGCCTTTGACCTTTTATGAGGGTCAAAGTCGACCTGAGCTCATCTTGGAGAAAGATTTTTGGGTTTTCTTCATCTCAACATTTCCAGTCCAGAATAGGTTGCAGAATTGCCTAAAAGTACACACAGACATCACAAATTGGCATTTTCTAGATCTGCCCTAATTTTAGGTTAGTACTTGTATTTCAATTATTTCAGATTTCAAGCATAATTCCTTTATAGGGAAACATTAGATTTTCTCTCTCCATATTCTTCATAGATTGATTCGATTGTGCATTAACCTCGTGGTTGATCAAGTTGGATCTTTCCTTTGAGAATTTAGACTTGGGAATAGATCTCATATTTCCCCCACACATCTATCTACTCTTACATTTGAATATTGGTGATTCCATTTTAACCATATTCATCCCATAACCAAAATATTGTGTTATTGTGTTGGCATTCATTATGTTCATTAGGTCTGATATTAATGAGCTTAAAGGTTTAAATTTTAATATTCTATCATACAACTGATTCACCCCCCCCTTTCAGTTGTATTTCAGATTGTTATTCCTAATAGGATCAGAGATTGAGTTGAATGGAAGAGTTATTTCAAGACAAAGGAAGGACTATATGAGTGGTTAGTCATGTCTTTTGGGCTAACCAATGCACCGAGCACTTTCATGCGGCTCATGAACGAGGTTCATAAAGAATTTCTGGTTAATTTTTTCATTGTTTACCAAGATGATATTTCTATCTTTAGTAAAATATTGGAGGAACATTTGATGATATACTTATGGTGTTTGAGAAGTTAATGAAAAAGAAATTATTCATAAATTTGAAGAAGTACAGTTTTGTAGAGAAAGAGTTAGTGTATTTGGGATTTGTAGTTTCAAATGAAGATCTAAAAATGGAACCAGAGAAAGTGCAAGCTATCCTTGAATGGCTTACTCCAAGGAGTGCTACTGAGGTAAGATCTTTGCATGGTTTGGCTAGCTTTTACAGAAATTTTATCAGAAGTTTTAGCAGTATTTGTGGACCCTTGACTCAAACAATGAGAGGAGATAGGAAAGAATTTAAGTGGACTACTAGGGAAGATTAGAGTTTTCAACTATTGAAACAAAAAGTTACAGAAAAACTTGTTTTACCACATCCAGATTTTAATAAGGTGTTTCAAGTATACTGTGATGTTAGTGGTACTAGAATAGGAGCTATTATGAGCCAAGAAGGTAAACCTGTTGCTTATTTCAGTGAGAAGTTAAATAATACCAAGAGAAAATATTCTATTTATGATCAAGTATTTTATGTTATAGTTCAAGTATTGAAGAAGTGGAGAAACTATTTTCTTCCTAAGGAGTTTGTTTTGTACACTGATAATCAAGTTTTGCAATATTTGAATAGTCAAGGAAAGTTGACTCAGAGGCATTTGAAATGGGTTGAGTTTTTGCAGAGTTATACATTTGTTTTGAAACACTAGAGTGGAAAGTCTAACAAGGTTGCAGATGCACTTAGAAGAAGGAAACTATTGCTGATAGAGATAGAGATTGAGTTGGTTGATTTCAAGGAACTCAAGAATTTGTATCTAGAGGATCCTGATTTTGGTGAAGCTTGGAAAGCTTGCATAGAACTTGTTACTCTAGACAGAATGAAGTGGTTGAATTTTATCATCCAGGATGATATGCTATTAAGAGGGAGTCATTTTTTCATTCCATGAAGTTCTATGAGGGAGAATCTGATCAAAGAGAAGCATAGCGAAGGATTGGCTAGACATTTTGGTTGAGATAAAACCCTTGCTTTGGTTAGTGAGAATTATTATTGGCCATAGTTGCAGCAAGATGTCAAGAAGTTTGTATAGAGTTGTAGAGCATGTTAAATAGAAAAATGAACAAAATAGAATACAAGGTTATATCAGCCATTACCTGTACCAGAAAATCCTTGGGAGGATATCAGCATGGATTTTCTTCTTGGTTTTCCAAGAACTTAGCAAGGACATGATTTAATTTTTGTGGTAGTTGACAAATTTTCAAAGATGACACATTTCATTCCCTACAAGAAGACTAATGTTGTTGTTCATGTAGTAGAATTATTTTTCAAAGAAGTGGTGAGAGTACATGGTTTTCCAAAGAGAATAGCTTCAGATCGAGACACTAAGTTTTTTGGATATTTCTGGCGCACATTATGAAAGAAGTTAAAGATAGATTTGAAGTTTAGTTTATCACATCATCCACAGACTGATGGACAAATAGAGGTGGTGAATAGGAGTTTGGGGAATTTGCTGAGATGTTTGGTTGGAGATAAGCCAATGGTATGGGATTTGATTTTACCATAGGTGAAATTTGCATACAATAATTCTATCAACAGGAGCATTGGTAAATCACCATTCTAGATAGTATATGGAAGTAGTCTCATAAATGTATATGAGTTATGAAGGATAGATAAATGAGAAATAAGAAGTGTTGAAGCTGAAGGGTTTGCAAAACATTTGAAGAACATCCATGAGGAGGTGAGGAAGAACATTAACAAGATGAATGTGTAGTATAAGGCTAAGGAAGATGAGAAAAGGAGGTATAAGGAATTTTAGGTTGGAGATGAAGTCATGGTTCATTTGTGGAAGGAGAGATTTCCAGTTGGTACATACAACAAGTTGAAAATGAAGAATTTTGGGCCATGTAAGATACTGAAGAAGCATGATTCAGGAAATGCATATGAGGTAGAATTGCCTACTGAGTTAAATATTTCACCAGTATTTAACATTTTAGATCTGACAGAGTATCATGAAGGAAGTGTTGAAGCTAAGATCATAAAAGCACAATGGAGTATTCTAGCAACTAGTTCAACTACCAAGGAGATTGAGGATGCACTAGATAGTTATGTTGGCAGAAGCACAAGGAACAAGACATATGAAGAATATCTGGTCAAATGGAAAGGACAACCTATTGAAGATTCATCATGGCTGACAAAGAAGAAGGTTGACTGTCTTGGTTTTCCTCTGCACACCTAAGACGTGATAGGGTCACTTCTCAAATTACCTTGGGTGTCTAATGCAGGAGCATCCTGGGTGTAAGAGAAATCTTGCATCACCCAAAAAAAAAATATTTCTAGTTTATTTTCAATAAGGGCTATCTTGTGTAGAGCTGCTATTTTGGGAACATACTAATTTTAGGATTTTGGTCATACAAGCTCAGAATGTTCTGATTTCACAGGTGGAGGTTCATCTTAGTCATTTCATCCTACTAGTTGAGTTTCATTGCCACATCATCTGTATTGGTGAAGTTATTGAGGTTTTTGGGTATAAAATCTTTGAGCTCAATATTGAAGGCCTTGGAGGCTCCAGATCGTGATCGACTCTTGGCTGACTGGAGCTTGTGTGAGTCAGCTACTGTAGATCAGGTCCTGCCATTTTTGAAAAGTGGTTATTATAGAAAAATGGAGCTACAGTTAGAAAGTTATGGTCTACAAAAGTTGGGCTACCTAAAAACATATTTCTAATTATTTTGAGCTAATCCTATTGTAAAATTTTGAAAAATAAAATAATTTTAGGGAAGTCGGCCTTAAGGGCTAACTTTCTGGAAACTTCTCGGGCAGTGGAAATTGCCTATATAAGAAAGGTTTGTAGTGTTTTCTAGGGTCATTCTGGGTAGATCTGGGTAATGATTCAAGGATTTTTCCTATAGAATATTGTAAGGGAAAATTCCCCTGTGGCTTTGCATATTGTAATTTTGAAATTGTAATTCCACATTTGTGGAGATAATAAGAAGCCCATTTTTTGTTCTTGCAAATTATTGTTGTTTCTCTATTTCTATTATGTGTTTGTGGTATTAAGGGGATTACCCTTCATCATGACCCTATGGGTGAATTTTTAATCAAGTGATAACCATAAAAATTAACTTGGGAAGGGGGATTTCAAAAGGTAATGAAAGAAAATATAATGTGATAATTCCACACAGACCTGTTGGAGTACCTGGACCATGGGTAACTTCCAAGGTGGATCCTTATTCATAAAGAGGGGACAAAGGTTACATGTTTCCCAAGGTGGATCTGAATACACAAGTTGTGTCATGATACTCACTTAGGTGGTATCCTAGAACCTTGACCTTAGTGTTGTAGCATGGTGATTTTTCATATGCTTTACTCATCTTTTGAGATTTGTTTTCTTAGTTTCTTTGGCCTTAGATTTCCTTAAGTCTTGAGAGTACATTGGTTCTATCTCTTAGCACAGGGGGTGGAACTTCACCAGTTTCATATGGTTGGGTGACAAAAACCTTTCAAGGTATTGTTCATGGTTCATGTCTTGGTTTGGATTTAGATTTATTCACTGGTGAATAATTCCTTTGTTGTATTGTGTATCTCTATCTTTTGTATTCAAGATGTAAAGATGTGTTGTAAACTTGTGGGCAACTTGATGTAAATGTGTTTGGAAATTAGAAGGAAAAAGAAATGTAATTGGGAGGGGTAGTCTTATGAATATCAAGAGTGAATGATTATTTGAAATCAAAAAATTGTAATGAATGAATGTAGTTGTGTATTTTCTACCCTATCTATATTTGAATCATTGAAATGAAAAATGGAAAGAAAGGGTTTTAAATTGAAAGCTTGTTTATGTTTTGGAAGCACAAATGAATTATGTAGATAAGGTTAGTGGGAAAATAAATGGAAGAGGAAAGGATAAATGTATTTAGTTTATGAAATAAGTGATGTGTTATTTGTTTCTATCTCATTTCTAAAAGTTGAATGTTATGGGCATTGGCCTGTAGTGCAGCAGTTGCTGCTTCTCTTTGTAATAGTAAGATCTTGTGTTCAATTCCTGAAATGGGAGCTTAAATAAACTTAATATAAATAAAAGTTAACTATTATGTAAAGTAGGTAAGGAAATAAATTCATTAAGATAGTTAATTGTATTGATGATTCTAATGTTGGTAACAATCATTAAGGAAACCTTTAAGGACATGTTCATATATAGGATTATCAAATAAGTTGTTAGTAATGTTTAAAAAAAAATTAGTTTCTTTTCTTGTACATTAGACCTGCTCCTTATGGGTTGCCTAGCAGGAACATTACATTTGGTATTAGAGCCATGGTTACTTGTCATGTCCCCCTTTTAAAAATAATTAAAATTAATAATTTTTTCTAAGGTTGGCAGGGTCAAAAAGTGATGCAAGGCAGGGATGGAGGATCCAATAATGGATGGTCCACACCTACACCAACACTTCTAGCAAAAACAAGCACAATGGAATACAACAATATAATGCTTCAAAACATGATTTCATTCAACATGCCTGGTTGTGAGGCCTTCTAGGTTTCAGCCTTATACAATGAAATTACAAAGTATCTTAGCAATCTCCTAGCTAGTCTAGCTCTGAAAAACATCAACAACTGATGGAAACACTAAGGAAAATCTAAACTTGAGCTCCCAAGCCTCCAAGAAATCTCCTTGTCTCCAAGCAAGAAAACCACTAGTTCTACTATTACAATATCAGATAAACCATCTAACCTTCAAGATCTTGCAGGATCCAATTGTGATTCTCCTCTAATCTATTCCCCTATTACTCATCTAATACTACCTGCTCTTCCTCCACATGAACCAAGGCTCTCAATATATAACTAGCTAAGCCACAAGTCAGCCAGTCAGACATTTAATTACATTGTATGTCCAATCTAAGAGAGAAACCAAAACTAAATGCATAAATAACCAAACATGATGCACCATTAAATTTAGGTCCACACATGATCTAAGAACAAATCCCAATCATCGCAAGATCTAATTTCCCCTCATGGAACTGCACTGTTGGAAATATTCAAGAATTAACCAAGTTACTGAGAGGGGAGGGGTGAATCAGTAACTTCAATTTTTTTTTTTCAATATCAGATGTATTAACATATAGTTCACTTTATCCTTTTGCATATAGAAAGCATGAAACATAAAAGTATTCACAACAATGACACATAGATTTGGTTACCCAGAAACCTTCCAAAAGAAAGTAAAATTGGGGTGGGGATGAAACCCACAAAGCTTTAATACTGCAGTATAAAGTTGGCCGGTTAAGGCTTACATTGATCACTTCTGATGATCTTCCCTGCTAGGAGCAATAAGGACTGCTAGGTCCACCTTGTTAGAGGATTTACAAACATACAATGAAGTATGCACTCGGTTAAGAGATTTTACAAAGACTGTTAAGTCTACCCGGTTAAAGGATTTCAAGTTGATTCACTTGTTAGGATGAAACAATAGATCTCTTACTTTGCAACTGGATTGCTGAATGAGATTCACTGATGTACTGATCACCTTCTGTGATGAATTTGTCTCTGCTGCTCCTTGTGTATAGTAGCCCTTTGTAATTCACTAGTTTCTGCTTTTTTTATCTCTTCTTTTTATTCCACATTCATACTACTTGGTATATGTACAACATTGTTTATATACAAGTCTGAACAATTAATTACAATTACAAAGTCGGCTTAACAAATAAACATAAGTGCTACTAAGTCAGCCCAAGTATGGTTACATGGTTCCTGCAAACTAACTTGGTGACGATCTGATACTCAGCATCCACTGCATTACTTGGCATCATCATGCACTTGGTAGAAGTGAAGGCTCGGTTCATACTAACCACTCGGTAAGTTTCGAACTCGGTAAATACTTGTGACTTGGTAGACATAATGTCACTCGGTTTACACTGTCCTGCTCGGTTTGCACTGTCCTGCTCGGTTTGCACTGTTCTATTCGGTTTGCACTGTCCTTCTTGGTTTGCATTGTTCTACTCGGTTTGCACTCAGGATGCAAATAAGTGTTGTCACTAGTGCCAATCCTGCTTAATGCCAACAATCTCCCCCTTTGGCATTAGTGACAAAAACACTTATTGCCCAAAACTTATATACATGAACCATGCTGAGATTTATTTTGATTTTTCAAAATTTGTCTTTGTCATAGGGCTTTATAAATTATCTCCCCCTTTCAATGCACTAACTTTTTCTTCTATACATATCTCCCCCTTTTTGATGATAATGCCAAAGGTGTATATACAAGTGTTTTACAGGGAGAATCCAAAATTTGATAGAAAAATAGAATGTACCTTCATTATCAGTGCCAAAGTTCTGTCCCAATTTTCTTGCAGAATCTTGCATGTTTGGATTGCAATTTGGACTTCTGCAGAGAGTGCAATCATGTGATCTACTATTGAGAACTGATTGTCATGAATTAATGTTTTGGAATGTTCAATGTGCTTATACATTGTATTCATGATGGGAAGGATCATGTTCTGAATGTCTAGCAGTGTGGACCGGATCCTTGTGTCTTCTTTCAGTAGTTCTGACTGCATATTTGATAGGAATGAGATTTTCATGTGATGAGCAGAGTTTGAACTTGGTTCAAGTTGCAGCTTCTGTATGCTAATCTTCAAATCCTCATCAATTTTATTCATTTTATCCTTGACATCCTTGGTGAACTCGGCAATATTGCATAGTTTGGCCAAAAGAGAGGTAACATTTGAATAGGAAGATTCAATGTTTGTCAAAACTGAAGATAATTCTGCTTGATTAATAACTATGTGCTGAGCAATGTGCTCAAGCACTTTATTGTTGAATTTCTTCTCGGCTTTTTCAACTAACTTGTCTGTCCCAGATAAATCCTCATTGTACTTATTTACCGCTTCTGCTAATTGTAACAAAACATGTTGAGAGGAGTCTACTTTAATACCTAATGCTTCTGACAAAATGTCCTTAGCATCCTTAATGATTTTATATTCCTTGTCTCTCTCCTCTTTAAGCTTCTTTTGCTTCGCTTTCCTTTGGAGGAGTTCACCTATATTTTGCATTTGATCCGCTGATAGATTTGCAAAATTCAATGTTGGAATCTCTATTTCCTCATCTAGGTCTATATCCTCTACTATATTCTTGCCCAAAAATCTTATACTCAGTTGAGCCTTAGGCTTATCTATTATGGTACTTAATGCCTTAGTAGTAGTGATAGTAGACATAGTAGGACTGGCTATAAAGAATGGTATATTGTCTACTGGAGAACTTGAAGTATTTACACTTGTAGAATAAAAAACTGGAATACTTACTGCTGGAAAACTTGATGAAATAGGAGACTGCAACTCGGTAGAAGAAATGGTAGTTACTTCTGTTGTTGCTATAGGTGATTGGAAAAATTTTGAAGTTGTCACAACCATGCTTGAAGATATCTCCGGGCTAGATGTAGCAACTTTTGCTGGAGAGGTAGGAAGTGATGCAATGACTTCTGCCGCTATCCTCACGGTATCATCTACCTTAGTGGCTTCTTCCTGTTCATCACTGTCATCTTCAATGTCTTTTATTATAACTGATTCAGTACTCGGTTGGTGAAGATGGTATATGTTCTTCCATGTGGCATTTTCACTCTTCACAACCGATTCAATATTGTTAATCAGAATTAAACAAGTATTGAACTTCAGTGTCATCTTATTTTCATTCTCCTTCAATGCCTTCTTTATTTCATCATTTTTCAAGCTCGGCATTAACTGTTTCAGGGTTTGATCAAATATGTCTTTTACAGTTTGCCTTGCATTGGCCCATCTCATTTTTATTTGATCTAATAAAGCTCCTGAATCTGTTGGGCTATTTCATCAGGAGAGTATTTCCACTGTCCCATCTTTTCAATGACAGCATCTTCAATCTCCTTTTGTTCTGTTTCCGATCTTATTTCATATTTTAAAGATTTTATATTACTTACTCCGGCTCCTTCTCTCAAAAGTTTGATCTTCTCTTGAAGGGTTAGAGGAGGCTTTTTGAATATTATATCTTTGTCCTTTTTGTCTACCTTACCCTTTGCACTTCTCCTTGTAAATACGGCAGTAGGAGGCTTAGGTACCTTGGAGATGAATACCTTTCCTTTCTTCTTTGCAGGTTCTGGTTCCTCTATTTTCTCATCCTTTTTCTCTTCTTCTTCAATGTCTTCTCCTCTGCCCTCGGTTAGCATTTGAGGTGTGATAGCTTGCATTTTGGCTATCCTCTTTTTTCCTTTATTTACTACCTATGGAAGCTTTATACTTAATTCAATTCTCACTTTTGCTTCTTCATATGTCCCAAAATATGGAGCTTTGGGATCAACAGGCTGATTAAGGAGGGCTTCAATGATATTCTTTGTTTCATCAATGTTTACCTCATAAGGAAGAGGTTTCACATGTACAACCCTCAGTTTAGCTGCTTGAATGTATACTTTGTCACAATCCACCATGAAACAAATATCATCCTTATAATCCTCCACCAACTTCTGTGGAATCTGGAATCTATCATTTATTTTCTCCTTGAAAGACTCAAAATAACTATCCATGATGTTCTCAAAATTTTCACCCATTTCTGAAATATATTCATTTATCTCATAAAGAATTGGCACATCCTTTCTCCACACTACTTTTCCTTTGGAAGGGAAGAATTTCTGAACATAGAAAAATAAACAGACCAGTAGAGATCCAAACTTACATGGATTGTTTTTGGAAGTTTGAATGCTTTCCATGTTCTTGTTAAACTATTTTAACAACAAATCTGCAAGGTCAAATGATAAATTATTCTTTACCACTTTGTATGCTAGGTCTATGGCTTCACAGGGAACACTATTCTGCCGACTTGAACTATATATTTTATGAGCAATGATGTGTGTTCCAAACTTCAGTTCAGCATCAGTAATGTTGCTTACTTTCATGCCTCTACCATCCCACTCAGCTAGGGTTTTCTTCTCCAGCTCTGGCCAACCTAGGGTTTTGGTAGATTTAACTTTGTTTAACATGGGAAGACCGGTGATTCGGTGAATCATCTTCTTAGTGATCTCTATGGGTTTCTCAAGCCAAATCTTGCCTTCGTGTACACGGTTGAGAATGTATCTGACCCATTTCTCCTGAAAGTTTTGAGGTAAATGTGTAATATGAACTAATCCCTTGTCTTCCAGATGTTTGTGCTCTAGTTTTAGAACACCATTCACACACAGTTCCTCACGCACAATATCTAGCTCTAGGTTTCCCATCTCTTGAATTGCACAATTGAAATGATTGCGAATATCGTTAACAAGTAGTACCTTAGGAGGAATCTGAGATTGAGCTCCGTTCGGGTCTAGGGTTGCTGCAATATCGGGCATGATTTTGAAATCTGGTGCTCTCCATTCCCCTTGGATTATCATTTCTGTTCCTTTCTTCGCTAAAGCATTGGATGATGCCATGGTAGCTCATAGAGAATTCTTTTCGCAAAAGTATTTGAATCGCTTGATTGCTCTGGAAATTTTCTGCTCTCAAAATGCTAAAGTTCGCGGTGAAAAATGAGTTTAATTTCTTGCCTTTTGTTTACAACTCTGTCATTAATTCTTAGTAGAAATTAGGGTATGAATTCTGACAGACTGTCACCCACTATGAATTAATTGCTCAGTAAAGACTTTGCAACTTGGTGAACTTGAGAATTCATATTGCTCCGACCTCACTCGGTAATCATATTAGATAGCTCCTGACCTTGCTTAGTGAAAACTGATACCGACCTTCCTGTGATCTTATTGCATCTTGTATGCCGATTTAGATCTTTCTTTTAATTCAGTTCTATAACTGCTTGAAATTTGTCTATGAGAATACAGTTCCAGTGCTTTCTTGGGAATTTAGTTTGAGTCGGTAGAGCCACCCATTCCATTACTTGGATTGGTTTTCTCGGTAGATTTAGGAATCCACTGTTGTCTCATCTGTTTCCTGATCTTAGTTGCTTCATTCTTCTTTCCATCTTCAACTTCACTAGCATTCATGCAATTTTTGGCTATATGACCGAGTTTAGTGCATTTGAAACATCTTATGGTAGTATCTCTTTTCCTTAGATTATGTTTTATGCAGTTCATGCCAATGTGTCCATATTCTCCACAGTAATGACATCTACACCAAGTGTTGTAATCCCATCCAAACATTGCTTTCATAATTTGTTCTGTTGGATTCAATGTTTTGGATCTGCACTCGGATGCCTTGTGACCTTGTTTGTTGCATTTGTGACAATTACCTTTGAATCTTGGTTTTTCCTTCCATTCATTTGCTTTGTGACCATGCTGATTGCAGTTGTAGCATTTTCCATTGAATTCTACTTTTTCATTGCTCCAACATTTATTTGAAGTATGTCCTATTTTGCCACAATGATTACAAGTAGGTTTCTGATTTCTTTGAGTACCTTGCTTAGAAGATTCACCTTCTCCTTTGTATCCAAGTCCTGCTTTTCCTTTTTGCCTATGAAGATTTTGATCATGCAGTAGATTTAAGTCTTCTTGGCTCTTTAGCATTCTTTCATTGATTTGTTTTTCGATGTTTAGGTCATCCACCAATCTTAGATTGATTTGCTTTTCAGATCTTAGTTCTTCTCTTGTGCTTTCTATTTCTGATCTTAGAGTCAGAATTTCCTCATTTGTATGGGAGATCTGATCAATTAGGTTTTCTAGCTGAAGGGTTTTATTTTGGACTTCATTGTTCCTTCCATCTAATTCATCTTTCAACTTGTTTCTTTGTTCTAAGATCTCACAAAATCTTTTTGAGTGTAGTTCTTGTTCTCTTTTTAATTTTCTCACTTCTTCCTGCAGAGACCCATTCTTTTCTAGGAGTTCTTTGACAGCATTGTTTGCTTCATCTGAGCTATTTGAGGGAAAAAGATCTTCAATCTTTTCTTCAATGTAATTATGATCATTCATCTAATTTGCAAGTTCCTTCCTTCTTCTTAGGGATTGGGAAAGATGTTCTTTTGCTTCTTTAAGTTTAGCTATGGCCATTTCCAGATCTAGCTTTTCATTTTCAATCACCTTGTTTAGTTTGAATACCTCCATTGTCCTAGATCTTTGCTCAAGCTAGTTAAGCTTTATCTTGAGAACCAATATAGGTCTGATACCAATTGTTGGAAATATTCAAGAATTAACCAAGTTACTGAGAGGGGAGGGGTGAATCAGTAACTTCAAATTTTATTTTTTCAATATCAGATGTATTAACATATAGTTCACTTTATCCTTTTGCATATAGAAAGCATGAAACATAAAAGTATTCACAACAATGACACATAGATTTGGTTACCCAGAAACCTTCCAAAAGAAAGTAAAACTAGGGTGGGGATGAAACCCACAAAGCTTTAATACTACAGTATAAAGTTGGCCGGTTAAGGCTTACATTGATCACTTCTGATGATCTGCCCTGCTAGGAGCAATAAGGACTGCTAGGTCCACCTTGTTAGAGGATTTACAAACATACAATGAAGTATGCACTCGGTTAAGAGATTTTACAAAGACTGTTAAGTCTATCGGGTTAAAGGATTTCAAGCTGATTCACCTGTTAGGATGAAATAGTAGATCTCTTACTTTGCAACTGGATTGTTGAATGAGATTCACTGATGTACTAATCACCTTATGTGATGAATTTGTCTTTGCTGCTCCTTGTGTATAGTAGCCCTTTGTAATTCACTAGTTTCTACCTTTTTTATCTTTTCTTTTTATTCCACATTCATACTACTTGGTATATGTACAACATTGTTTATATACAAGTCTAAACAATTAATTACAATTACAAAGTCAGCTTAACAAATAAACATAAGTGCTACTAAGTCGGCCCAAGTATGGTTACATGGTTCTTGCAAACTAACTCGGTGACTTTCTGATACTCGGCATCCACTGCATTACTCGGCATCGTCATGCACTCGATAGAAGTGAAGGCTCAGTTCATACTAACCACTCGGTAAGTTTCAAACTCGATAAATACTTGTGACTCAGTAGACATAATGTCACTCAGTTTACACTGTCCTGCTCGGTTTGCACTGTCCTGCTCAGTTTGCACTGTTCTGCTCGGTTTGCACTGTCCTGCTCGGTTTGCACTGTTCTGCTCGGTTTGCATTGTCCTGCTTGGTCTGCACTGTTGTGTTCGGTTTGCACTCAGGATGCAAATAAATGTTGTCACTAGTGGCAATCCTGCTTAATGCCAACACCGCACAAGGTGAAATACCACATGTTTCAGGTGAAACTAGAGGTAAATCAATACCCGAGGAAAATTTTGACAACTTTCAGATCCAAATGAATTAGGACATGCACCCTTAGGAGAATGCTCAAGATTAGGTCCACATCACTGCATTAACTATGTTAGGTAAGAAACCAACCGCAACATTGATGATAAAACAAACACCGAATAGGTACATGAAATAGGAAATGTTTTTTGCGATGCAAGATTGCTGAAGACCCAAGATGCTCCTACATCAGACACCCCAGGTAAATGAAAGAAGGTTCTCATGAACTTCTAAAAGGAATCATAATAGGTATGCCATATTTTTTCTTAATCCATATGTCCTCTACTCCTTCATTCCATGTTGTCTTCACTTTATCCATTGTCACACTCAGCAAATTACCTTGTCCTGCACTTTTCTTATCTTTCTTATCTACCACTGCCAGAAACTTACTATGTCCATCCTCTTCATTATCAATTAAACTAGTACTTCAGTGAATCATAGTTCCTCCAGACTTACTAATCATTCCAGCATCATCAACATTTCTCTCTATCACTAGTGCCATCATTTGTTGCGCTATCTTTATCAGAAAGTCCATCTGCCTCTTAATCTCTGTAAATTCCTCAACTATGTCATTCTCTTTTCTTTTCAAACTTGGCTTCCTTTCATCCACATGAATAGGTTCATCAACTCTCTACTTTTGATGTTTTTCACTGTCATAAGGACAACACCTGATAACTCCACAACCCTTAGCCCTTGTTTCTTGCAAAGGTAACAACTTATGCCTAGATCCTCCATGCATTACCACATATGTATTTGAATGACTATCAAACATAACATGTCTATCAAATTTCTAAGGTCTCCCAAGAAAAAAATGACAAGCATCCATAGTCAATACATCAAATAATATTTCATCATGATAAGATCCAATCTAAAAATTAATCAAGCATTGCTCTTCAATCCTAACCTTAGACATGTCTTGTATCCAACTAATCTGATAAGGATTAGGATGTTTCCTTCTTCCCAAATTCAACTTACTAACCATTTCTTCTAAAAAAAAGTTCTCATAACTACCACCATCAACTATGACATTACATACCTTATCATTTCACTTGCATCTAGTTCTGAACAATTTTCTTCTTTGCACTAGTTCTTTAGCACAGGTAGCCAACCTCCTAGTGATAAGAAATTCACCTTTTTATGCAACATTCTCAATGTCTTCTTTGGAAATTAGTGCAAATCTTTTTCTAGGACATTGAAAACTTCTATGACCCTCTTCACCACACTAAAAACAAGTACCAGTGAACTCATTTTTCCATCTTCCTCTTTGTCCATTATTGAAGCTCTTAGTGACTTGACCACTACTAGATCCTTCATTAGTCTTCTTAGGATTCTCTATCACATTACCTCCAACAATTGTTTCACTGGTCTTACCACTTTTTTTCCTATTATTTTGTCTTCCTTCAAACCTCTTGTTCATCTTCTCCTCAATCTTCAATGTCATCTGATAAACATCTCCTATAGTTGTCATCCAAATAGTAAGTAAATCTTCTTGAATACTAGGTCTCAAGACATAAACATACCTAGAAAACTTCTCTTTATCAGCTTCAGAATGACCAGTCCTAATAAGGATTTTGTAAAACTCCTCAGTATACTCTTGCATTGATTTATTAGTCTTCTTCAAGGCTTGCATTTTCTTGAACATCTCTAACTCATAATCCACCAAAATGAATTGCTTTTTCAACTTGTCAACCATTCGGTTCCATCTAGTGATCTTTTGTTTTCCTCTTCTACTTCTTTCCAATTGAATTTCTCTCCACCAAATATTTGCATGACCTTTCAACTTAGTCTTTGCAAATCGAACTCTATCAGGATCTTCTATTTATTCATACTCAAAGTATTCATCTATCTCATTAATCCAATCAATCAACTCTTCTGGCCTAAGGCTTCTAGAAAATGTAGAAACTTTGATCTTAGGCCTTTTCCCAATTTTAGACAAAGCCTTCAGGATTATATTCTCTTCTAGATCCCTAACTTCTTCTATAGCTTCTTCAAAGTGATCTTCCTCAAACTCATCATCACTGTCTTCTTTCAATGTAGTCTTCTTTCTCAATTCCTCTTGCAGATCTTGCACTTATTTTTGTAAAGCCCTAAAATCATCAAGACTAAATTCTAGTAGGTTCTTCCTCTGAGATCACATTGTTGTTCTTGGGATGATTTGCGTTTGTCAAATCTAACACACATGAGCTCTCCTTGAAGGCATCTTCAATCCAAGGTCCTAGTGAAAACTACCTCACCTTGGCACTCTATCCACACACTCATGATCTTTAAGCTCTGATACCACTTGACGTAGGGCATGGATGGGGGATCCAATAATGTATGGTCCACACCTATAGTAGCACTTATAAAAAAAACAAGCACAAAAAAATACAACAATATAATGCTTTAAAATAGGATTTCATTCAACATGCCCGACTGTGAGGCCTTTCGGGTTTTGGCCTTATTGGTGCAGGAGCACCTAGGATAGCCTCCAATGTCTATGTCATTTTGGCTTGTATTTGACATTAGCCAAGTGAGAATTGTGAGAGATTTGTGTGTTTGATTTGGACCTTAGAAGGTCTTTACAAATGTGGTCTAGGTGAGTTAGTGTTAGAACTAAGGTCACCAATTAGTCTTTGTTAGTTGTTTTTAATAGCTTAGTCTTAGAAGCTTAAGGTTAGGATTTAACCTATTAATGTGTTCTAAAACATGTGAGATGTAAGAAAGATGCCTTGAGGCCATAAATGAAGTTGTCTCATTGAGATATAGGGGTTAGAGGTCCTAAAAGTTAGGATGGTGGCATGAAGGCAAAGATGCCAAATGTTGTTAGGAAGTTGTCATGACAACATTTGCAATAATGGCAAATGTTGCATGCAACTTGACAACATTGGATCCCCTCTAAGATAGGAGTGGGAGATTAACTAAGAAGGCCTAAAAACATGGAGAATGGCATCTAAGACCATCTCAGGCTTGAATCTCAAGAGAGAGATCATGGTAACAAGTTTTTGAATAGAGAATACAATTTTGCAACTCTGTTTTGTGAGGAACTCGAGCATTATAGTGTGATAGTGATACTATATGGATTGCATGTTTTAATTTAGTGATAGATTAGTTTTCATAGGATATTTCTAAGACTTTTTCATTTTATAAGCAAGCTGATTTGTTTTGTTTTGTTGTCTTAAATAAATTTTTTAAGGTCTACAAGTTTTCCTAGTCCTATCCTGACCAGTTTGTCATTTCATGGCTCCCCCATGAAATCTAGCCATGGGATCTTCCTAAGGGTAGATAAATGTTTTAGGGGAGCCATTTGAATATATATATTTAGGATTTAGAGTCATGAAGAGTTGAGCAGCTATTTTTAATGGCAAGTTGTAGGTGAGCTTAGAGTGCTCGGTTAGAGGCTTAACAATGTTAAATTGAAGATTATATGTAGGGGTTTGAAGTACAGTATGAAACAAGTATAGTTCCAAGTGGGATACAAACACATCAAGTCATTTTATGAGGATTCTGGTCATACCAATCCATTTGAGTGAGTTTCACTCAAGAAATCAGTCTAGTCCTAGGAAATAGGCCTATTAGCCCTATTTGGCCTAGATTATAGGAATCCTATGTATGGAAGACTTAGGAGTTTAAAACCTATAGAATCCTTTATAAAATACAAAAGTGTATCCAAATCCCTAATTTTTTTTCCTAGTCATTTGGCAAGATTTGAGTAGAAAGTGAGAAAACACCATGTCAATGGCTACAAGGATTTAGGCCTAATTAGGCCTCCTCGAGGTGAAATCTTGAACCCAGTAGAAAAGGGCTTGGAGATCCTTCAAAATGGATCCAAATGGAAGCATATGTATTGTTTCCAACATGTTTGGCACCCCTACAATGAAATTGAATTTTTTTATGGAGATGGCACTTGGATCCTTCTAAGTGTAGGAGAAGTATTGAAGTAACTAAAGGGTGTTAGTCCTTCAAGGTGAAGCACAAGGTGTGAGTCAAATCATCTAAGCATAATAAGAACCTAGAGGAGATTAGGATCCTAGAAGAAGACATGGAAGGTCTTCTTAGCAAGGTGTGCAAGCAAATCTAGAAGCACTTACATCACTTATACAATGAAATTACAAAGTATCACAGCAATCTCCTAGCTAGTCCAGCTCTGAAACACATTAGCAACTGATGGAAACACTAAGGCAGATCTAAACTTGAGCTTGTAATCCTCCAAGCAATCTCCTTGTCTCTAAGAAAGCAAATCAATAGCTCTTCTATTACAATATCAGATAAACCATCTGATCTTTAACATCTCACATGATCCAATTGTGATTCTCCTCTACTCTAGTCCCCTATTACTCATCTAATACTAGCTACTCTTAATCTACATCAACTAAGGCTCTCAATATATAACTAGCTAAGCCACAAGTTAGCCAGTTAGGCATTTAATTACATGATAGGTCCAGTCGAAGGAAGAAACCAAAACTAAATGCATAAATAACCAAACACGATGTGTTGTTACATTTAGGTCCACACATGATCCAAGAACAAATCACCACATTGAAAGATCTAATTTCCTCATACATAACTATGCAAGGGGAAATACCACATGTTTTAGGCGAAACTAGCAGCAAATCGATACCCAAGGAAAATTGTGATGGCTTCCAGATCCAAATGAATTAGGATGTGCACACTTAGGAGAATGCTCAAGATTAGTTCCACATCACTACATTAACTGCTCAAGGCAAGAAACCAACTGCAACATCGGTGACAAAACAAACACCAGATAGGTACATAAAATAAGAAATGTTTTTGGCGATGCAAGATTACTCAAGACCCAAGATGCTCCTGCATCAAAAAGTAAAGTAATAGAAAAAGGGGCTAATCTTTAGAAGCCTATGGATTAATAATTATTAAATATTATTAAAATATGTCTTATTCACCCCTCTTGGTTGCGAGTTAGGGTTATGCCCTCTTTTAAAGGGGTTTGGAGGCATTTCAGGCTCATTTTGGAACTTGATTTTTGCTCATTACTTTGTTGTTCTTCAGAGGCTGCCAGACCTATGGAGAAGGAGACCCAAAGATGGGAGTTTGAAAGTTTCTAGGAAGGCTAAGGATGGGATTTTGAGGCCATTCCATGTGCAAGCTCATGCAGAGTTTTCCCTTGTGTTGAACAGTGTAGATTTGTGAGTTTTCGAGTGTGAGTTTGGTGTTTCCCATTAAGTTTTTTATATCAGTTTGGTTTTCTAATGTATTTCAACCATTTTTATGTTATAATTAAGTTTAATATTTCCTTGGTTCTTGATTCTACAACTTTGTTAGATTGTTAGTGTTTTATGGTGTTTTCGGGCTATTTTCTATTATTTTTGGAGCTCGGTAGAATTGTATTTGTTCTCCATTTTGGAGATGTTGTGTAAACTCTTTGCAGATGTGGAAGTGTCATTTTTTAGGCCTTTATGCTAGAAAAATTTTATTGAAAGTGTCTATTTTCAGATTTATCAATAATATGTGAAGATTTTGGCACTATTTCGAGCATACCTGACTTGGGTATTATTGAGAAATTGTATAATCTTTGAAAGTGTCAATTGTTTGATTTAAGAATCTGATTAGAGGCTTTAAATATGATATAAAATCAAAAAGGGGACATTACAATGGTATCAGAGCTATGATCTTGCCAGCCTGAGGATTTGTAGTAGTTTGCCTGCAACCAAGTGAAAGAGAAAAGATATATTTGTAGCGAGAAAAGAATAAAGAAATTTTGATCAAACCTCCAATTGGAAAGAAAAGTATAAAATCCATGGAAGAAACAAGAATGGCTAACCTAGATGATCTAGCAAAAAAATTCTTCCAGGACATCTAGAACACTTAAAAGAAACCAGTGGATAGTTTGACAGAAACTAGAGAGGCTTTGTGGTTATTGATAGAAAAATCCAAGGATTTGTATCTACTAATGAGAGAGGGAGCACTTCAGAGGAGCCAAGAAATTTGAAACCCACACCCTCTAAATAAAAAAAAAACTATTTTCTTACCTGAAAATGAGCCACCAGTACCAAATTCATCCCTTAATCTTATGGAAGAGGTTACAAGTAACTTGATTGCATTAAGGGCTACTTACAATGGCTTAGATGATGACTTTTGTAGTTCGGTGCCTTTCAGAGAATACATGGATATGATGAACACTTTGATGCTCAAAAAAGAGTATAGGAGGGAGAAGGACATAAGTGGAAGAGAACTCAAAAATAAAATAAGCAAGTTTATAGCACCTACTTTTGATGGAACAAACAAAATTTTTGCTAGAGCATGGCTACAAAAATTATAGACCTTCTTCACACTTAACCCCATGAAGGAGAGTGATGTCGTTCAATTCTCAAGTCTACATGTGGAACTTGTAGCCTATGATTGGTGGTATCATGGAATGACTACTCAAGATCATGATCGGGTAATTACATTTGATGATTTTAGTCAAAGAGTGATAGATAGATTTGATCTCAAGGATGATGAAGAGTATTTTAAAGAATTGTCAAAGTTGAGACAAACCAAATCAGTTAATGAGTATGTAGAAGAATTTCAAAAAGTGGCTATTATGGTACCTGATATGAGTGAAAAGAGGATTATTTATCTTTTTCTTGATGGTTTGGAAGATTTAGTCAAGGGTTTGGTTAAGGCTTTCTCACCCTCAACCTTACAAAAAGCTATCAAAAGAAGTTTGCAGCTTGAAACTTGTGTGCTTATGAAACCAATCACTAATCAAAACCCCCAAAATATTTGGCAACATAAGGGGAATTTTTAGAAAAAAAATACTTTTGCAGCAGCACCACCAAATAATGTGATGGATGCATCAATAAAGAAGGTAGATGAAGAGACGAGGAGTGAACTACGAAGGAAAAATATTTGTTTCACTTGTAGATAGCCATGGGTTCTAGGACACAGATGTTTGGGGAAAGGTCAAGTAAACTATATTGAGGTTGCTTGAGAATCTAATTCAGATGGACATGAGGAATTTCATGATACTAAGGAGGAAGAAGAAGAGAAATAAAAAGAAATCAGCAAGGATGGCACTTTGGAAACATTATTAGGAGTTCCAAGATACCATCCCTTTCGAATTTGAGTGGTACTAGCAGGGAAAAGGTTGATAGATCTTCTTGATAGTGGGGCAACTCACAACTTTATTGATGAGGGATTTGTCATGAAAAGAGGGCTTAAAGAAGAAGATTTTGATGGATTCAATGTTATTGTAGCTAATGGATTCACTATGCCTTCCACATAGGTGGTGAAACAACTTAGGATGACTTTAGAATATTATGAGCTATGTGATGACTTCTATGTTGTTGGCATTGGGGAAAAAAATCTTGTATTGGGTGTTCAATGGTCACACTCTATTGGAGGCTATTACATGAACCATCAAACTATGGAGTTCAAATTTCACTCCAATGGGAAAGAAGTCTTATTGAGAGGCTTATCGAATGGAGCACCTATGGTGGTCACTGCAAAGAGGATGGAGAGGTCTTTTCAAAGAGGACAAGTAGCATGGGAAGGAGGAGTCATAATCCACCCAACAAGCTCTTCAAAGAATCAAGGTAATTTCCATTTTGAAATTCAGAATATCCTTGATAAGCATAGTATAGTTTTCAATGATTTGCCTCCAGGATTACCGCCAGATAGAGGTTTTGAGCATGTTATAGAGTTAGAATAGGGTGCCAAACCAAAAATAACCACTCCATACTACCATCCAAGAGGTTACAAGGAAGAAATAGAAAAATATTAAGGAACTCTTGGACATGGGATTCATAAGGCCTAGCTCTAGTCCATTTGCACCATTTGTGGTACTTGTTAATAAAAAGCATGGTATAATGAGAATGTGTATAGACTATAGGGCTCTAAACAAGAAGACAATAAAAAATAGGTATCCCATACCACACATAAATGAGCTCATTGATGAGTTACATGGTGTTGTATACTTCTCAAAAATTGACTTAAGATCAGGTTACCATCAAATCCACATGAGGAAGGAAGATGTGGAAAAGACTTCTTTTAGATGTCACTATGGGCACTTTGAATTTCTTATTATGCCATCTAGCCTCACGAATGCACCAGAAACATTCCAATCTTGTATGAATAAGGTATTCAACACACATCTTCAAAAATTTGTTTTGGTGTTCTTTGACAATATCTTGATTTACAGTAAAATATGGAAAGAGCATCTAGAGCACATAGACACTATTTTGGGAATCTTGGAGAAGAAATCCTTCGATGCTAAGTTATCTAAATGTGATTTTGGTTTGAATGAGATCCTATATTTGGAACATATTATAAGTTCTAAAGGAGTACAAGTTGATCAACAAAAAATTCAAGTAATTTTAGATTGGCCTCCACCTACTAATATTACACAATTGAGAGGTTTCTTCGGGTTGTGTAGCTACTATAGGAGGTTTACCAAAGGATTTTCTCAGCTTACTGCTCCCTTGACTGATTTGACAAAGAAAGGAGCCTTTATTTGGATAGAAGAGGCACAAAAAATATTTGATAAGCTTAAGGAGGTGATGAGTTCATGCCCTATGCTTGCAATTCCAGATTTCTCTTTACATTTTTTTGTTGAATGTGATGCTTCTAGAGAAGGTATAGGGGCTTTCCTAACTCAAAGGGGACATCCAATAGCATTTGAGAGAAGAAAATTAAATCAATTAGAGAAAAGTTGTTCCATCTATGATAAGGAAATGTTGGCAATCATGCATGCACTTTATAAGTTTAGACAATATTTGGTATGTGGGAGATTCATTGTATAGACAAACCATACTAGCATCAAGTTCTTCTTGAACCAAAGGGATTTGAATGATCATAAAAAAAAATAGGTAAGCAAATTTCAAGCTTATGATTTTGATATTGAATATGTGAAAGGAAAGAATAATGTGGTTGTTGATGCTCTCTCAAGGAAGCCCACCTTGTGTTCCTTAACATCTATCTCTGTTGATTGGAAAGTCTCCATAGTTTTAGAATATGCTAAAAATTCCTTTTCCACCAAGGTTTTGGATAAGTTAGTTTATTATAATAGGTACAAGGTTGTTGATGAGATGATTTATTACAAGAACATGATGTTCTTGGTGCCGGGGTCAAAGATTAAGGAAAGGATATTGAGGGCCTTTCATGACACACCTTTGGTTTGTCATCAAGGATACTTCAAGACATATAGGAAACTTTGAGAGCACTTTGTATGGAAGGGTATGAAGGAGGATGTCCTTAAAAACATTAAGGAATGCATGGTATGGCAACAAAACAAGAGTGCACAAATTTGTCTTGTAGGGTTATTGCAGCCACTTCCTATTCATGAACAAAAATGAGGAAGTATTTCCATGGACTTCATCACTGGGTTGCCCAAGGCTCAAGAAAAGGATTGCATATATGTGGTGGTAGATATGTTAACTAAGTATGCACATTTCTTTCCCATTGCATCTGATTTCAAGGCATCACAAGTGGCAAAATTATTCTTCAAAGAAATTTTTAGGTTATATGGCTTGCCTAAAAACATTGTCAATGATAGAGACACTAGATTCCTTAGCTCTTTTTGGAAGGAGATCTTTCATTTAGTAGGAACTAAACTCACTCCCAGTACTAGCTATGACCCTGAAATAGATAGACAAACAAAGATAGTTAATAAATGGATAGAAGGATATTTGAGGAACTATCTTTCAAATCAACAACATGCTTGGGTGAAATGGTTGCACCTAGGGGAGTATTGTTACAATACATCTCATCACATTTCTTTTGTCTCCTTTTCATGATCTCTATGAGTATGATGCCCTTTCCTTTATTGATCTATTACTTTCAGATAGCATATTACCTGCAGAAAATGATTTTATTAAGCAAAGCCAAGACATATTAAGGTCCCTCAAGGATAATCTACACCATGCAAAAAACCAACAAAAGTTGTACATTGATAGGAAAAGGATTGAAAGATCTTTTGATTTGGGAGACTTGGTATTTGTTAGGTTGTAGCCATATAAGAAAATCACCTTGAAGAGGAGTGGAGCAGAGAAGCTCAAGCCAAGGTTCTATGGGCCTTATAAGATCATCAGGAAGATAGGAGAGGTAGCTTATGAATTGGAGCTCCCACCGAATAGAAAAATACATAATGTTTTCCATGTCTCTTTCCTAAAGAAGGTTCTAGGCCAAAAAACCATATTATCTACAAATTTACCACCTCTTGATGATGAAGGGAAATTATTCTTAACAGTAGAAGAGCATTTGGATACAAGCGAAAAAAGATTGAGAAATAGGAACATCACAAAACATTTGGTCAAATGGAAAGGATTACCATTGGAGGATACAACTTGGGAAGGAACCAATATTCTTGAGCACCCCAACTTTCATTTCTTGAGGACAAGAAATATTTGGGAGGGAGGACTTGTCATGTCCCCTTTTTTAAAACAATTAAAATTAATAATTTTTGCTAAGACCAACAAGGTCAAAAAGTAAAGTTTCAGGAAAAGGGGCTAATCTTTGGAAACCAATGGATTAATAAATGTTAAATATTATTAAAATATGTCTTATTCACCACTATTGGTCATGAGATAGGGTTATGCCCTCTTTTAAATAGATTTGGAGGCATTGCAGGCTCATTCTGGAACTTGATTGTTTCTCATTACTTTGTTGTTCTTCAGAGGCTTCCAAACCTATGGAGAAGAAGAATCAAAGATGGGATTTTTTAGGTTTCCAAGAAGGCTAAGGATGGGATTTTGAGGCCATTCCATTTGCAAGCTCATGTAAAGTTTTCCCTTGTGCTGAACAGTGCTGATTTGTGAGTTTTTGGGTGTGTTTCTTGTAAGAATTTGGTGTTTCCTGTTGATTTTTTAATATCATTTTGGGTTTCTATTGTATTGCATCCATTTTTATGTTAAAATAAATTTTAATATATTACTTGGGTTGTGATTCTACAGCTTTGTTAGATTTTTAGTGTTTTATGGTGTTTCCAGGCTATTTTGTGTTGTTTTTGGAGCCCAATGAGCATTTTATTTGTTCTCCATTTTGGATCTGTTGTGTAAACTCTTTGAAGATATGGAAGTGTCATTTTGTAGGCCATTATGCTAGAAAAATTTTAGTAAAAATTTCTATTTTCAGATTTATCAATAGTATGTGAAGTTGTGAAGTTTTTGGCATTATTTCGGGCATACCTAATTTGGGTATTATTGAGAAATTTCATAATCTTTGAAAGTGTCAATTGAACTTGATTTAAGAATCTGATTAGAGGCTTTAAATATGATATAAAATCAGAAAGGGGACATTACATTACTATAGTGGGAGCTCTAGGGTCTATTTACATTTAAGTTAGTCACTTCTTCTCATTAATTAAAGGTCAACTAGATGTCTGTACTTATGTTGTATCACCCTTCCAAGATGCCCCCTAGAACCCATGGAAAAGCTAAGGAGAGAGTTCAAGATTCCCCCTCTACATCTCTACAAGAAAGTTCCCATGGGGAATATGAGGGAGAAAAAAATCAAAGTAATGACTCTAAGGGAGATCAAATGAGACAACTCTGGCAATAGATTTTGCAAGGGCTAGACACCATCAAAAACAAAGTGAACCTTGAGGAAGCAACCCATTCTTCCCTTAATGATAGGAATAGATATAGAAGCCCTAGGTTGTCACACTAAGAACCCTAGAACTCATAGTTGGCCTATTCATAATACTTGAATATCTTGTGTTTATTCTTTTGATGTTTTCCTTATGTTAACAAACTTGAATAATAGACGTAAAAGATGTGTTTTCTATATTCCCACTATATTATTTTACAAGAGTATGCCTTTTCTTCAAGAAATGATTGTCTAAATAGATTACTTATGTTTTGTATTTTAAGATCAACATGGTTCAAATAGATGTATTTATAAAATGGTAATGAATTCATAATACTTGGGTTTCTCCTTCTTATATTGTAATCCTAGTTCTAGAAAATCTCAAAAATTGTAAGGTAAGTTTTTTTTTAGTTGATCTTATCTTCTGATCCTATCTTTTTATCATAAATTTTTGCTAAAATAGTTTCCAAGTTGATTCGAAAAGTTATATGCTTTACTTTCCTATAAATGCTAGTTAACTTCATGATTTGTTATGTCCAACTATTTAAGCTAATTAATGTGAATTTACAAGTTAGAATTGAAGCATTGTGTACTTATAGCAGGAAGTAGGACATGATTATATGGATACTCATGTTCATAGGAATGAAAGGACTATAGTGTTGCATGGCTATAAAACATGTTTAGTAGGTTCATAAAAGAGTTTGAAATCTTGTATTCCTTCCTCAAGAACTTAGGAATTTATGAATTTATATTTTCTTTGAAAATGAAATAACATGTTTGAAATTAGGTAATTTTTGATATTTTAAAATATGGTAAAGAAGTTTCTCCCTTTCACATACCTTCTTAAACTAAAAAATTGAAAAGAAAATAAAAAATCTATTGTTTCTTATCAAATGTGTCTCTCCCTTCTTTTTCTCAAGGAATATGTTTAAAGGACTAAATTTTGTAGGAAGATCAATGTGTCATTGAGATGAATGTGCTTAATTAGAGGAAACCCTTGGGTAAAGGACCTATGTCCCCAAGGTTTTGTAATAAATAGGATTTTAATACACATTTTGTTGAAAGGAGAAGTGTTTTATTAATATGGTAAGAATTTTGAATTATATGTGATCCATGTTAGTGGTGTAAGTTGAACTAATGTAAATCACTGGAATTATAAGGGAAGAGTATGATGCTAAATAAATAAATTATTGTATAAGTATAAAAGAAAGGAAAATTGACTACTTGTCTTACAAAATTAAAGTAATATTTTCCTTAAGATGATTCTTAGTAAGTGCACATTTTTTCTATATGTCTAGTAAGGGAATTAGGATCTTAGACGAGTATTGTAAAAATAAATTTGTGTAGCAATTAGATGCTTAATTGGCATTTTGTGTGTGAAATGTAAGTCGAAACTAATAATATTATTACTAGTATAAAGGAATGATGAGTCATTGTAAAAAGAATAGGTGAATGTTTATCAGATTAGATTTAAGTTAAAATTTAGATCTTTCTTAAAAAGTAAGTATTAGAAGAACATGTATTGTTATGTTATATGAGTCATATTGATGATGCGTATAATGATAATAATACATGTGGTTACTCCTCAATATGCTCCTATTAAGATAATTGTGAAATTGATGTGCATAAGGCTAGTGGGTTGAAAGTGTTAATGAAAGATTTGATTGGAAAAAAGGGTAGTCGTAGGACTCATGTATCTCTCTTTCTCTATTAATGAATCTATGACTCTTTTTGAAAAATAGTAAATTAAAAAAAAATCATATTAATGTTAGAATTAGATATACTCATAAGAAACTGTATGACATATTATGAATTTCAACGATATGAAAGTAGCTATGTAGCTAGTTAATAAGTAAAAACTTTAGATGAAACTCTAACATAAAGATTTATGGTCAAATTTCTAAGAATTTTCTCTAGGAATATGGATATTGTCTGATGATAGAATACTAATAATTGTTATAGTAGGATTATAAGAGATGTCTTAGATTACATTCTTTAAAAAAAGTGTGTTTCAAGTCTTGCATGTAAGTTTGATGTTGGATATTCTCCTATAATATACAATAGACCTTTTGGGTAAAAAAGTACTTTTTTTTCCATAAAGAGATTTATTTTTGTCTCATCTGAAAGGTTACTCATAAAACTATGTGCTGATGTATGTGGCTAGTTTTGAATATTTGTGAAGTTTTAGTTTTGAATGTTTACAAAGGAGATGTGTAATAGTAGTATCTTATGTACTACCATTGAGAAAGAAATAACCCCCATATCAATTTTGTATTTAGTTTAGAGCATAAATTTTGGACCCAAATTCCTAATTGCATGTCACATTTGGGAACCTTAAAGTATATCTTGTTATTGGAAGAACTCGTAACTCTTAAGGTGTAAATTATATATAATATATCGATGTTAGACCAAAGTAGAAATATTTTCAATATTGATACAATATGAATTATGAATAGCTTAGTAATCTTCGACTTCTAGGAGCAAGTTTAATCTTAGGGAGGGATGATGTAATGCCCCTCCAACCCTAACATGTCCTTGTTCTACACATTGGAAGTTAGGGAGTGTTATAGGAGATTGTATGGTTGTTTTTATAAGAATATGATCCTTCTTGAGGTGTTTTCATAACCCAATTCTTTTTCAACCACAATAACTTCAAATTCTAATTTGGGAAATGATAAATATTTTATAGGTATGTTTCTTTATATCTTCTTATGTGTCTTTGATATTTTAGGACCTTGATGAGACGAGATCACTTCATATATATGTGTTTGTGTGTGTGTGTGTGTGTGTTTCTTTTTAAGATGCTCATTATCAATGTCTATGATTATCATGGATTAATCACATAAGGGTTAATTGTGTTACCCACTCTGATGATGCTTCTTGTTATACTCGAGACTAGACATGATTGTGATATTTTAGTATTTGTGGACTGTATGTTTCCTCCATACTAGTCTTAGGATGATACCTCAGGTGCATAGGAGGATGGTAGTAGACTTAGAGAGGCATATCCATATTTGTTTGTAGGCTTGCAAGGCCAAGCCTAATTGATGAAGGGTGCTCCTCTTAATACTAAAAACACATAACAGAAATAGAGAAACAAAAATAATTTGCAAGAACAAAAATGGGCTTCTTATTATCTCCACAAATGTGGAAATTACAAATTTTAGAATTACAATATGCAAAGCCACATGGGCATTTCCCCTTACAATATTCGGTAGGACAAAGCCTCAAATCATTACCTAGATCTACCTAGAACTTCCCTACACAACACTACAAGCCTTCCTTATATAGGTAATTTCCACCACCTGAGAAGGTTCCAAAAATTTAGCCCCTAAGGCCGACTATCCCAAGAATTATTTATTTTTCATAATTTTTACAATAGAGTCGGCTCAAAATAATCACAAAATATTTTTTTAGGTAGCCCACCTTTCGGAGGCCATAACTTTCTAACCGTAGCTCCATTTTTCTATTATAACCACTTTTTGAAAATGGCAAACCTGATCTATAATGTTTGACTTGCGCAAGCTCTAGTCAGTCAGGGGTCGATCACAATCTGGAGTCTCTAAGGCCTTCAAAATTGAGCTCAAATATTTTGTACCCAAAAACCTCAATAACTTCATTGATACAGATGATATGGCAATGAAACTCAACTAGTAGGCTGATATGACTAAGATGAACCTCCACCTATGAAATTAGAATATTCCAAGCTCGTATGACCAACTTACTAAAAATAGTAAGTTTCCATAAATAGCAGCTCTGCACAAGATAGCCCTTATTGAAAAGAAACCAGAAATATTTTTGGGTGATGAAAGATTGGTCTTACACACAGGATGCTCCTACATCAAACACCCAGGGTAATTTGAGAAGTGACCATGTCACGTCTTAGGTGTGAAGAGGAAAACCAAGATGGTTAACCTCCTCCCTTGTTAGCCATGATGAATCTTCAATAGGTCATCCTTTCTATTTGACTAGATATTCTTCATATGTCATGTTCCTTGTGCTTTTTCCAACATGACTATCCAGTATATCCTCAATCTCCTTGGCAGCTAAACTAGTTGCTGGAGTACTCCATTGTGCTTTTGTGATCTTATCTTCAACACCCCCTTCATGATACTCTGTCAAATCTAAAATGTTAAATAATGGTGAAATATTTAGTTTGATAGGCAATTATACCTCATACACATTTCCCGAATTATATTTTTCAGTATCTTACATGGCCCAAACTTCTTCATTTTCAACTTGTTATATGTACCAACTGGAAATTGCTGATTCCGCAAATGAACCATGACTTCATCTCCAACCTGAATTTCCTTATGCCTCCTTTTCTCATCCACCTTAGCCTTATACTGCACATTGATCTTGGTAATGTGCTTCCTCACCTCCTCATGGATGTTCTTCAAATGTTCTACAAAATCTTCAACTTTAGCACTACTTATTTCTCCTTTATCTATCTTCCTCAACTCAGATGCATTTATGGGACTACTTCCATATACAATCTAGAATGGTGATTTACCAGTACTCCTATTGATAGAATTATTGTATGCAAATTTTTTCTATGGTAAAATCAAATCCCATCCTATTGGCTTATCCCCAACCAAACATCTCAGCAAATTCCCCAAACTCCTATTCACCACCTATGTCTATCCATCGGTCTGTGGATGATGTGATGAACTGAACTTCAAATTTCTCTTTAACTTCTTCCACAATGTGTGCCAGAAATATCCAACAAACTTAGTGTCTCAATTTGAAACTATGCTCTTTGGCAAACCATGTAGTCTCACCACTTCTTTGAAAAACAATTATGCTACATAAACAACATCATTAGTCTTCTTGCAGGGAATGAAATATGTCATCTTTGAAAATATGTCAACTACCATAAAAAATGAATCACGTCCCCGCTGAGTCCTTGGAAAACCAAGAACAAAATCCATATTGATATCCTCCCAAGGATTTTCTGGTATAGGTAATAGCTAATAGAACCCTGTATTCTGCTTTACTCCTTTTTCCATCTGACATACTCTACAACTATGTACAAACTTCTTGACATCTTGCTACAATTGTGGCCAGTAATAATTCTCACTAACCAAAGCAAGAGTTTTATCTCAACCAAAATATCCAGCCAATCCTCCACTATGCTTCTCCTTAATGAGATTCTCCCTCATAGAACTTCGTAGAATGCACAATTGACTCCCTCTGAATAACATATCATCCTAGATGATGAAATCCAACCACTTCATTCTGTCTAGAGTAATAGGTTCTTTACAAGCTTTCCAAGCTTCACTAAAATTAGGATCCTCTCGATACAAATTCTTGAGTTCCTTGAACCCAACCACCTCAATCTGCATCTTTGTCAACAATAGTTTCCTTCTGCTAAGTGCATCTGCAACCCTATTAGACTTTCCACTCCTATATTTCAAAATGTGTAACTCTACAAAAACTCAACCCATTTCAAATGCCTCTGATTCAACTTTCATTAACTATTCAAATATTGTAAAGCTTGATGATCACTATACAAAATAAACTCCTTAGGAAGAAGATAGTATGTCCACTTCTTCAATGCCTGAACTATAGCATAAAATTCTTGATCATAAACATAATGTTTCCTCTTGGCATCATTCAACTTCTCACTAAAATAACCAACAGATTTACCTTCTTGGCTCATAACAACTCCTATTATAATACCACTAGCACCACAATCTACTTGAAATACCTTGTTAAAATCTGGAAGTGCTAAAACATGTTGTTCTGTAACTTTATGTTTCAACATTTTAAAACTCTTGTTTGCCCTAGTAGTCCACTTAAACTCTTTTGTGGCCCCTCTCATTATTTGAGTCAAGGGTCTATAAATACTACTAAAACTTCTGATAAAATTTCTGTAAAAGCTAACCAAACCATGAAAATATCTTACCTCAATTGCACTCCTTGGAGTAGGCCATTCAAGGATAGCATGTACTTTCTCTGGGTCCATTTTTAGATATCAAAATATCATCTAGGTAAATAATAAAAAAATTACCCAAAAATTCTTTCCAGACCTCATTCATGAGCCGCATGAAAGTGCTCAATGAATTGGTTAGCCCAAAAGGCATGACCAACTACTCATACAGTCCTTTCATTATCTTGAAAGCATTCTTCCATTCATCTCCTTCTCTGATCTAAATCTGATCATATCCACTCTTCAGATATATCTTTGAAAAATACATAGCTCCACTCAAATAGTCCATAATATCATCCATTCATGGCAATAGAAACATGTACTTGATTGTGATCTTGTTTATTTCCCTGGAATCTGTACACATCCTCCATTCTCCATTATTTTTCGATACTAATACTTCTAGTACAACACATGAAATCAGGCTCTCCTGAATCAACCCCTTCTATAACAACTCATGTACTTGTCTATTCAACTCTTCACTTTCTACTGGTGTCATTTTGTTTGCTACCTTATTTGGAAAATTGGCTCTTGGGCTCAATTCCATCTGATGACGATCTTCCTTATTGGTGGTAATCCATCAAGTACATTATTAGATACAATATCCTAAAACTCATTCAATAGATCTACAACATTGATAGGTACATCTTCTACTTCCTCTTTACCAGCCTTTGGAATTAAAGCAAGACACATATGCTCATGCCTCATACCTCTAGGAATTTTCTTCCATCAAAAAAAGCTACTCTTACATTACCACATACCTTTTCTTCTGTGTCATTCAATGGCTTTAGCTTATGTCACACTCCATCCGTTATCAGGGAATAGGTATTCACACAACCATCATGTACAAAATACCTATCAAACTTCCACGGTCTACCCAACAACATATGACATGAATCTATAAATATGATATCACATAGTACCTCATCATGGTATCCACCAATATTGAATTTCACTAGGCACTATTCATTGACCATGACCTTGTGGTAATCCTGCACCCAAGAAATTTGTTATGGATGTGGGTGTTTTATCTCTTAAGCTTAAATTTTAAACCATCTCTTCTGACACCAGATTGTTAGTTCTTCCACTATCAATAATCACATCACAACACTTACCCTCACACTTGCATCTAGTGCAAAACAAGCTCCTCCTTTGCTCAGGTTCATTCTCACCATTCAACATGACTCTTCTAATAATTAGCATTTCTCCTCTTTCAGCATCTTTAGAATGTGACGATTTGGCATCTTCATCTACATGTGCAACTCTATCCTAGCCTTAGTTCTCCTATCTATCCTTCCTTGGAATTGAGGATATTCATATGCCCTATGACCTTCTTCTCCATACTGAAAACATGTTCCACGAAAGCCTTCTCTTCCTGAACCTTGTCCTCTTCCTCTTCCTCTCTGATCTCTATTATTCTGATCATGGAAATGATTGAAATTATTTCCTCTCTGATTTTGAGTGCTACTGGCCTCATCCTTCTTTTTTGGATCTTCATTTAGACCTCCATATGACTGTCCACCAAATCTTCCACCATGACCTCTTCTGCTTTGTCTACTCTCAAACTTCTTGTTCAATTTTTCCTCTACTTTTAGGGCAAACTGGTATGCCTCTTCAATATTGTTCATTCAAACTAAATTTAACTCCTCTTGAATTCTCAACCTCAACCCATTAAGGTAACAGGAAACTTTCTCCATATCAGCTTCTGCATGGCTTGTTCTGATGAGGATTCGATAGAATTCCTCTGTATACTCCTGAACAGATCTTCCTGGTTGCTTCAAACCATGTATTTTCTTCAGTAGGTCAAGTTCATAATAAATAGGAATGAACTGTCACTTCAATTTATCCACCATCTGATCCCATCTTGTGATTTTCTCCTTTCCTCTTCTATTTCACTCCAATTGAATATCTTGCCACCAGATCTTCACATGACCCTTCAGTCTGGCCTTCCCAAACTTGACCCGATCAAGATCCTTGATCTATTCATACTCAAAATATTCCTCTAATTCATTGATCCAGTCGATCAACTCCTCTGGGTTAAGATTTTATGAAAATGTAGGAACCTCAATCTTAGGTCTTTTCCCGATCTTAGAAATGGCCTGAAAAAGCCTTTCTTCCTCTTGGTTCTGAATTTTTCCTTCTCCTTCTTGGTCTAAATTTTCTTCTTTGGCTTAATCCTCACTTTCATCTCTGACTATAAGATTCATTCATCTACGAATCTCTTCATGCAATTCTCACACTTGTTTTTGGAGTGCTCTAACCTCAAGTGTCACACGACCAGTTCTTCTACCATGTTCCCTTCATGGAGGCATTTTCACGCTTACCATTGAAACCCTAAACCACGGTCCTGGTGCAAACTACCTCATATTTGGCGATCTATCTACACACTCAAGAAATCCTTCTCAGATACCACTTGATGAAGGGTGCTCCCCTTAATACCACAAACACATAATAGAAACAAAGAAAAAACAACAATTTGCAAGAACAAAAAATGAGCTTATTATCTCCACAAATGTGGAATTACAATATGCAAAGCCACATGGGCATTTTCCCTTACAATATTCTATATGACAAAGCCTCAAATCAATACCCAGATCTACCCAAAATTTCCCTATACAACGCTATGAACCTTTCTTATATAGGCAATTTCCACCACCCGAGAAGGTTCCAAAAATTTAGCACTTAAGGCCGACTTCTCCTAGAATTATTTTATTTTTCAAAATTTTACAATAGAGTCGGCTCAAAATAATTACAAAATATGTTTTTAGGTAGCCTAACTTCCAGAGGCCATAAATTTCTAACCATAGCTCCATTTTTCTATTATAACCACTTTTCAGAAATGGCAAGACCTAATCTATAGTGCCTAACTCGAGAAAACTCTAGTCAGCCAAGGGTCGATCATGATTTGGAGCCTCTAAGGCCTTCAAAATTGAGCTCAAAGATTTCATATACAAAAACCTCAATAACTTCACCAATACATATGATGTGGAAATAAAACTCAACTAGTAGGTTGAAATGACTTAGATGAACCTCCACCTATGAAATCAAAATATTTTGAGCTCGTATGACCAACTTAATAAAAATAGTAAGTTCCCAAAAATAGCAGCTCTGCACAAGATAGCCCTTATTGAAAAGAAACCATTTTTATTTTTTTTGGGTGATGCAAGATTTCTCTTACACCCAGGATGCTCCTACATCAGATCATCTGGCAACCACTTTGGGTCCCAAAACCTATGGTGAGCTACTCACCTAGGGTACCTAGTGTGTGTGTGTGTGAAAATTGTACTTAGTTGTGGACACAACACTTTAGTAAAACATTAGAGGTTAACAAATCAAAAAAATTTGTAAATGAAATAAACTAAGCTAACTAGGTGATTTACTGCCTTCTAATAGGTGCGAGTATGGTATTCTCGAATTTGATCGAGATCATTGACAATGGAACACCTAAAAGAAGGATTTAACTCATGAAAGATGGATGAATATGAATGCAAATTAATGTATATTTTTGTAGTTTCTATGCAATAGTATGAAAAACTATATGAAACTGATCTAAGATGATTGAAAATGATCTAACAATATGAATCTAATAATGCTATGAAATGAATTAAAAATAATGAAAAATCTCACAAATCGCCTCTTCGCAAGAGCTCGATTCTCCAAGTAGCTTGATATCTGGTTTTTAGGGATCGATTGTGAAGGGTTGAGCCTTATTTTTATAGAAATCCAGGGCTTTGAGGATGCATGAGAAAAGCCATAAATCACTCTTGATAAACTCAACTTGATTTTAGAGTTATCAAAGAATTAGAAATGGTTAACTCACATAATCATGCAAAAATAACTTTTTAACTCAAATCAGAAGTTTAGATCAACTTTTAACTCAAAATAGATGTTGAGTTTCAAAAAGATAACAATTTAAATTGATTTTCTAATTTAGAGTTTAACTGATTTTCGAATGTGCATGGATAATTATGAATTGATTTAAGAATTTAAGTGATTTATTCTCAACTTAACTGGTTTTTGAATTAAAATAACTGATTTATGGCTTAATCAATTATTAAATCAAACTTTATTCCAAAAACTATATTATTAAATATTGACAACTGGATGTAATCAATTAAATAAGAATTTAATCAATTGTAGTAGGATTTTGATTTATTGTCAAAATTAAATAATATTAATTAGGAATAAATATAATTAAATCTAATTAAATAATTAAGTGGAAGAATTAAATCAATTAATCAAATATTCAGCATATTCAATTAATCAACTTTAGGATAAATAATGATTTATTTCCAAATAATATTTAATTAAAGATAATTAGGAGGAATTAGGAATATTCTAGGAATATTCCCCGATGCAAAATTAAGATAAAATCAATTAGGGTTTTGATGTTTTGATACGCCGATGTACCTTTGGTTAGGACTTTTCTGTCGATCTCAATCGATTTGTAGATGTAGAAGGTTAATGGTCCTATAGCCCATTTTTGGTGTATTGCATTTTTCCCCTCTTTGAATTGTTGTGCAAAGCGCAGTGGTTCAAAGATTAATCCATTTTTTATGATGAGGACTTAGTTTATGTGGTGGAGAAACTAATCCTGAAAGATTAACCAATTCCAAAATAGAAACTGATTGAAAGATTGGAAGATGTTGGTTCAGGTCCTGATTGACCAATAATCGAGATGATGTCAACTATAGCAATAGTGAACCGATGATTGTGAAAAAGTATCAAAATGGCCGATTTCGAACCTTATGATTATGAAGAAGTGACTGTCCTGACTCCAAACCTGAATGTCCAAAGGAGTTGAAAAGATGTCAAATCTAAACCCTTCAGTTATAAAGAACCAAGGAAATAACAGTAATGAACCGATGGTTACAAAAAGCTGATACATTTTACAAGTTGTAAAAGAACACCAAATTGATATGGATCTTGATGAATCTGATATGCCCCAAGCGATGAGGACTTTTAATGAAACAACAACTAGACGTGGTTGTTGTCTTGATCACTGAAAGAGAGATTGATTGCAAATTTGATTAAAATATGTGTAATACCATGCCCCCTTCAGGATTAAAATCAAAATCTGGCAAGAAACACAACGTTAAATAGTATATAATCATGTTAATTGATTTGAGAAGTGGTTTGGCACATCCGGGGATGCATTTTGCATCATTTAGAGGTCTTGGAGACCAAGTTTGACTAGGTTTGACCATGAGTTGACTAGGGTTGACCAAGTTGAAATGTCAATAGTTTGATGTTAGATTAGGAGCTAAGTTGAAAACTGGATGTCATAGACATTTGAAGGTTGATAATGCAAGCAGGTGACCATCCTAGGCCTGCAAATTTTAAATCATGATTTTGACAAAGTAAATGATCTCCGATTTTGATTTTGATCTCAAAAATGGGTTTAGAATGTCGAAATTAGCCAAGGGTGCCTGCTTGGTGATCTTTTAAGAAGACCTTTGTGCAATACTGAGTCCTTATGATATGTTTAGCATAGTTTTGGAGAATTGTCAAGCATCGATCTGGATTGAAATCATGAGATAAATACAACCATGCAAAGTGCAAAATGAAATGTAGACCTAGGACCTAGGACTTAGTCACTGATCATGTGTCGATCTTTTTCATCACTAAATATTTATTAGGTAACTAGATAGTCGATACAATGTCCACTGGCTAGACAACCATGGGCACATGAATATGGACTTTTATTCGGAAATGTCAGATTAGATATAAGCACCAAGGCATAAACACCAGGATGACCTGAATATCATGTCCATTTTGATATTGCAATTTGTATAAGCATCAAAACATAAACGTTGTGATGACTTGAATACACCTTGCATACAAATACACCAAGCAGAGGAGAGATCATTCTCATTCTTACATGAATTTACCCGTAGTGACCCTTTATCATTCAAATCCTTGGGTATCAGCATGTTTTACAGTAGAGAAGAAGAAATCACTCAAAAAGACAAAGTTAGATCAAACTTCCTTGAATTTTCCAAGTATCAATGGTTGAGGTACACATGGCCATCCAATCGTGATGGAGGTACTTATAGAGGACACCAATTCAATCTAGAATTTCCAAAGTTATTAGATTTTCACTCAAAGTAGAAAACAAAGAAAAGATTATGCCCCCAATCATCACTCTCTAAATCCTGTAAAGGACATCACTGAATAGCTTGAAAGGACACAATATGTAAAAATCTCAATGTGAATCAATAAGTATACATAGAAGATTAATGCACGCAACAAAGATTGTTTTCATTTGTGTTGATGTTTGTTTGTGTTGTTGTAGATGCAAAATCATTTCTGGTGAGGAGACTAACTGACTAACTTAGATGTAGCTTCAAAGGACTTTTGAATAGATATGACACATTTGAGGTACTGAGGACTATAGGATATGACATTGATTGCCCCCAAGTTTGAACATTGATAGGATATTGACGCTTTTGTTGACCAACTTTATTGAAAACAAGGATATATATAGACTAAAGAAGACTGAAAGTTGGGAAATACCATAATTGCATTGATAGATGGAGCATTTTGAATAAGTGGCACCTGTTTGCCAGGTTTTCACCATCTTGGCAGAGATTCTATTTTTTCTACCAAGGCACCTATTTCGAGGTTTTCACCAAGGCACTTTTTCTTTTTCTCATTTTTTTTAATTTTTTGATCTTTTCAATTTTTTTGTGATACATCAAGGCACCTATTGCTAGGTTTTCACCAAGATGATCATTTTTTCAGGACTTTTTATGATTTTTTAAGGACATTTTGCAAAGACTAAATGCCTTAGGCATAGAATTTCTTTAGATGGAGAATGTTGATTGGTTCTTAGAGTTGTTCTTTGTCAATCATTAAGATTTGGTAGGCACTAGAACCAAAAATAGCAGTGATTACAATAGGACCCAGCTAGTTGGGTTCAAACTTCCCCTTGTGTTCTCGATGTGATTGATTTTTAGGATTTTATCTCGAGACTAGATCGCCAACCTGAATTCTCAATGTCTGACTTTCTTGTTATAGCCTCTAGACATTCTCTTCTGAAACACTCTGAGATGATCATACATTTCTTGTATGCGCTCATCTAGTAGTTCAGGTTCTTGCAACCTAGACACTTTGTAGTCATCATTAGTTACAAAACCATGCATTATGATTCTTAGTGATGGGATTTCAACCTTAATAGGTAGTACCACTTTAGAACCATAAACTAAAGTGAATGGTGTAGTCCTAATGGGTGTTTTGATACTTGTTATGTAGGCCTGGAGAGCTGGATTGATCATGAGATGCCAGTATCTTCCTATTTTATTAACTGTGCGATGTATATTTTCAATAGATTCTTGTTGGATGCCTCTACTTGTCCATTCCCTTGGGGATAGTAGATGGATGGCCAATGTTGTATGATCTTGAATTTAGCACATAAGGAATCTAAGTCCCTATTCTTGAATTTTCCACCATTATCTATGACTATTGAATGTGGGATTCCATACTGACATATGATGTAGTTCAGGATGAACATTGAAATTTGTTTTCCGGTTGCTTGAGTCAAAGGGACTACTTCTACCCATTTTGTAAAATAGTCTATAGCTGTAATGATATGGGTATGTCCACTAGAAGAGTGAGGATGTATAGCTCCTATAAGATCAAACACCCATTGTTGGAAAGGCCATTGTGTAGTAAAGGGGATAAGATCTCTCTCTGGTGCATGAATCAAATTCCCATGTACTTGGCACTTTTGATAGTTCTTAGAAAATTTGAT
The DNA here is from genome assembly GCA_027943335.1 of Chamaecyparis obtusa. Lineage (NCBI taxonomy): Eukaryota > Viridiplantae > Streptophyta > Pinopsida > Cupressales > Cupressaceae > Chamaecyparis > Chamaecyparis obtusa. The sequence goes on from BSBK01010691.1 coordinate 151,793, forward strand.
AGCATCATTTTCCATTTCAGGCCAATAGTACCTAGCCCTAATAAGTTTTTGAGCTAGTGTTAAACCATTGGAATGTGATCCATATATAGCATCATGGACTTCCTCTAATGCGCATTGAAACTCGTCACATTCTAAACACCTAAGAAGTGTACCATCTAGACTCCATTTGTTTAGATCATTACCAATGATGACATACCGTGATGCATTTTGGATAAGGTAACATTTCTCATGTTGGTTAAAGGTGTCAGGAATGATTTGGTCTTGAAGGTAGGAAAATAGGTGTTGGTATCTGAAGGAATCATGACCCACAATAGTGCAGATCATTTGGGTTTCTAGATAATCATAGGCAGGGAATGATAGTGCTTCTACGAGGAACTTGTAGTGTAGCTCATGTTTAGGCTACTATAGTAAATTTGATAGTGTTTCCATAGCATCAACAATTTTGTTCTCCATTCTAGGAATCTGCTCAAAAGTGACTGAGATGAAATACTTCTTAAGATCATCAACCATGCATTTGTATGGAACTAGCTTCTCATCTTTTGTTTGATACACATCATTGACTTGGTGTATGACTAGTTGTGAGTCTCCATGAATGTGTAATTTAGTCACTCGCCACTCAATTGCTATCTTCATTCCATTAAATAGAGCTTCATATTCAACAATATTATTTGTGCAAGGAAATTTTATTCTAAATGCTTTAGGTATTGAGTAACCTTGTGGTGTTATGAATAATATGCCTACTCTAGATCTATTTTTTGTGTAGGAGCCATCAAAGAATAACTGCCATTTTCTAGAAGATAGATTCATAATAGAGGAATCTTGGAATTCCATTTACATTGGTTTATCATTGAACAATGGTGCTTCAGCCAACTGATCAACAATGACTTTGCCTTTGATAGCTTTTCTTTCAACATATTCAATTTCAAATTCACTCAATAGCATCACCCATTTGGCTAATCTACATGTGAGGGAAGCTTTTCTCAATAAGTATTTTAATGGATCGATCTTAGCTATCAATTGTGTTGTATGAGATAACATGTAGTGTCTTAGTTTCTATGATGCAAATATCATAGCTAGACAAGCTTTTTCAATCATGGAATAGTTCTTCTCATAAGCTACCAATGTTGTGGTAATGTAGTAGATAGCTCTTTCTTTCTTGTTGTCATCATGTTGTGCTAGCAATGCCCCCAGTGATGTATCTGTGGTGAATACATACAGAATCAATGGCTTCCCTAGAATAGGAGGCATCAAGATAGGAGGATTTGATAGATATTTCTTGATGTGGTGAAAGTTCTTTTCACACTCCTTGTTCCATGTAAAAATCACACCTTTATGTAATGTCTTTATGAAAGGTTGTGATATGTCTGCTAACTGGGATATGAAACATTTGATTGATTGTAGTCTTCCTTGTAAGGTTCTCATTTGACTGATATTCTTAGGAGGTTGTATCTCTATGATAGCCTTGACTTTAGTAGGATCTACTTAAATGCCTTTCTTTGAAACAATATAACCCAGGAGCTTTCCAGAAGGGACACCAAAAGCACACTTTTTAGGGTTCAGTCTGAGACTAAACTTCTCCATTCTATCTAGTATTTCTCTCAAATCCTTCAGATGTTTAGATCTCATCATTGATTTAGCTAAGGTGTCATCAACATAATCCTTGATAGTTCGATGCATCATATTATGAAAGATAGATGTCATAGCTCATTAATAAGTAGCACTAGCATTCTTCAGACCAAATGGCATGAAATTACAATAGAAGGTACCCCATGCACATGTGAAAGCTATTTTCTCTTGATCTTTTGGAGCAATTTTGATTTGGTTATATCCAGAGAAACCATCCATTAAGGAATAAATTTCAAAACCCACAGTCATGTCCACTACAATATTGATGTTTGGTAGTGGTCAAAAGTCATCCTTAGGGCACACTTTGTCCACATCTCTGAAGTCTGTGCATACTCTAATAGATTTTTTTGGTTTTGATATAGGAACAATGTTTGAGATCCATTCAACATAATCAATAACTCGGATGAATCTGGCTTTTAGTAATTTTTCTAGCCAAGCTTTGACAAGAAGTGCTACATGTGGATGCATCTTTCACAACTTTAGTTTGATAGGTTTTACTCCTAGAGATATAGAGAGATGGTGCATTATAAGATCAGGATCTAACCCTAGCATATCTGAATACTTCCTTGTGAAGTTGATTTTCTTTTCTGTTAGGAAAGTAGTGAATGCTTGTTTCTCTTCCTCTGATAGGGATTCTGCTACATGAATCATTTGTGGTTCCTCTATTGTACCCAAGTTGATAGACTGAGTGGGTTCAATCAGTACTGGAGATTTGTCCTATAAATGACTTAGAAGGACATCAAATATCTCATCCATAGGAACCTTAGAGAGGTTTTCACCTTTGGATATGTCTTTTATTTTTACTATTTTAGGTTCTGAGACTGCCACAAAGTGTTTTTCACCCTCAGAACTCATTTTATTTTTATTTTTATTCTTTTTACTGAGATATTTGATATCCGACTCTATCATGCTAATGCTAGGCTCACTGATGGAAGTCATCATGGGTTCCACTGCATTGAGGTAGTAGGCAAGACCGTAGTCATTTTTAAAGGTGTGGATATCTTGGCTTGGATCAGTGTGTTTGGTCAATAAGATCTAGATGTTGGAATGTCAAAGTAGGGGAGGATTGGGAAATGGTGTTCATGCATACGGTACTATCATCATTGATCCTAACCCAACTCTCAAATCCAAAGGTGATATCATGACTTAGAATTTTTAGTTCACGAATAGTTTCAACATCATTAGTGGATTCCACCTCAGCAGTAGGTGGGACAAACTCGTTAAGTTTGTCATTTCATTCTATACTTATGTCAGACTTAGGTGAGTATTGGTGTGACATCAATGTGTTTTTTAGTGATGAGTTCATCCTCTTCTGGAATGACTCTCCATTTATAGTCATTTTTTTCATCTTCTAAATATTCATTTGGATTGTTGGGAAATCTGAGAACATGTGTGAAGTTAGGACGAATCCCCCAAGTAGGATTGCTTTCATATTCTGAGTGGAATGCATATTCATTGGAATCTATTTCAAAATAACTATTACATCCCAAATATTCCACTACTGTGAGAGGCTTACCTTCTTATTGTTGAGTAGTAGGTTCTCGTGTATCTACTACATTGATAGTCTCCTTAAATTTCTCTTCATCCTTTAGAAGATCTAGTATGTTTTGAGGTAAGCTTTCATAAGGAATAAGGTCAGTAGTGTCTGAATCATCACTATCTGATTCTTGTGTTTTTTCCTTTAGCTGAATTTATGTGGTTGGACTTATCTATTCTAGGACATGAGCCTAATTACCACTAAGGTGGAAGGGCTTCTTGTGATATCCAATTCCTATAGTTTCTTTTTTCAGTTTTTCACAGTGTTCAATAGGTTGTATGATTCCTTTTCCTCTTGTTCCTAGAGGTCCTTTTCTTGTTTACCCCATTTTAGAATGAGTTTATGACTGGGTCCATATGACTTTAAAGGAATCTTTTTTGACTTGGAATCACATTTCTAAACTGATGTAGATTGAGAATCATCTTTGTATAGCCATGCAAGCACACCTTCATCCTCTTCAAACTCTTTCTTGGACACTTGTTCTATGACAAAACTTCCATTATAGATAGTTTGAGGTTCTTTAGATTCATGTTTTGTCTATTTTAAAGACTGTTCATAAGATTTAGGTGAGATTGGGAGAGATGTTAGAGATAGGAATGGTTCCATAGTATATTCTCCCATGTCGGTGTCCTTTATTTTGACTTCTTTTGCAATGTCTTCCATCTTGGATGTAGATGGCATGTTTGTTTGCTTGGTGGAAGACTCTCTATTATGTGGGACAATCTTGTTGACACTTTCTTTCAAGGTATTGCAAGAGGTAGATATGTCAATTGGAATTGTTATCTCTACTCCATCATAAGGAAATTTCACACATTGATGGTATGTTGATGCAATAGCTTGCATTTCATGTATCCAGGGTCTCCCTAGAAGAATGTTGTAGGCCAATGGAAGATATAGAACCTGACAGGTGATGTCTCTGATAACTAGTCCAGTTCTGATAGGTAGTACAATTGTTCCATTGGAAGATCTTTCTTGTTCATCATATGCCTTTATAGTTATCCTCTTTTTAGGATCAATAGCATCTTTTGATAATCCTAGTTGTGTGATCAATTTGTAGGAACAAATGTTTAGACCAGCACCTCCATCTATCAACACACATTTGACATGACGGTTTTGGATTAAGACCTCAATGTGCAAGGGCTTGTTATGTGGATGACTCAGTGAATTATCATCTTCTTCTGAAAAGGAGATATTCTGGGGTGATGTAAAATGACCAACCATAGTCTGAAATCTTTCTAGATCAAGATTTTTAGGAACATTGGAATTGAGCAAAGCATTATCCAAAATAGCTCTATGAGCAAGAGATATCCGAAGAAACTCAAACATGGATATTTTTGCATTGGTATGCTAGAGTTGTTGGACAATACTGTATGATGTTGGCCTTGTGTTGTAATACCCCAAAAATGGGCTATAAGTTCATTAATCTCCTACATCTTCAATTCGAATGAAATCGACATCAAAGTCCTAATCTAAGGCACATCTAAACATCATTGAATCATAATTGATTATCTTAAATTTTGCATCGGGGAATATTCTTAGTAATATTCCTAATCATCATAATTATCTTTAATTTTATAATTATTTGGCAATAAATCACATTTATCCTAAAGTTTGATTAATTGAATATTTTCATATTTAATTAATTAGATTTAATATCTTGCCACTTAATTGTGTAATTAAATTTAATTCTATCTATTATTAATTATATTATTTAATTTTGACAATAAATCAAAATATCATAGGAATAATTGATTAAATTCTTATTTAATTAATTAAAGCAAGTTGTCATTATTTAATAATATAGTTTTTAATAAAAGTTTGATTAAATAATTGATTAACCCATAAATCAATTGTTTTATTTTTAAAAGCAGTTAAGTTGGAAATAAATCACTTTATTATTAAATTAATTCATAAATAAAACATGCACAATCATAAAAGAAAACAACTATCAATTATCAATTAAAGCTAAACTCTATTTTGAGTTAAAGCTTAGCTTTTGCATGTTTTTGTGAGTTAAATATCCTTTATTTAAAAATAACTCAAAAATCAACCTGAGTTATTTGAGTGATTTATGACTTTTTTTCATGCACCTCCAAAGCCTTGGATTTCTATAAAAACAATGCTCATCTCTTTATAATTCATCTCTCAATCATCTCGCAAATTGCAAACTTACTCTACAGGAATCATAGCATATCAGATTTGGAGAATTTGCACAATTGGAGCTTGAAAGAATCAACTTGCGAATTCAAAGCTTTGTGAGATCAATTTCAATTGCATATTTTTCATATCATAGCATAGAATTTCATAGCTTTGCATATCATTGTTAGATAGATCAATTCATAGCATATCAATTTCATCTAGCATAGATTCATATCGGTTTTTATCATTCTTATTGCATAGAAAATATCAAAAATATAGATTAATTGCATTCAACTTCATATCCATCTTTTTCATTCAAATCCTTCATATAGGTGTCGTCTAGGTCACTGATCTCGATTACAATCTGAGAACATCAATCTCGCACCTATTAGAAGGCAGTAAATCGCTTGGTTACATAGTTTTCAATTTTGCACAATTTCAATTTTTGCTAACCTCTAATGTTTTACTGAGTGTTGTGTCTACAGATCAGGTACAATTTTCACACACACATTTCTGGCGCCCACCGTGGGGCAACCCACCTGTTGATTTTGATTCTTGGAGCTAAAACCCTAAAGTTTCAAAGATTTAATTTTATCTCCTAAACGGCTTGGAGTTTTGGTCTGAAATTTTTTTTGCAAGTTGGAGAAATATCAGGGAAGCTTCGAAAAAAATTCAGAATTTTCTGAATTATTTTGAATTTTTAATAAGTTTTTTTTTATTTTTCATAAAAAATTAATAATTGACACAAATCAGCATATTTTTCTAAAATTTTTACATTTTCGGAAAGCTCTTCAAATTCTACAGGGGGTTTATTATTTGTGTTTTAAATTTGGATGCAATTTAATAGCTCAAATAGTCAATTTGCAAAAACTGGTCTGTTTTGATAAAATGGGTCTCTAGGGCACAAATGAAGAGATTTTTCTAAAATTTTTGCATTTTTGGAAAGCTCTCTATTTTTTAGTAGAGGTCTATATTCTAAATTTCTATTTTTGTGGCCACAATCATATCAAAAAAAATCAGATCTTGTTAACTAGGTCAAATGTAGTGCAAAAAAATTAAAATTTTATTATGGGTATGCACTTATTTTTCATATGATTCAATGCATGATATGAGTTGTCATTTGGATTAACTTATGGTTATTATTGCTCCTAAAAATTGATTTTTAGAGCTAACCCTATGGTTTTCATAAGTTGAATATATTTTGCATATCTTGTTTGCTTGTTTGCTTGTTGGAGAGTTCGTCACTTGCTTGCATGGAAAAGCTCAACAAAAATTGCTAAAAATCAGGTAGAATCTACTAAGCACGTTGCGAGGATCACGAGTTATTCTCCTTGTTCTGAAAACATTTCAATTTGGACTTAAAATAAATCTCATATGTGTCAAGCTTGTGTGCATCTTTTCATGCTTTTGATCTATTTCTACACACTTGCATAATTTGATACTAGGTTGTGATCCCTTAAGGATTCATTAAGTAGTCTTAGAATACTTGTGATTGATCTTGATTGCTATCTTGGGTTATTGGACTCGCTAATCCATCGGCCCCTCATTTCTACCCCATGGTTGCAATCTCAGCGCCATAAAGGGGAGGGGTCAACAAGACAGAAGCGTTAAGTGTTCCACTTGGCAACCCTTTTGTGCTTTTAGGAACTCACTTGTTTTCTAAGTTGTGGACTCATTTTCAGCTTGTGTGAGGTGTTAAATGTTCCACCTTGTTGACTCATCTCATATTTTCTTTAAGCGTTAAGTGTTCCTCTTTCTACTTTTTGGATGCTTTTGGTAGATTTTCTTTCGGGAATATATCTGTGCTCACATAGTAATTAGGCCCTATGAACACTATTCGTGATTCTTGAGAGATTGGATTCCTAGAGAAATCTTTCTTGATGAAAGAATCCTTGTAGGTAGGGAGGATACTTAGTGCGTTTCACATTCAACTTGGTTAGTGCATCTTCTCTTATTGATCGACACATTCTCTCTCCGGAGAGGTTGATAGATCACGTAGGGTTGATATCACGAGCTTTGGTGAATCAAAATTGGTTAGTGCATCTTCTCTTATTGATTGATACATTCTCTCCCTGGAGAGGTTGATAGATCACGTGGAGTTGATATCACAGACCTTGGTGGAACAAAACTTTGTCTTAGCATGTTGGATTAATCTGCTTGCTTTGTTTGGGTTAAAAGTGAAGAGGTGTCAACACCTTGAATCTGGAGCCAAGTCCCCTTGTGGTATAAATCTGCGAGTCACCTTTAGAGAGGGTTAACTGTAGCGGACAATCCCTTCATAGGGAAAACTGCATTGAGGGAACCTCAAGCGGTAATAGCCATTTTCACCATGGTAGTGACAGCCGCTATATAAATGTCCTTGTGGAAGAAATCTCCACGGGTATGGTTCATTGTTGGGTTGTCAGATCTCCCTAGCAGCTCTTGAAGATTAAGTTCTTGGACTGTGTCAAAACCCTAGTGCACCAGGATTGGAGTTCACCCCTTTGAATCATAAAAGTTGCAGAGTCAAACCATTACTAAAAACCCTAGAGAGGCCAATTTTTCACTTTCAAGTATATGTGTGTTATTGCAAAACTTTTCAGAACATACACAATTAGTACTCTCAGGGATTAGCACAATTTGGTCACTTGATTGTTCATGCGCAAGGTTGCTTTTTCCCTTGTTCATTGTTTTCAGACGTGCTTGGAATCACTTGCTTGCTATTCTGCGTGCTTGTTTATCTACTTGGCTATTAAAAATGATCAAATCTGGTATAACCTTTAAAATCTGGACAATACAATTTGCAAACAATCCAGAACTGAAGACCTTAAATTTTGCAAAAATTGACGTAAATTCTTTCTGGAGTCAAAAGTCATTTCAGAAAGTCAAAAGTCATACGAGTTTTGTCAAGTGTCATTTCAATATTGCCCATCTGTCGTACGATTGAGAACCCAATGTCGTACGAGTTTTCAAACCAGCAAATTCAAGAAAGTCAAAATCCTGTTAGCAACTGTCGTATGATATTTACAACTGTCATTTCATTGCTACCCAACTGTCATACGAGTTTTACAATTGTCGTTTCATTTCTACCCAACTATCATATGAGTTTAGCAACTATCGTTTCATAGACTACCCAGTGTCGTTTAGCAACTATTGTTTCACAGAGGTAATCAGCAAACTCCTCCTCAATCTGTTCCAAGGAGCCGAAAAACTCCTATCATGTCTCAAGCAGGGACAAACCAAGGTTCTCTAGGAGGAGGGTCCCAAGGACACCATTCTCAACATAATGCCGACCAAGAACCTACCCCCTCTGAAATCCATCGATGTCAGAATGACGATGAATTCCAGAGAATGATGAGGCATTTCTTGAAAGTGGATAGAGAGGCATACTTTTTACAATTATCCCAGGAAGGGGCTAAGCTTCCTCCCAACTTTAACGTTGATGATATAATCACACATGAGGAAGAAACTCCACTCACAGCTATGACAAAATAGATGCATGCTATACAAGTCAAATTTAACAATCTTAAGAAGGAGAGGGAACCCAAGGAGTTCTCCATGGAGGCCCTATGTCCTTTCCCATTCGACAAAAACTTGTATATGCCACCATTCCCAAAAAGAGTGGAGATACCAAAGTATGACAAATATGACAGACACTCTGATCCTCAAGATCATGTCAGAGAGTTCTGTACGCAATCCATGGAATTCATGCATGAACCAACTTATCTAATGTGTCTTTTTCCTAGATCCTTGGGAGGAGCATCCATTCAGTGGTTTTCAAGATTACCTTCTACGATCAAAAATTTTGAGGAAGTGATTAAATTGTTTTATCAACAATATTCCTACAATATTCAACATCCGGTCACCATGATTGATATCTATAACCTCAAGCAATATCCAGGGGAATCATTCCTAACTTTCCTCAAGAGGTGGAGAAAGAAGTTCTCTCTATATGCTAGACAAATTCCTGAAATGGAGAAACTTGAAATCTTTATCAATAACCTTGTTCCAGAGCTCAATTATCCATTACAAATGCAAGATCATGTATCTTTTGATAAAATGGTGGATAATGCAATCAAGATTGAGAAAGTACTTGTCAAGAAAGGAGAAATCACACTTCAAAAGGACAAGTTTGAATCTGGATCTAGCTCAAAAGATAAAAACAAGAGCTGGAATAGAAACAAAGGTATCATCCCTGATGGTGTTGTTGACACTATCCGCACCCCATCAAAGGCACCGGCCTACAATCTCACCCTTGCCACCAAAGCCATTGAAGCTTCAGAGAAAAAATTTGCTGAACCATCTCCAAAGAAGCCATTCAAACGATGGGATAATAAATGAAAGTTTACTCCCCTGGGAGAATCTTTGGAATCTACCTTGAGAACCCTGATAGCTAATAACATGATCTCTTTACCATCAATCCAAAAACCTGATCCGGATCCAAAACCATATTGGTGGAAAGATAATGCATTATGTGCTTTCCATCGGACTAAAGGCCACAGAACTAATGGATGCTTCCACTTGAAGCATACCATTCAAGACTTGATAGATCAAGGGGACATCACGATCGATAATCCTACCAGCAATAATGATCACACAGCATTTATAGAACCGTTTCCACAACATGGCAAGGGAGTTTCCACTTCTCAGCCTAACATGGGGGCAAAAGTCAACTATGCCTACCCTGGAAACAATGCTGTCATCAATATGGTTGAACCATGTCTCTCTGAGAGCTGTAATGTCATCACGATTGTACGAAGAGACAAAAATCATTCCTCAGCTAATGCGGTTACCAGATCACAAGCTCAGACTCATCTGAAAGGACAAACACCAAGTTCATCTAATGTCCCTAAGATACCTTTCAATCTCACATCTGCTTCTAGACAGAAGGCTGCCTTAAAATCTTCCAATCCAAAGGATACAAGACCTACATCTTACAGCATCATCCAACAAATCCAGCATACCAATGCCAAAATCTCTATGTTTGAGTTACTTCTAATATCTCCAGCTCACAGAGATATCCTGGACAAAGCTTTGCTCGACTCTAATGTTCCTGATGATCTAGATCTAGACAGGTTCCAGACTATGGTTGGTCATCTAACGTCTCCGCAATATATCTCCTTTTCAAAGGAAGATGATAACTCCCTAAGTCACCCACATAATCAGCCCTTTCACATAGAAGTCTTGATCCAAAACCGTCAAGTCAAACGTGTGTTGATAGATGGGGGCGCAGGCCTCAACATTTGTTCTTACAACTTAATCACACAGTTGGGATTCTCAGAGATGGCTATTGATCCTCGAAAGAAGATCACCATAAAAGCCTATGATGAACAAGAAAGAGCTTCTAAAGGCACCATTGTCTTACCTATCCGAGTGGGTCCGGTCATCAAAGATACCACATGTCAGGTGCTTGATCTACCATTGGCTTACAATATCCTTCTAGGGAGACCCTGGATACATGAAATGCAAGCTATTCCTTCTACGTACCATCAATGCTTGAAATTTCCCTATGAAGGAGTGGAGGTTACTATCCCAGCAGATCTGAGTACAAATTGCAATACATTGAAGGAAAGTGTCGATAAGCTTGTTCCCAATAACAGAGAATCTTCCATCAAGCAGCTAAATGTTGCTTCCACATCTAAGATGGACGACATTGCTAAAGAGATCAATATCAAAGAAAATGGGATGGGAGAATACACTATAGAGCCAGTCTTGTCTCTGACATCTCTCCCTCTCTCACCCAAGTCATATGGACAATCTTTGAAGCAATCTAAATCAGAACCTAAGGAACCTATGGAAGCATACAAAATAAATTTTGTGGCGGAGCAAGTATCCAAACAAGAATTTGAAGAAGATGAAGTTGTGCTTGCATGGCTATACAAAGATGATTCTGAATCCAAAATTTTTCAACCTCGTGAATTTATAGCACCTACAATCCCTTCTAATTCATATGGTCCAGGAAACAAATTGATAGCCAAGATGGGATATTCCGGTCAAGGACCTCTAGGAATCAGCGGAAAGGGTCTTGTGACACCCATTTCACATATTGGTAGAGCCAACAAAGATACTGGTGGCTTAGGGTTTAAGAAGAAACCCTATCATCTCAAAGGTGGTTGTTCTCATGTCATAGAACAAATTGCACTAGGAGAACCCCTTCTTAAGAAAGAAGAAACAGAACCCTCTGATGATGATTCAGATAGCTCTGAGCTTATCCCCTATGAAAAATTGCCTAAAGAGATCAAAGATCTTCTTGATGATATAGATGATCCTATCAAAAGAATTAATGTAGTAGAAACACAAGAACCTACTGTAGCACAAGAGATGGTTGCACCACAAGAACCAACTAATCTCGAAGGCAATCAAATTGATCAAGAAGAAGGGGGTAGTTATTCTGACGCTGATTCCCATGAATATGAATTCAAGTCAGAGACTGAGGGTAATCCTTCTTGGGGTATTCATCCTGATTTCACACATTTTCTAAGATTTCTTAGAGATCCTGAATCAAAAGCTGAGTCAAATGACTATGAATGGGGTGCCATTCTAGAAGAAGATGAGCTTATAACAGAGAAATATATTGATGTTATTCACCAATATGTATCTCAACCCAATGTAGGTCTAGAGAAAAACAATGAACTTAACGTGTCTGATCCACCTATGGCTGAAGAGGACTCCCATGATGATGTTGAGCCTATTCACGAATTGAACATTTTGAGCTGTAATATCACCTTTGAACTTGAGCGTCGGGTTATGACCAATGATGACATATCCACATCCGTGAACACCATATCCCAAACCTTTCCTACTTTGACTATCCAACGTCCTGATCTTATCGACCAAACTTCCACAAACCCAAACCATGGTATTTACACCTCTCCAAGTGACCATGCCTTTGCTTGTTACCTCAATGTAGTCGAGCCTATGAGGACTTCCATTAGTGAACTGAGCGTCAGCATGACCAAGTCAGACATCAAATATCTTAGTCAAAAAAATAAAAAGAAAAAGAAAAAGAGTTCTGAGGGTGAAAACCACTTTGTGGCAGTCTTAGAACCGACAAAATTAAAAAGAAAAGACGTATCTAAAGGTGAAAACCTCTTTGAGGTGCCTAAGGATGAGATATTTGATGTCCTTCCGAGTCATTTACAGGATAGATCTCCAGTTCTAATTGAGCCAACTCAATCCATCAATTTGGGTACAATAGAGGAACCACAATTGGTACATGTAGCACAATCTTTATCAGAAGAAGAGAAATAGAAATTCACTACATTCTTATCAGAAAAAAAGATCAACTTTGCATGGAAATATTCAGATATGCTAGGATTGGATCCCAATCTCATTATGCACCATCTATCCATTGCTCCTGGAGTAAAACCAATCAAGAAAAAATTGAGAAAGATGCATCCTCATGTGGCACTCTTAGTCAAAGCAGAACTAGAAAAACTCCTCAAAGCTGGATTCATCCATGTCATAGACTATGCTAAGTGGATCTCTAACATTGTACCTATTTAAAAACCAGATGGTTCAATCAGAGTGTGCACGGACTTTAGAGATGTGAACAGAGCATGCCCTAAGGATGATTTTCCACTGCCTAACATTGATATGATAGTGGACATGACTGCGGGCTATGAAATGTATTCCTTAATGGATGGCTTTTCTGGGTACAACCAAATCAAAATTGCTCCAGAAGATCAAGAGAAAATAGCTTTCACATGTGCGTGGGGAACCTTCTATTGGAATGTTATGCCATTCGGACTCAAAAATGCTGGAGCTACATATCAAAGAGAAATGACATCTATTTTTCATGATATGATGCATAAAATAATGGAGGATTACGTGGATGATACCTTGGCAAAATCCATGATTAGAACTGAACATCTAACAAACCTGAGCATGATCCTAGACAGAATGGAATAGTTTAGTCTCCGACTAAATCCTAAGAAGTGTGCTTTTGGTGTCACTTCTGGAAAGCTCTTAGGATACATAGTTTCAAAGAAAGGCATTGAGGTTGATCCGGCTAAAGTCAAGGCTATAATAAAGATGAAACCTCCCACAAATATTAGTCAAATGAGGACATTGCAAGGTAGATTACAGTCCATCAGAAGATTCACATCACAGTTAGCTGACATATCACAACCTTTTACAAAAACATTACATAAAGGCGTGACCTTTGCATGGAATGAAGAATGCGAGAACAACTTTAACCATATCAAGAAGTATCTATCAAATCCACCTATCTTGATGCCTCCTATTCATGGGAAGCCATTGATCTTGTATGTCTCTGCACCAACCACATCACTGGGGGCATTGCTAGCGCAACATGATGAAGACAAGAAAGAAAGAGCCATCTGCTATATCAGCAGAACTTTAGTGGCCTATGATAAGAACTACTCAATGGTAGAGAAGGCATGTCTAGCTGTGATCTTTGCATCACAGAAACTGAGACATTACATGTTAGCTCATACCACGCATCTAGTAGCAAAGATTGATCCGCTGAAGTACCTACTAAGCAAAGTTGCCCTCACAGGTAGACTAGCTAAATGGGTCATGCTCTTGAGCGAATTTGACATTGAATATGTTGAAAGAAAAGCTATCAAAGGATAGGTCATTGCTAATCAATTAGCTGAAGCACCACTGTTTGATGATACACCCATGCAAATGGAATTTACCGATTCCTCTATCATGTACCTCTCTTCTAGAGCATGGCGGTTATTCTTTGATGGCTCCTACACACAGAATGGATCTGGAGTAGGCATATTGTTCATCACTCCTCAAGGATACTCGATACCCAAAGCATTCAGATTAAAGTTTCCTTGCACAAATAATATTGCTGAATATGAGGCACTTCTCAATGGTATGAAAATGGCAATACAGTGGAGAGTTACAGAGATGCACATCCATGGAGACTCACAATTGGTTATCCACCAAGTCAATGATGTGTACCAAACCAAAGATGAAAAGCTCATTCCTTACAAGAGAATGGTAGATGATTTAAAGAAATACTTCATCTCTATCACATTTGAGCAAATACCCAGAACGGAGAATAAGGCTGCTGATGCAATGGCGACATTATCTACTCTCTTACAGTAGCCCGAACATGAACTATGCTACGAGTTCCTGGTGGAAGCCCTATCCTATCTTGCATATGACTCCCCTGAAACCCGCATGATCTGCACTGTTGTAGGTTATGACTCATCTCGCTACAAAAATCTATTCTCCTATCTCCATGATCAAATCATCCCTGAGTCCTTTAACCATTTTGAGAAATGAAACCTTATCCGATCCACATCCCGATATGTCATCATTGGTAATGATCTGTACAAATGAGGTCTAGATGGTACACTGCTTAGATGTTTAGAATGGGAAGAGTCTCAACGTGCATTAGAGGAAGTCCATGAGGGTATATGTGGGTCGCACTCAAATGGTTTAACGTTAGCTCAAAAAATTATTAGGGCTGGGTACTATTGGCCTGAAATGGAGAAAGAGGCTATTAAATTTGCTAAAAACTATCAACAGTGTCAAGTACATGGCAACTTGATTCATGCTCCAGGGAGAGATCTGATTCCCTTTACTACACAATGGCCTTTTCAACAATGGGCATTTGATCTCATAGGTGCTATCCATCCGCACTCTTCTAATGGACATACCCATATAATCACAGCCACAGATTATTTTACAAAATGGGTAGAAGCAGTTCCTCTAACACAATCAACGGGGAAACAGATCTCTATGTTCATCCTGAACTACATCATTTGCAGATATGGGATCCCTCACTCTATAATCATAGATAACGGGGGATAATTCAAAAACAAGGATCTAGATGACTTATGTGCTAAATTCAAGATTACACAACATTGGTCTTCTATTTACTATCCTCAAGGGAATGGACAAGCTGAGGCTTCAAACAAAAATCTCCTGAAGATCTTGCACAGAACAGTGAATAAAATAGGAAGAGACTGGCATCTCATGATCAATCCAGCTCTCTAGGCATACAAAACTAGTATCAGAATGCATGGACTTGTCACTGATGAAGACTACAGAGTGTCTAGGTTACAAGAACTGGAATTACTAGATGAGCGCAGGCAAGTAGCGTATCATCATCTCAGAGTGTATCAGAAAAGAATGTCTAGAGGCTACAACAAGAAAGTTCGACACAGAGAATTTCAGGTTGGTGATCTAGTCTTGAGAGAAAATCCTAAAAATCAATCACACCGAGAACGCAAGGGGAAGTTCGAACCCAATTGGCTGGGTCCCTTTGTTATCACTGCTACTTTTGGCTCTGGTGCCTATCAACTCTCAACAACTGAAGGAGAACAACTCTAAGAACCAATCAACGTTCTCCATCTGAAGAAATTCTACGCCTAAGGCATTCAGTCTATGGTAAATGTCCTGAAAAAATCTTAAAAATAGAAAAAGTCCTAAAAAATGAACATCTTGGTGAAAACCTAGAAATAGGCACCTTGATGATTCACAAAAAAATCAAAAAATATCAAAAATTAAAAAAAAATTAAAAAAATGAAAAATACAAAAAAAATTGAAAAAAATGAAAAATACAAAAAAAATTGAAAAATGAAAAATACAAAAAAAATGAAAAAAAGAAAAGTGCCTTGGTGAAAACCTGGAAACAGGCGCCTTGGTAGCAAAAATAGAATCTCTACCAAGATGGTGAAAACCCAGCAAACGGGCACCACTTGTTCAAAATGCTCCATCTATCAGCACAATCTTGGTCTTTCCCAGCTTTCAGTCTTGCTTTAGTTTGTACATATCTCCTGGTTTGTTTCAACATTTCCAATTTTCAATAAGTCGGTCTGTACACCAATCAGCTTGAGCGTCTATATCCTATCAATGTTTAACACTTGGGGGCAATCAATGTCATATCTTATAGTCTCCAATGTATCTTAGATGTGTCATATCCACTCAGAGTCCTTTGAAGCTTCAAGTTGAGTCAGTCAGTCAGTCTTGTCTCCAGAAAGAATTTTGCATCTACAACAACGCAATCAAACATCAAACTCAAACTGAAAACAATCTGTGCTTCATGCTTTTATCTCCTTGTATGCTTACTGATTCGCATTGAGATTTTTTCATATTGTGTCCCTTCGAGCTCTTCGATGATGTCCTTTATAGGATTTAGAGAGTGATGACTGGGGGCATAATCTTTTCTTTATTTTCTGCTCGTATGTGAAATCTAATAACTTTGGAAATTCTGGATTGAAATGGTGTCCGACTGTAAGAGCCTCTATCTCAAATTGGATGGCCATGCGTACCTCGACCATTGATACCTAGACAATTCAAGGAAGTTTGATCTAACTATTGTCTTTTTGAAGTGAATTCTTTCTCCTACTGTGGAACACAATCTTGCCTAAGGATGTGAACGATAAAGGGTCACTACGGGTAATTCACATTGGATTTAGAATGATCTCTTGACTGTTTGATGTGTTTGCAATGCAAGGCGTACTCAGGTCGTCACAACGTTTATGTTTTGATGCTTGTACAAATTGCTATATCAAAATAGACATGATATTCAGGTCATCCTGGCGTTTATGCTTTGATGCTTATATCTAATCCGACATTCTGAAAATAAAGTCAATATTCATATATCCATGGTTGTTGTCCAGTGGGTGTTGTATTGATTCTTGTGCATACAAATCGATATTCATATGTCTATGGTTTCATAGCTAGTGGGCATTGTATTGATTTATCCGGTTACCTAAAAGTTCAATGATGATAACAAATCGACACATGATCAGTGACTAGGTCCTAGGTCTTAGGTTGCATTTCATTTTGCATGTCTCATTGCATTTTGCATGTTTGCATGATCTCACAATGGCTAAATAAACTTCGAAGCTTAAATGATTCTTCAATCACATCTTCCAGTCTAACAAGAGCTGAATCTCACATGAAGGTTCCTCCAATGAAACAGCAAGTAGAATCCTTTTTTGGGATCAAAATTGAAATCTGAGATCATTTATCTTATTCACTGCTTGCATAATCAACCTTCAATTATCACAGAAATGCAGTATTCAACTTAACTGATTATCTAACATCAAACTATCAAAATTTCAACTTGGTCAACCATGGTCAGATCATGGTTTACCCTAGTCAAACTTGGTCTTTTGGACCTCCAAACGATGCAGAATGCATTCTCAAACGTGTATAACCACTTTTCCCATCAATCAACATGCTTCTGAGCTCTCAACGCTGACTTTTCTTGTTAGATTTCAATTTTAATCTCGAAGGGGGCATGGTATTGCACATCATTCAAAGTCTGTAAATCAAATTCTATCGATCAAATCTATCAATATCTTTCATCAATGATCAAGACAACAATCACGTCTTGTCGCTGATTCATCAAAAGTCCTCATTGCTCAGGGCAAATCTATCATCACTTGGGGCATATCAGATTCATCGATCCATATCAATCTGGTATTCTCTTAATCTTGTAATTTGTATCAGTTTTTGCAACCATCATATCATAGTGTTCTTCCTTGGTTCTTCGGCAACTAAAGGATTCGGATGTGATACCTGCTAGTTCTACTAAGACAATTGAGTCTAGAACGGGTCACTCACTTCTTATCAATCCTAAGGTTCAGAATCAGGCATTTTGACACTTTTTCGCAATCATAGGTTCATTGCTATTATAGTGAACATTATCTTTGGTCATTCAGGACCTCCTATCTCAATATCTTTCAATCGGTTTCTATCTTGAGATCGTTTTATCTTTTGAATCAGTTTCATATCTTTATCAAACACAGACTATCTTTGAACCACTGCGCTTCGCACAGTAATTCAAAGAGGGGCAAAATGTAATACCCCAAAAATGGGCTATAAGTTCATTAATCTCCTACATCTTCAATTCGAACGAAATCGACATCAAAGTCCTAATCTAAGGCACATCTAAACATCATCGAATCATAATTGATTATCTTAAATTCTGCATCGGGGAATATTCTTAGTAATATTCCTAATCATCATAATTATCTTTAATTTTATAATTATTTGGCAATAAATCACATTTATCTTAAAGTTTGATTAATTGAATATTTTCATATTTAATTAATTAGATTTAATATCTTGCCACTTAATTGTGTAATTAAATTTAATTCTATCTATTATTAATTGTATTATTTAATTTTGACAATAAATCAAAATATCATAGGAATAATTGATTAAATTCTTATTTAATTAATTAAAGCAAGTTGTCATTATTTAATAATATAGTTTTTAATAAAAGTTTGATTAAATAATTGATTAACCCATAAATCAATTGTTTTATTTTTAAAAGCAGTTAAGTTGGAAATAAATCACTTTATTATTAAATTAATTCATAAATAAAACATGCACAATCATAAAAGAAAACAACTATCAATTATCAATTAAAGCTAAACTCTATTTTGAGTTAAAGCTTAGCTTTTGCATGTTTTTGTGAGTTAAATATCCTTTATTTAAAAATAACTAAAAAATCAACCTGAGTTATTTGAGTGATTTATGGCTTTTTTTCATGCATCTCCAAAGCCTTGGATTTCTATAAAAATAATGCTCATCTCTTCATAATTCATCTCTCAATCATCTCTCAATCATCTTGCAAATTGCAAACTTACTCTACAGGAATCATAGCATATCAGATTTGGAGAATTTGCACAATTGGAGCTTGAAAGAATCAACTTGAGAATTCAAAGCTTTGTGAGATCAATTTCAATTGCATATTTTTCATTTCATAGCATAGAATTTCATAGCTTTGCATATCATTGTTAGATAGATCAATTCATAGCATATCAATTTCATCTAGCATAGATTCATATCGGTTTTTATCATTCTTATTGCATAGAAAATATCAAAAATATATATTAATTGCATTCAATTTCATATCCATCTTTTGCATTCAAATCCTTCATTTAGGTGTCGTCTAGGTCACTGATCTCGATTACAATCTGAGAACATCAATCTCGCACCTATTAGAAGGCAGTAAATTGCTTGGTTACATAGTTTTCAATTTTGCACGATTTTGATTTTTGCTAACCTCTAATGTTTTACTGAGTGTTGTGTCTACAGATCAGGTACAATTTTCACACACACATGTGTCTTTAGGATTTGATGATTTAGAGGCAGCCCTCTATTTAGAAGTAGATGAAAGATTGAAAGGTACCTTAGGGCTATTTGATAAGTCTTCTTCTTGTAGATGTGTCTGAGCTTGTGATCAAGTTACTGCATTTGTCAATTGATTATCTCTATCTTTTCGTACAATGGTGATGACATTGCAAATCTTAGATAAGCAAGGCTCCACCATGTTTATGACAATATTGTTTCCAGAGTAGGCATAATTAACTTTAGCACCTATGTTAGGATGAGAAGATGAATCTCCTTGATTATGCTTTGGAAATGGTTTCGTGAATGTTGCATGATCATTATTGCTTTTATGATTGTTAATTACAATTTCTCCATTATCAATTTTGTCTTGTATGAGATGCTTTAGGTGCATGCAGTTATTGGTTTTATGATCTTTGTTTCGATGGAAGTCACAGAAATTAGTCTCTTTCCACCATTTTGATTTTACTTCAGGATCAAATGGATTTATCTCAGGCAATGTGATGATTTTGTTTTCCAATAGAGTTTTCATTGAAGATTCTAAGGACTTGCCCAAAGGAGTGAACTCACACTTTGGTGTTGTAACCCATGGTATATAGTCTTTCAAAATTTTAGAAGGTTTAGATGCCTTTTGTTTAGAAGTTTTTATGGCTTGGGTGCCAACGGTGAGATTGAATGTAGGTGCTTTAGATGGAGCACTGATATGATCCACAACACCATCTGTGACAATGTTTTTTTTTTTGTTCCAGATTTTGCTTTTGTCTTTGGAACTAGATCCTAATTTGTACTTGTTATCTTTATGGAGTGATATATCTCCTTTTCGAATAAGCACATTTTCAATTTTGATGGCATTCTCCACCATTTTATCGAAAGATGTATGATTCTGCATTTGTAAATGGTAATTGAGTTCTAGAATCAAATTATTGATGAAGATTTTAATTTTTTTAGTTTCTGGAATAGGTTGAGTGTAGAGTGAAAACTTCTTCCTCCATAGTTTAAGGAAGGTTGGGAATGGTTCTCTTGAGTTTTTCTTTAGATTACAAATGGTTCTCCTAAGTTTTGCTTCAAATTGCAAATGTCGATCATGGTGACCGGGTGCTGGATGTTGTAGGAGTACTATTGATAGAATAGTTTGATCAGCTCCTCAAAGGTTTTGATAGTTGGAGGCATTCTAGAGAACCAATGAATGGCTTCTCCTCCTAGAGATCATGGGAAAAGTCACATTAAGTAGGTTGATTCATGCATAAACTCCATAGATTGAGTAAAATATTATTTGGCATGATCTTGGGGATCAGAGCTTCCATTGTATTTGTCATATTTTGGTATTTCCACTCTTTTTGGGAATGGTGGCAAGTACAAGTTTTTATCAAATGGAAAAGGGCATAGAACCTCCATGGAGAACTCTTTAGGTTCCTTCTCCTTTTCTAGCTTGTTGAGCTTAACTTGCATGGAATGCATCTATTTCATCATGGTTTTTATGGGAGTTTCTTCCTCTTGTGTGATGATATCTTTGACATTAAAGTTTGGAGGAAGTTTAACCCCTTGTTGGGATAATTCTAGGAAATATGCTTCTATGTCTTCATGCAAGAAGTGTTTCATCATTCTCTTGAAGTTATCATCATTCTGATATTAGGAAATTTTAGAGGGTGTTGGTTCAGGATCTCCACCTTGATTAGAGTGATGACCTTGGGATCCTTGGTTTTCTCCTCCTTGAGACATTGTGTTGTTGTGAGGACTGTTGGGGATTGATTGATGTGGGGTTGATTGATTACCTCTATGGATTGACACAGGAGGGGTTATGTAACCACCTTTTAAGTAAATATTTCCAAGAGTGTCTTCTTAGGATAAATTTGTGTCATAAGGTTGATGAAATGTTTGAGCAATCATAGAAGATGCTACTAAAGAGAGTTTGGGTTGTTCTCCTTAATTTTATTGTGAGGAAGCTCTAGTTTCCACCATTAACTTCAAGTGAATCAAAAGGAGTGAGAAAATGCAACTGATCGATGATCTGGTTTAAGGCTAATCGAATGGATCAACCTTGTCAAGATTGATTTAATTAAAGATTGATTGGATGTAAGTGCAAGATACTATGCCCTAGATGTATGGGTAGATGCCCAAATGATGGTGGACACGAGCTCACAACACTTAGCCATTTTGAGATAGATTTGAGATTATTTTGACAAGGTCATGACACAACAAGATTCAAATTGACAAATCAGAAGACATAATCAAGCTAAAATGACCAATTTTAGAAAATGGATGAATTGTTTGTTTTGACTCTATTATGTTCCTGACACAGTGGATTCTTGATAGATTTTGGATAGTGGCTGTAACGACTATATTTCTAACAATTTTGAAGGCTTTCTAAAAATTTTGACTCAGCTCCCAAATGAATTTCTCCAAGCTTGTACGAGTTTGAATGAGGTCCAACATGATAATTGACAAAACTATACAATAATTGCTATTAGTTTTTTAAATTTGCTTGGATTTTGACAATAGTCATACGACAATGTACAGGCCTTCGTACAAGTTTCTCAAGGTTCTAATACTACAGTCTAAAAACTCATACAAGTTTTGAATCTCCAGGATGACAAACTGACACTTGAAAAGGATTTTTGTTCAGATTTTGCAATTTTTCCAGATTTGGTAGATTTTGATAGCTATTATTTTTCAGAACAGGTTTTGAAAATTTGTGTAGTAGTTTGTCTCAGGTTTTGTTCATTTTCAAATAACCAATTAGATAGCTGACATGCAAGAGAAAAATCAAGAAAGACAGAAATCATCTTCAAACAATGAACAAGGGACAAAGCAACCTTACACATGAACAAGAAATAGTGACTTATTGTGCTAATCCCTAGGAATGCTACTTGTGTATGTTCTAAAAAGTTTTGCAATCACACACAAAGTCCTAGAAAATGAAAAATTTGGCTTCATTAGGGTTTTTAGTAATGGTTTGACTCTACAACTTTTGTAATCCCAAGAGGACAAACTCCAATCCAGGCACACCAGGGTTTTGACACATTCCAAGAATTTAATCAATCAGAGATGCTGAGGAGATCTGACAGCCCAACAAGTAACTACACCTATGGAGATTTTTTCCACAAGGACATTTATAAAGCAGTTGTTGCTACCACGACAAAAATGGCTATTATCGCTTGAGGTTCCATCCATGTGGTTGACCCAACAAAGAGAGTGTCCACTACGGTTAACCCTCTCTAAAAGGTGACTCACAAAATAGATCACATGGGGACTTGGTTTAGATTCAAAGGTTTTGAGTTTCTGATACTACCCAAAAAGGGAGTAGAGCATAATCCTCTAGCCTCTTCACTTTACCCGAACATAATACATAGATTCTTTGACACGCTATCTTGAAACTACCTCACCAAGGTTTGTATATCAACAACAATGGTTACCGAGCTCTCTAAGTGGGACCAAGAGAGAACGTACCACCAAAGATTGAAGACAAAAACCAAGTAAGACCGTGACATAATATCAAATCCTCCCTACCTACAAGGGGATCTATCTTTGAGAAGAGCTTCGCATGTGAAGCTAGCAAATGAAGCCCACTCTCTCAAGAACTCTGCAAATAGTATTCATAGGGCCTATTTACTATGTGTAATAGATATGCATGGAAGCAAATCTATGCTCTTTTTATAGCCCAAATTTGAAGTGTGATTTATGAAAGCGAGAGAGACACTCAAGCTAAACACAAGAGAGGTTTTTTTTATGTCCAAAATTGAAATGTTATCAGTTGTAGAAAAATACCTCACTTCCAATGCAACATGCTTAGTAGATTTTACCTAATTTTTAGCTGTATTGAGAAATCCCGCGAGCAAAAGTGATCAGAAACAACAAGTATCAATCGTTAAGGTTAGATGTCAGCAAAAATCTGAAATTGAAATCTGAAAGACAGCTTGCAATTTTGGTATGAAAATTGAAATTCTGGCACAAAACCTTGTATGACAATATACTTCCTCTTGTACAAAATGACAGTGGGTTAGTGCACATACGATGCTTCAAAAACTCATACGACAGTTTGCATATAGTCGACATGACACTTTAAATTGTCATCTATCATATGACAGACAGGGGATCTTGGTATGACAATCTGTCAAATGTTGTACAACAATGTACAAACAAAAAATTAAAAATCACAGTTTTGATAGAAAATGATAGAAAATTGATAGAAAAGAATGGAAACCCATTTTAGGGCCCCACGGTGGGCACCGAAAATGTGTGTGAAAATTGTACCTAGCTGTGGACACAACACTTCAGTAAAATATTAGAGGTTAGCAAATCAAGGAAATCTGTAAATGAAATAAACTAAGCTAACCAGGTGATTTACTGCCTTCTAATAGGTGTGAGTATGGTATTCTTAGCTTTGACCGAGATTAGTGACAATGCAACACCTAAACAAAGGATTTAACTCATGAAAGATGGATGAATATGAATGCAAATTAATCTATTATTTTGTATTTTCTATGCAATAGTATGAAAAAATGTATGAAACTGATCTAAGATGATTGAAAATGATCTAACAATATGAGTCTAATAATGATATGAAATGAATTGAAAATAATAAAAAATCTCACAAATCGCCTATTTGCAAGAGCTCAATTCTCCAAGTAGCTTGATATCTGGTTTTTGGGGATTGATTGTGAAGGGCTGAGCCTTGTTTTTATAGAAATCCATGGCTTTGAGGATGCATGAGAAAAGCCATAAAACTCTCTTGATAAACTCAGCTTGATTTTAGAGTTATCAAAGAATTAGAAACAATTAACTCACATAATCATGCAAAATTAACTTTTTAACTCAAATCAGAAGTTTAGATAAACTTTTAACTCAAAATAGATGTTGAGTTTCAAAAAGATAAAAACTTGAATTGATTTTCTGATTTAGAGTTTAACTTATTGTTGAATGTGCATGGATAATTATGAATTAATTTAATAATTTAAGTGATTTATCAACTTAACTGGTTTTTAAATTAAAATAACTAATTTATGTGTTAATCAATTATTAAATCAAACTTTATTCCAAAAACTATATTATTAAATATTGACAATTAGATTTAATCAATTAAATAAGAATTTAATAAATTGTAGTAGGATTTTGATTCATTGTCAAAATTAAATAATATTAATTAGGAATAAATATAATTAAATCTAATTAATCAAATATTCAGCATATTCAATTAATAAACTTAAGGATAAATAATAATTTATCGCCAAATAAAATTTAATTAAAGATAATTAGGAGGAATTGGTAATATTCTAGGAATATTCCCCGATGCAAAATTAAGATAAAATCAATTAGGGTTTCGATGTTTTGATGCGTCGATGTGCCTTTGGTTAGGAATTTTGTGTCGATCTTGATCGATTTGTAGATGTAGAAGGTTAATGGTCCTATAGCCCATTTTTGGGGTATTACACCTAGTCCCCTTCCCAAACACAAGCCAAAAGGACAAGGAAACACTTCACATGTTCTGATTCGTAGGTTTAGGAAACTCCTCCATGCACTCAGGCCCTCAGGATGAGTTGTAACCTTGTTTGTATGCATCATAAGAATCATAGAAAGGATTTCAAACACAAGACACCTTAAATACAACATTGTAACTCACGTCATGTATTAATTTAACATTTAGAGGAGTGAAATGATGTAGACCAGTATCAGGATCAAAGTATAGGGAACATAGGTCAAAACCCAAGCCCAAAAGTGGTCAAAATGGACTCCCATGACCCCAAGACTCACATATGAGTATACATGCATGCTCATATGATTAAAAAGGTTCATACTTGTTTGCTCATATGACAAGTGTCTCAAAAGTTCACACAATTGACTCAAATTGAAAGTATGACCAAAATGAAGTATGGATGGTGCCTGGGAAAGGTTTTATGAGATGAACCTGATTAAGTTCTCTCAATACCACATTTATAACTCCTCTCCAACTCATAAAACATCCTTAATCAATCATAAAGTGAAACAATTTAAGGATTCATTGGAAAAATCTGCATAAGGAACAAGAAGGAAAAACCACAAATAAACCTTCCTAACCCTTCCTAAACATTCCTAATCTTCCCTAAAATTCCCTAAACCATACATATATAGAGAAAAACACTTTATAAAATCTATACACATAACACTAATCCTTCCAGGAAGAAATATGGAAGAAACATACTATCATTTAATTCAACATTCTTCCTAAAAACACTACACATTTCCAACAACAAAACCAAACTAATATATCATTTAACAATAGATACTTTGGAGACCATAGGAAGATTAAATACAATTTAAAACACACACCCACACATATATAACAATGTTGAAGATGAGCATCATGCTCTAGGCCCTAGTCATGTGGAGGATGTTACTTATAACCAGGAAAATCAATCTACTATTCATGATCAAATAAGGAACACTCAGGAAACAGACACCAACAATATCCAAGAAGATGATTATTTCTACGGAGATAGTTGGGTTAATGGGTAAAAGCACAATCGGGTGTCACCCTTTTGGCTAACCAGACTAACTCGGCCGAGTCCTACTCGGCCGAAGAAGGGGAGGTGCCACGAGGCACCGAGTGGCACCTACGTGTCCACGGAGACTCGGCCGAGTAGGACTTGGCCGAGTCTACGAGGCACTACTAATAGCCCGCTCAATGGTTTTAGCCCCTCATTTGAACAGTGAGGGGCTAAGGAAAGCGGCTAAAGAGTGATAGTGCAACTTGGCCGAGTCGGAGGTAGATTTATTTATTTATTTATTTATTTTTTGTTTGTGTTTTTTAGTTATTTTTTATGTATATATGTTGTTTAAATATTTTTTAATTATTTTTTTAATATTCATATGTAAAAAAAAGTCTTTTCTTAATATGTATTGTATTTACTTTTAAAAATGTACAAAATTAACAAATAAAACTTAAACATAGAAAACATATATAATTTAAGTAAAATGTAAACTGGAACGTTTAAAAACATGAAATAGTCCACCTACCCTTGAGACATTTAATAAGACCATTAAAACCTAATAGGATGGATGTAATTATAAGATCCAATATTTAACTTAATAATATCAAAATTAAAACATAATGGACTATCTACTCTTACTGACCTAATAGGAACACTTTCAAGACTTAACATCCACTAAATATGACCTATTAGGACCCTTAAGACCTAATAGGACCACTTAAGACCTAATAGAACTTAATAGGTCAAAATAGTTCACCCTTACTTGGCTCAATAAGACCTAATTAAAACCTTTAAGACCTAATGTGACCCTTAAGACCCAATAGGACCCAAGTGACAAGGACAAGTGCAACTGCTACCTAGGTTAAATGACCAAACAGTGTAGTAAGCAACTTACCTTATGCATTCAATAATCATCATTGTTCGAGTTATATTGTTTTCATGCCATTAGATCAAGTTATATATTAAAACAACTTTTCTTTATAGCATGCACTTTTATTTTATTTCATTGTTGACTCCTGATAAATTAATCCTTAAGTTTTAAGTTGTCATGTTTTTTAATATTGAACAAAGTAGTTTAATAATGACTAGATGCTATATCAATAAATGGAAAGAAACAAAATAGACTAGCATAACCAAAACACATAATAGTCACAAAAATGTTGAAATAAAGTATCATTATCCATTGTAACACTCTTTGATTTAGCCCAAATATTTAGTATATATCTTTGAAATTGCATTACTTTCTTTTTGATATTTTAGAGTTGGACCATGATATTGGCATTCATCTTTATAAGACCTATAGTTGTGAGACAGGAAAGGCAATATGAAGAAAGATGTCATAGTAAATCCTAAGAATTATATAGTTATCTGATAACAATTATTAGATAACATTTGCATACTAATGTGTTTTAACTTATCACACTTTGTAATACAAAATTAATCATTTAATTATTATCAAGCCACAAGAAAACTATACCATCAATATCATATAACTTTCTATAAAGCCAAGGTAGCCAACTAAATTGATTTGAAATAGTATTGTTTGTTTGAACACTTTGCTATCATTGAACTCTTAACACTTTTCTTTTGTATTGATTTATTATTGTTAGTAGATTGAGTAATTAAACATTTTTGTCTAGTGCCAATATTATTTAATCAATTCAATTAGTTCTCTTTAATCTTAGTCATGGTCTAGATTGTCATATTTCCTTATTCTATTTGTCATGGCCCGTGGATGATCAAACTCCCCTATGCATTTTTTTTAGTCTAAATAAGTATAGTGCTGGATATTATCAAAACTATTATTTTCATCCTTTGCTAAGAAAATTCCTATTTATCAAAATGAATAAAGCCCTAACTCTTATTATATCTAGGATACCTTAATTATAAGGTCATCTTTATTTTTAGTTGCCTAAAGTTACCAAACTAAGGTTTTGATACTATCTAAAACTTAGGATAAAGTATTTTCCTATGAAAGTTCCATAACACATTGTGGTAATCATCACACAGTCAAACATTACAAAGTCCCTCTAAGAGAAGGTTAATACCCAATAGGACCCTTAAGACAAGCTCATAAGACCCTTAAGATGAGCTCATTTAAGACCAGGTTAAGAACCATAAGACGATCTCATAAGACCCTTAAGACAAGCTCATAAGACCCATAAGACCAGGTTACTTTCAACCTAATTAAGACTCTTAAGACTCTTAAGACCCATGAACCCCTTTCCAAATTATTATACATTTTCACCATTTCTTTTAGTATTTAATTTCAATATAATGTTTTTCCCTCTCTAGTTATGGAAATTTGTACAAATTAATTTTTGTCATGTGTGTAAAGTAAATATGTACATGTAAATATGCATTCAAATTAGTAAATATGCGTGCACATGAATTAGTTCTACTACCATGATTGAATACATGTGTAAATGCCTTCAAGTTTAAATTATGTTTTTAAATATTTAAAAATATTACACATGTGCATATGTAAATGCATGAATTTAAATGTTTAATTTAATATAATTTAATTTATATTATGTAAAAATGCATTTGAAAATTAGTTCATGTGTGTTTGTTTGAAGTTTTTAAAATGTTTTCATGTTTACTTGAAGTATTGTACAACACATGTACAAATTGAAAGTTAGATATTTTTAATTTATTTAAATTAATTTGTAGATATATATATATATATATATATATATATATATATATATATATATATATATATATATATATATATATATATATATATATATATATATATATATATATATATATATATATATATATATATATATATATATATATATATATATATATATATATATATATATATATATATATATATATATCAATTGATTTTCTAACATTTGGATGTATGTATATGTGCACATGTGCCTACTTGCAGCGAGCATTTTTAATCTATATCTAGATCTAGATATATATTACCTTTGTGTGCATATCACTCATGGCTTCTAGTGGTTCAGATCAGAGTGTCCATGATAGTAATGGATCACGAGCTCCCTCAGACCGTAATAGTACCTAGGCCCCACATGCTAGAGATAGTCATAGAGATGAGACTATCTCTAGGATGCAGGCTGCTCTGACTACATTAGAGTGAACACTGCAGAATAGTACTACTCTCCCTAATAGGGAGAAATTGACAGCTATACGCACTGAGCTCATGAGTATGATTCAAAAGGCTGAATCATACAATCCATATGATGATGTGTCGATTGATGTTTTTTATCATAGCCTATCTAGCATTGTCATAGGGACAGTAGGTTGGAGGACAGTTGATTCAGATGTCTCAGTCACTCAGGTGAAGAACATGTTTGGCACCCATTACATCAATAAGAGGGTGGTTCGAGCATATAGGGTCACTTTTTGTACAGATGACATAGTGGCCCCTTTTATATATCCTAGATGGTTAGCAGCACATCATATGTGGCCCCAAAAGGATGAGGTGCCACTATATTTCTGCAAACAATTATTTGCAGAGTTTCATTTGGGCTATGATGTTGACTACATAGATCTACCTCCACATGCTGGTCAGGGTCGGGGGAGATATCAGGATAAGTGTAGATGACCTGATATACCACAGCCCCCTAGTAAGAGGGCATTGGTGGGTCAAAACCTTTTGGTTCTTCCAAAAGGTTTGGAGGCCTACACTGGAGTTGGGCAGGTTGCAGCTGAGGACACACGTTTAGATATGTATTCTAGCATTGCCACCATTGTGACTCAGGTTGAGCAGTTTTCATCTGATCATGTGGGTAGGTACATGCTTCAATCACGGACGAGTGCAGGTGTATCACCATCTAGTCCATTTTATGACCCATACATCAGATTTGATCTTCCTACTCCAGATGAGATAGGACGACTACCTGAGGATCGCGTGCGTGAGATTAGTGGTATGTTAGTGAGTGATCTCCTGGCTTCTTACCAGAGGATTTCTACATTGCATGGGATTGAGCCACGTGATTTACCTACTTTCATTGGAGGAGGACAGTGTCGTAGATCCTCCACAGGTAGCAGTCGAGGTCAGAGCTCAGATGCAGAGGCAGGTTCCTCTAGACAGAGTGTGGATGATCTTACACCGCCTCCACAGCATACACAGGCTCCCACACAGTAGACACAGGCTACGACCTCACGAGTTCATAGTAGATTCTCAGATTTGCTTATGGACGACGCCATTGATCCTGATGCAATGTCCTTGCACTCTTCTGAGTTATCCGACCTTGGACGTGCATTACAGCAGGTACAAGAATCTGGATTTAATTTCAATTTATATAGATATACATGTGTACATATAGTTCTATATTTAAATTTAAATGTATTTAAATGTGGTACAGGACATTGCGACAGGTACTGCATATGGAGATTTAGAGGAGCCTGTTGATCCGATTCATCATGATATAGAGGTACACTTGAAATAAATTAAAAATTAAAATTTTATAAAATTTATTTACATTTCAAGTTATTATATATATATATATATATATGTAACATTATATTTACATTTACAGACTCAGGTCCAGCAGGACGAGGATCCACACAGGCCCGCACATCTAGCACGTGATGGTGATCATCAATGTAGTTGATGTGTTCATTGATACATGTTTGGATTTTGTGATATATATGTATAGACACTTAAACATTGATTTACATGTTTGATTTTTGAGATATATATATATGTGTGTGTGTGTGTACATTTACATTGATATGTAGGTGCATGTTTTGTATATTGATCTATTTGTACATTGACACATGTTTGGATTTTGCACTATATAGACATTTAAACATTGATGTACATGTTTGATTTTTGAGATATATATATATATATATATTGATCTATTTGTACATTGATACATGTTTCCAGATTTTGTAATTGAAGCCAAAAATTAATTGATCTTTAAAATTAATATTTAATTTATGTTCAATCTTTCATCAATCTAATTAATCAATCTTACTAAAAAATCTTTTTATATCAATTGTAAGTTTAAATCAATCTTTAAAATCTAACTTTATAATTAATCTTTAATTTCAATGTTCAATCTTTTTAATCAATCTTAGAAATTCAATCTATAGGTAAACCCCTTAAGCCCTATTATGCACCCTTAAGCCTTATCTAGATCAATTAATTGAAAATTAATTAATCAATCTTACTAAAAAATCTTTAATGAGTTGAAAGTTTAAATCAATCTTTAAAATCTTTAATGAATTGAGAGTTTTTAAATCAATCTTTAAAATCTAACTTTAAAATTAATCTTTAATTTCAATGTTCAATTTTTAATATGACCTAGCATGGCCTAATATGAGCTCACTTTATAATCTTTTTATATCAATTGAAAGTTTAAATCAATCTTTAAAATCTAACTTTATAATTAATCTTTAATTTCAATGTTCAATCTTTTTAATCAATCTTAGAAATTCAATCTATAGGTAAACCCCTTAAGCCCTATTATGCACCCTTAAGCCTTATCTAGATCAATTAATTGAAAATTAATTAATCAATCTTACTAAAAAATCTTTAATGAGTTGAAAGTTTAAATCAATCTTTAAAATCTTTAATGAATTGAGAGGTTTTAAATCAATCTTTAAAATCTAACTTTAAAATTAATCTTTAATTTCAATGTTCAATCTTTAATATGACCTAGCATGGCCTAATATGAGCTCACTTTATAATCTTTTTATATCAATTGAAAGTTTAAATCAATCTTTAAAATCTAACTTTATAATTAATCTTTAATTTCAATGTTCAATCTTTTTAATCAATCTTAGAAATTCAATCTATAGGTAAACCCCTTAAGCCCTATTATGCACCCTTAAGCCTTATCTAGATCAATTAATTGAAAATTAATTAATCAATCTTACTAAAAAATCTTTAATGAGTTGAAAGTTTAAATCAATCTTTAAAATCTTTAATGAATTGAGAGTTTTTAAATCAATCTTTAAAATCTAACTTTAAAATTAATCTTTAATTTCAATGTTCAATCTTTAATCAACATTAATCTTCTATGCCCTTAAGTACCTCTCATGACCCCTTAAGACCGAAAATGATCTAACATGACCCCTTAACCCCTAGCATGACCCCTTCAGCCCTTAAGTACCTAACATGACCCCTTAAGACCTAAAATGACCTAACATGACCTTAAGACCTAATTTGACCTCACATGACCTAATAAGACCCCTTAAGACCTAACATGACCTAAAAGACCCCTTAAGCCCTTAAGCCCTAACCCCTTAAGCCATGACCCCTTAAGCCCTTAAGCCCTAAAATGATCTAACATGACCCCTTAAGACCCTAATCCCTTAAGCCCTTAAGCCCTTAAGACCTAAAATGATCCCTTAAGACCTAATAAGACCTAACATGACCTAAAAGACCCCTTAAGCCCTTAAGCCCTTGAGCCCTAACCCCTTAAGCCCTTAAGCCCTTAAGCCCTTAAGACCTAACATGACCTAATATGACCTAATAAGACCTAATATGAACTAACATGAACTAACATGACCTAAAAGATCCCTTAAGACCTAATATAACCTAACATGACATAAAAGACCCCTTAAGACCTAATATGACCTCACATGACCTAAAAGACCCCTTAAGACCTAACATGACCTCACATGACCTAATGAGACCCCTTAAGACCTAACATGACCTAATATGACCTAATAAGACCTAACATGACCCCTTAAGACCTAAAATGATCCCTTAAGACCTGATTTGACCTCACATGACCCCTTAAGGACCAAACATGACCTAACATGACCTAACATGACCTAATAAGACCTAATATGACCTAACATGACCTAACATGACCTAATAAGACCTAACATGAACTAACATGACCTAAAAGATCCCTTAAGACCTAATATGACCTAACATGACCTAATAAGACCTAACATGAACTAACATGACCTAAAAGATCCCTTAAGACCTAATATGACCTAACATGACCTAAAAGACCCCTTAAGACCTAATATGACCTCACATGACCTAAAAGACCCCTTAAGACCTAACATGACCTCACATGACCTAATAAGACCCCTTAAGACCTAACATGACCTAAAAGACCCCTTAAGACCTAAAATGATCACTTAAGACCTAATTTTACCTCACATGAGCCCTTAAGGACCAAACATGACCTAATATGACCTAACATGACCTAATAAGACCTAATATGACCTAATATGAGCTAACATGACCTAATAAGTCCTAATATGAACTAATAAGACCTAACATGACCCCTTAAGACCTAAAATGATCTAACATGACCCCTTAAGACCTAAAATGAGACCTAAAATGATCTAACATGACCCCTTAAGACCTAAAATAAGACCTAACATGACCTAACATGACCCCTTAAGACCTAAAATGATCCCGTTTAAGACCTAATTTGACCTCACATGACCCCTTAAAGACCAAACATGACCTAATATGACCTAATAAGACCTAGCATGACCTAACATGACCTCACATGACCCCTTAAGCCCTTAAGGACCGAACATGACCCTTAAGCCATGACCCCTTAAGCCCTTAAGCCCTAACCCCTTAAGCCATGACCCCTTAAGCCCTTAACCCCTTAAGCCATGACCCCTCAAGACCTTATAAGACCTAAAAGACCTAATATGACCTAACATGTCCTAACATGACCTAAAAGACCCCTTAAGACCTAATATGACCTCACATGACCTAAAAGACCCCTTAAGACCTAACATGACCTAAAAGACCCCTTAAGACCTAAAATGATCACTTAAGACCTAATTTTACCTCACATGAGCCCTTAAGGACCAAACATGACCTAATATGACCTAACATGACCTAATAAGACCTAATATGACCTAATATGAGCTAACATGACCTAATAAGTCCTACTATGAACTAATAAGACCTAACATGACCCCTTAAGACCTAAAATGATCTAACATGGCCCCTTAAGACCTAAAATGAGACCTAAAATGATCTAACATGACCCCTTAAGACCTAAAATAAGACCTAACATGACCTAACATGACCCCTTAAGACCTAAAATGATCCCTTTTAAGACCTAATTTGACCTCACATGACCCCTTAAAGACCAAACATGACCTAATATGACCTAATAAGACCTAGCATGACCTAACATGACCTCACATGACCCCTCAAGCCCTTAAGGACCAAACATGACCCTTAAGCCATGACCCCTTAAGCCCTTAAGCCCCAACCCCTTAAGCCATGACCCCTTAAGCCCTTAACCCCTTAAGCCATGACCCCTCAAGACCTTATAAGACCTAAAAGACCTAATATGACCTAACATGTCCTAACATGACCTAAAAGACCCCTTAAGACTTAATATGACCTCACATGACCTAAAAGACCCCTTAAGACCTAACATGACCTCACATGACCTAATAAGACCCCTTAAGACCTAACATGACCTAAAAGACCCCTTAAGACCTAAAATGATCACTTAAGACCTAATTTTACCTCACATGAGCCCTTAAGGACCAAACATGACCTAATATGACCTAACATGACATAATAAGACCTAATATGACCTAATATGAGCTAACATGACCTAATAAGTCCTACTATGAACTAATAAGAC
This sequence comes from Chamaecyparis obtusa, assembly GCA_027943335.1. Classification (NCBI taxonomy): domain Eukaryota; kingdom Viridiplantae; phylum Streptophyta; class Pinopsida; order Cupressales; family Cupressaceae; genus Chamaecyparis; species Chamaecyparis obtusa. The sequence goes on from BSBK01010691.1 coordinate 186,196, forward strand.
CTAACATGACCCCTTAAGACCTAAAATGATCTAACATGACCCCTTAAGACCTAAAATGATCTAACATGACCCCTTAAGACCTAAAATAAGACCTAACATGACCTAACATGACCCCTTAAGACCTAAAATGATCCCTTAAGACCTAATTTGACCTCACATGACCCCTTAAAGACCAAACATGACCTAATATGACCTAATAAGACCTAGCATGACCTAACATGACCTCACATGACCCCTTAAGCCCTTAAGGACCGAACATGACCCTTAAGCCATGACCCCTTAAGCCCTTAAGCCCCAACCCCTTAAGCCATGACCCCTTAAGCCCTTAACCCCTTAAGCCATGACCCCTCAAGACCTTATAAGACCTAAAAGACCTAATATGACCTAACATGTCCTAACATGACCTAAAAGACCCCTTAAGACCTAATATGACCTCACATGACCTAAAAGACCCCTTAAGACCTAACATGACCTCACATGACCTAATAAGACCCCTTAAGACCTAACATGACCTAAAAGACCCCTTAAGACCTAAAATGATCACTTAAGACCTAATTTTACCTCACATGAGCCCTTAAGGACCAAACATGACCTAATATGACCTAACATGACCTAATATGACCTAATATGACCTAATATGAGCTAATATGACCTAATAAGTCCTACTATGAACTAATAAGACCTAACATGACCCCTTAAGACCTAAAATGATCTCACATAACCTCACATGACCTCACTATGAACTAATAAGACCTACTATGAACTAATAAAACCTAACATGACCCCTTAAGACCTAAAATGATCTCACATAACCTCACATGACCTTAAATGAACTAATAAGACCTAATATGACCTCACATGACCTCACATGTCCTAACATGACCTCACATGACCCCTTAGGCCCTTAAGAACCGAACATGACCCCTTAAGCCCTTAAAAGCCCTAACCCCTTAAGCCATGACCCCTTAAGCTCTTAAGCCCTAACCCCTTAAGCCATGACCCCTTAATCCATGAGCCCTTAAGCCCTTAACCCATTTGGCCCTTAAGCCATGACCCCTTAAGCCCTTAAGCCATGACCTATCTAATCAATCTAAACAAAAAATAGAAATATAGACCTATCTAATATTTATCTAATCAATCTAATCTGATAAATTGAAATTAAAATTCAAGTAGAAAGTAAATTGAAAGTTCTATCCAATCAATTAAAATTCAATTTACCTATCTAATCAATCTAATCAATAAATAGAAATTTATCTAGACTAGAAAGGTATGCAATTCAAGAAATCAATCTATTCTAATCAATTGAAAAAAGAATCAATCTAATTTCAATTCAAATATAGACCTACATTTAATCAATCTAAACAAAAAATAGAAATATAGACCTATCTAATATTTATCTAATCAATCTAATGAATAAATTGAAATTAAAATTCAAGTAGAAAGTAAATTGAAAGTTCTAGTTCTAAGAGAGAGAGAGAGAGGGGGGGGAAGGGGAAGGGGAAGGGGAAGGGGAGAGAGAGAGAGAGAGAGAGAGAGAGAGATAACTTTCATCAATTAAAATTCAATTAAAATTCAATTCAGGTTTAATCTTGATCCATAAATTCAATCTAATCATAAATTTCAAATCAAATTTAAAGTCTACATAGAAGTTTCAAATAGGATTTAAATTAAGTATGTAAAAATTAAAATCCTTAAACCTAAAGCTCCTGATACATGTAGTTTGGATCATCTCTATCCTTTATTATCTCCAAAAGTTTTTCATGCTCTTCAATAGGCAACTTCCACTTTTGGTTTTTACTTGACCCTTTTTTTGACACAGTTTCAAACTGCAATTTCGTCGCTATAACCAAGTGACTATAATGTAGAACTCTCTCTCCACGCATGTATTCAACAAATTTAATTCCATTTTTTTCAATCTTATCTTGTTGATAATAGGTGCCTTCAATAACAACTGAACCAGTCGGATATTTTTGTCCATCACCATCAACAACTTCTTCAAGCAACTTGTGTTTTTCCTTGGTGCATCTTAGTAGATAATAATCTACACCTTCTATATTCTCAGGATCCGCAACCACAACAAAAATATCACCTACACAATTTATATTTATGTGTACAAGTAAATGTTAAATTTAAACCTCAAGTTCATGTATAATATATATATATATATATATATATATATATATATATATATATATATATATATATATATATCATGTAAATATACCTAGAAATAAAAAATACGCACCTGTAACAACTAAATCAGAAACACGTTCATAGTCAGCTGAATATATAGGATCATGGATGTCTATGACATTGTCATCATCTTCATAAGGAGGCATTCTAATTAACACTTTATGATCCCATATTGAAACATATCCATTTGCAATATTAACACATTGACTCATTGTGTTGTTGTTAAGACAATCTTCACAAAAGCATGATTTATCTCTTAGTTGAATCAGTGGAGGCTTGTGTTGTCCCGTAGTCATCACTTGATGCAAACTTCTAATTCCAACAATTGATTGACAATTGTAGGGATTCGATCGATCGATATCTGGATTGGATGGATTGATATATAGATCTCAGTTTGAAATCATGAAAAATGTGAAATGCATTATATATATATATATATATATATATATATATATATATATATATATATATATATATATATATATATATATATATATATATATATATATATATATATATATATATATATACACACACAACAAGTTAAAACACACATACATGACATACCTATATATGTAGTTTCATGAATTTGAGTTTGAAAAATAAAAGTAAATTAAATAAATAACTATCACTTCCCAAAAGTAACGTTTGTTGTATTTTGTGTCTCGAGTAGCAAAATGATTTTGACACCATTCAACAATCTTCTTTGAATTCTCTATCATGTTACCTAGAGAGATATATTTTTAACAATTTAGTTATATATATACATGTGTACATGTAATGTAAAGTTTTAAATAGTCTAGTCAAGTAAACAAGTTGAATATCAAATGTATGTACACATACCTTGAAGTTCATGTTGTCAGAGTGCACGCTTCACACATGCTCCTGCTCCATCATGTTCTCCTTTTCCATGTCCACTTTCAAAGAAGTTCCAAACAAACTTAACGTTGTGTCTAGCATGTTGCATGGCTAACCAATTAAAAGCTTTTGCAGACTTAAATTGACCTACAATTCAAATAAATACAAAAATGTATTTAAATGTGACACATAAATATATCTAGAAATGCTCAAAAAAAAAATTAAAATAAAATTTATAATGCATGTACGTACTTACCTACACACCCATCAGACCAGATCCAATGTTGTGAAGCATTTATCCCACGACTTGCAAGATTGTTGAAAAACATGTTGAAACAATGAGCCACATAGCTCCTATCATGAACCTTGTCATCACTAATATAGAAATGAACCTCCTTGATGATAATGCGTTCATTTTGATCTATACCAGATTCTATCCCATCCAAATCGTATTGTGCATGTCTATAGGTCACATGCACAAATATTGCAACTTGATCAGAATGATAATATTGACTTTGGAGCTCCTTTTGAGGGGAAAATGTATAGTTCTCCGCAAAATCTACAACTGAAAGAATACAACCAAGTGGGAAACAATTTTTGGAATCACGAAACTGTTTAGCTTGCCATCGTGCACCATAACAATGTTGGATATGTGGATAAATCATAGATCAAAATTTGTCCATGAACTGAAGGTACGGTAATTCACTCTCTTTTAATGTAATTTTTTTTTATTCACCTCCTGTCTTCGTTTGGTATATCTCATAATTAAATCTCTTCCACTGGACTGGTGTTGTAACATCAATATTATCAAATTGTAAAGGAAATTGCTGCAAATTTCCACAATTATTGCATTCATTTTTTATACACTGGACATTAAATTCATCTGAATCTTCTGATTTATCACATAAAATGGACTTTACAAATTCTATTGTACTTCCAGTAACCATACCTAGATTAAGTATTGTCGTAACCTTTTTATATGATTGCAAGTATAAGTGAAACTCAACATGATTTCGACAACAACATGTTTCACGAACCTTATTTATGTGTACGAAGCAAGGGCGCAACATCTCAAACATTCTCTGACATATTTTCACATCTAAAAATTCATGTTTGAATGCTTCAAACAATTCACTTTGTGTAGTATCGACAAAATGTTTTGGATGTGAAATCTTCATACCGGTCTCTTCATCGTCCATTTGTATAGTGTCCCTTCTATTGGAAGAAACATGAGAGTGGTTGGTCCAAAAATCAATGACCCGTCTTCTTACATCTTCAGAAATTCTATCTTTACGGGGAAGTCTACAAATATGTACCCAATTCTTTTCAATATTCATATCCAACATATTTCTCTTCCTAATATATCTCTGTATAGTTCTTCGAGATACGTTGAGTAAATCAGAAATTGCTCGAACTTGATTTCTATGTGTCAATTTCTTACTAGTTATCATAGTCATCAAGGCTCTTCTAGCTGCATTTGAATCTGGTCCTTTATGATCTGCCTTGTTAACAACATTCAGTGCATCTTGTAAATTTTGAATTATTGTCTCTTTTACTTTACCTCCTCCAACTTTCCTATTATCAATACCCAACAATTCCAAAACCGGAGTCATTTCTTTTTTCTTGAATAACTTTGCAAACAATTGTGCTTTTCCCACCAAAGATTTACTCTCAAAATATTCCATCCACATATTTTTGAGATGCAATTTAATAGTGCTTTCAAGTACCAAGTGTTTCGGTTCAATTTGACTAATAAGTGATTCCTCATTCATGTCCATCAAATTCTGCATTGTAGGAAAAAAATGTATACTTCGACTACTACCAATATCCTCCCCTAGTTGAGTTGCACCTTCTACAGCGATAGGTTCTTCTTCAACATCCATTGGTTGCTCTTGGACACGTTTCATATGACCTTTCATTTGGTCATCCCTTTTACGATCATACTTCCTTGTTCTAGTCCTTTTATTTCCCATTGCTCAAATATTTAAGCAAGATTTTTTTTATTGTTTTACTACTTCGTCACTGAAAAACTTGTCTTCAAAATCTTTCGAAATCAAAATTTCTTTGAAAATTCTCCAAAAGAATGACTCCTTGCTTCAAAATATCCTTATATCCTAAAATAAGAATGTAAATTCGCAATTGATATATATTTTTTTAAAAATATTATGCACATATATACCCTTCGGTTTGAAAGGACCGGTCGCTCACGCGACCGGTCACGAGGGGCCGACAACTTGAGGGGACTCGGCCGAGTCCCACTCGGCTGAGTCATCCTAAGTGGCATGCCAACTTGGCAGCCAAAACTTAAAAAACACAAATAATACACAATTTGCACTTGTGGTGTTTTTTTCTCTTCTGCAAATTAAAAATTTGAAAAAACTAAAACTACCCTTTTGTAGATCTCGGAATTACAATTCTAAAAATATAAATTTTATATAATTTCAATTGGAAAATGTTAAACAAACTTGTAAAAAACCACATGTAGGTATATAAAGCTTTGAGAAGTTGCCGATTCGATAAATTAAAAAAAATAGTAAATCAATTAAAAAAAAAATTAAAATTATATGAGGCACTAGAGAAGAGAATCTTCTTCAAGAATATATAATTTATTTGAATTTTAGAAAAATTTTGATAGCTGAAAAGTGGCGGGAGATAAAAACTACTGATTTCGTGTAAGTTGTACTTTGAATACTTATAACGGGCAAATTATAGATCGAGAACACTTCTTTCCTTTTTTTTGCACTAGGTATACATGTCATCTAAAACATATTTTGAAATTGGAAGAAAAAACAATGTCTTACTTATAATTATTTGATGGGAGGTAAACCCCCTGATTTGCTGTATTTTCAGGACATGAAAAATAGACTTTAAAAATTAAAAAAATATATTAATTTATGTCCAAAATAATTTTAAAAAATTATAGGCATAAAATTCATCCTATTTCACACATTTCATCAGTTTACATCATCTTCAAATTCTAAATAGAAATGTGACTTTTATGCCCTTGAAGTTTTTTCATTTTGGTGTTGTTAGCCTCTTCCTTTGTAAAAGGGTGACAGCTTATTGTGCTTTTACCCTAATCCTAGTATCAAGAGAAATTATAATGATGGGTGGAACTAGTTGTGAGATGCCTAGTTGCTAGCTTTTTAACTCAAAAATCTTGTAAATATTTCTAGTTTCTTGTTTCTAGTCTACTCTTCTAGGCTTCAGTTTGATGGTAATCTCAATCTGAGATGATAACTTTGATGTATAGTTTTTTTCTCTTGTAAATCAATTGATAAAATATCTCTAATAGAAAAAACTTATATCATATAAGCAATAATCAAGTAATTTAATCAACTACAACATTTATATCAAACTTAACATATATTAAGTAACATATAGATCAAGTAGTTTAAATATAAATCAAGTATATCCATCATACATGTTTAAGTATATCAACAAATAATCCTTGGTATTATATTTGACTATAATCCATCATATGTTTAAGTATATCAACAAAGTATAATCTATTATAAATATAGATGAAGTCCTAGAACATGAAATGTCTATATAATAATATTTATACCACCTCAAGTGGTTCAGAATGCTCATGGATAACAATATGTAATATTCTCTCATGATGCTCACTATCTAGTGTCCTCTTACAAGATTCGCGTTGAGATTTAACTAGATGGAGATAAATAGGGGTAACAATTACTAGGTGGATATATTGAAACACCTTATTGTTAGGTTGATAATCAATAAAGTGAATCCCATGTTGGACTATTTTGGTTTTCTTTAAATATGCCCCCTCTAAAACAACTGAACCTATACCAAAAATTTTAACAACATTTAAACAATTTATTAAATTTGTTAAAATTCACACACACACACACACACACACACACACACATATATATATATATATATCTGTGTGTGTGTGTGTGTGTTTGTACTTGAAATAAAATTCAATATAGATGCACACAAACCTGTGGGAACAACATTCCATCACTTTTTTTCAGGTTTAATTAACTTCATCCTCTCTCTAGTGAAACACAATAAATAGTAACTAAATCCTACATTTTTAGGCTCAACAATAATTACAAAGACATCTCCCACAAAAAAAATATATACATGAGAGAAAATACTTACTTCAAACTACATATAGACATATGTACATGCATGCATGTGTAACTTAATTTATTATACTTGCCAATTTTGACCAATCCTGAAATATGGTCATGATGAGTAGAAATTAAAGGAGTGTCATCAAAGTTTTCATCTTCCTCTCCATCAATTGTATCAATAAAAACAAGTGGCACCAAATTCCATATACCTACATATCCACATTGTTGATTAATGCATTCTAAATAATTTTCATCAATGCGGTGAGAACAAAAATCCGAGTACTCCCTAGTGTACAATGTCCAATTGTGATAATTTGTACTCATAAGTGAATGAAAATATCATGTCTTCTCTATTCTCTTGCAACCATGCATAGTTTTTCTATCAACACCAATTCACACATATATTTATCATATAAAAATGGGACAAATTATGAATTTTATTTTTAAAATTTGAATAAAGGATGTTTAAAATTTAAGCAAGAATATGTATATATATAATATATTTAAAATTTAAACAAGAATATATATATATATATATATATATATCACATGTATAATTTAAACATTTGTATACCTTTTATCTCTCAAAACACTCTATGTGGTGTCGCTTGACTCATTCTTGATGATGTGGCAGCCTCGTTTGGTGTGAAATGTGTCTTACACCATTCAAAAACATCATGTGCATTTTTATACAAACTCCTTGATAATTCTTTTGATACTTTTGCAGAGAATGTTTGATGCAACCTCTAGTACCATCATGTTCACCTTTTCCATGTCCACTCTCAAATAAACTCCAAACATGTGGTATGTTTTCATTACGATGGTATCTGCACAATGTTCTACATAATGAATATCATGCTCTCTATCATCACTTATATAAAAGTGATATTCTTTCTTTATGACCTGTACTTCAAATGTGATCTAAACACCATCCAAATCTAATTGTGGATGTCAATAACACACTTGTACCATAATAGTAATATTCTCTAAAAAATAGTCTCTGATTGAATGACCTTTTGATGAACAAAGGAATAGTTTTATGCAAAATTAACAACAAATAGAATAGTTTCAAGTGGTACATTATCTTTCAGTGTTTGGAATTATTGTTCTTGCCACTTTGAAAAAAAAAGCATGATGAGTGTAGGGCTGAATCAATTTTTTAAAGTTATGCATAAATGCTCCAATAGTTATCTCATCTTCAATATATTCTAACCTTTTAGATTCTTTTCCAAATTTTGTTTCATTTCTTACATATTTGTAACTCTTGAAATTTACCATCTTTGTCATGTCAATGTATTCATTTTTCAAAGGGAAAAGAGACAAATCTACACATGTTTCACATATTCCTTTTATGCAATTTATTTGTCCAATTACATCATCTCTTTTATCACATAAAATGGATGAGATGAACTCACTTCATCTACTAGGAGGATCATTTTCAAAACCATAAATATCTTCTAAAAACTTTCACAAAACCTACTATTGGAGGTCAAATTCAATATGATAACAACAACAACAAGTTTCAAACACTTTGTTTGTCCTCACATAATATGGCTTCAATATTTCAAACAATGTTTTTCCCAATATTTATATTAGAATTTGAACTACAAAATGACATATGATTTTCATGTTGTATTGTGTCCAACCAATGTTTTGTATTATGTTCATATTCTTTATCTCTAACCCTATTCCTGATAACATCTCTACTATTTGATGAACGACGGGTATTATCATTCCAAAATGATGTGATCAAATTACCGATCCACTCCCGAATCCTATTAGAATGAGGAGATCTACACATAATTTTTCAATTGCCTTCCAAGGTGCACTATCATCCAAAAGCAGTCTCCTCTTAACATATCTTGATATTATTTTCCTACTAAAACCAATCTAAGATGAAACTGAAGATATTTGTCTATTTCAAGACATATGTTACCTACAATGGATGTCATCATCACTCTTCTTGTAATGGCCCTATCTTTAGATTGAGATCACTTCCCTACAAAGCTCAAACATTTCCTAACATCTTCAATAATATCACTTTGCATGTTACAAATATTTCTCATTTTTTATGTTGTGTCTACACCTAACAATTTTAATGGCTCTAGCAACTTTTTAATATAATTACAATCGAAAGAAATTGGACTTGTTCAAGTGTTTCAAGATAACCAAATTTATCCATTATTTCCCTTGATATCTTATTCATCGACTTCTTCTTAAAAATCTTAAGGGTTGAACATCAACAAGTGATCTCAATTTATCCACACCTATTGTAAGTAAATGATCTAGGTTTCTATAATTAATTTTTTTCTTTACAGTTTGAGCTAGAGTTATATGTTCATACATACTAGTAGGAACAAGTGATCTTGACCCTTCTCCAACTTCCATTGTTTGAGCTTCTGTAGGGAGTGATTCTGACCCTTCTCCAACATCCATTTCTTTAAATTGGGTTGACCCTCCTACCCGAGCTTCTCCTTCATATTGTACTTGTTGATTGAGAGATACATGCACAAAAATGAATCAAATTAGAACAAATTAGAGAAAAATGAAAATAAATAAATATAAAAATATGGCATGCAAAATTAAAGATGCATACCTTCTTTAGTTTTATAATAATATGCTAATGAAGCTTAGCAATTTTTTTGTTCTGTACCAAGTGACCTATTTCTTGCAAATTTAGTTGTCCTTCCCTTCTTGTTTCTTATCTCCATTCTTCAAAAAATACCTTTGAAATAATTAGCAAATGCAAAAACCTTACATTTATTAACTTTCCTATGCTTCTATTAAAAAATAATGAATTAAATAGAATTTTTTGTTTTAAAAAAAGAGAGAAAAAAACACTTTTATTTATACCCAAATGAAAAGTCACGACCCAAAAAAAATAACCCAGCTCACCTACTTCGAGTCAACATGCCTAGCGAAAAATATGGCGGTGTCATTTCCAATGCACTTGTTTTAGGGGGTCTTCGTGTGAAGGGGCCTTCACATGAAATCTCTTTAACCCTTTCATTCGAAGGGGTCTTCATGTGAAGGCTCCAAAAAATGGAATTTTTTCTAAGGACAATAAATTTCTATAGAATTCTACCCTTTGGAGGTCTCAATCAAGGGCCAAATAAGATAATCTTCTAAAATAAAAAATATCAGATTATGCTACTCTAAAGAAGCTTTACAATGACTATAACTTTGATATATATAGAGTTCATTGTGACTCTCTAATTTTATTTTAATTAAACATAGGTTGTTTGGCCATTTAGAAACCTCTCTCTTCGATGCTTCAAGAAAAATAGAAAATTAGGGAAAAAAATTATGAAAAATGCGTGTCCAATAGGTGTATGTTACCTTTCTATCAAAAAAGAAAAAATGAATTTTGATGTATACAAATCAAGTTAGAGCGAACTGAAGAAACCTATATCCAAATTATAGTTAATGTCACTTCATAACTCAATAAACTATAAAATTTTAAACCAAATTGAAATAAATCAATTAAATCATGTAGGTATTGATGTTACAAAGCTAACCTCTAAAGAATTACGTAGTTCTCATTTTTCAAAAGAAAGTTATGTTGTACTGAGTGACAGTCACTTTTTAAAAATATTAATTTTTCATACAAACCACTTTTTGAAGGAGAAGGAAAAATGGATACAAATAAATTACATTTTTCTAAAATATATTTAGAAACTAGAAACAAAATTCTAAAAGTCACTAGTTTACATCATCTTCAAAATTGTAATGGTTTTACAACAATATGTGTTAAAAAGTGAAGTTTTTTTTCAAAATGTTCATTTCAATGTCAAAGTTGGCCAAAAAGTGGGACATGGTATTGTGGTAACACCCTCCAGGAAGATAAAATAATTAAAAAAATATATGGGCAATTTAGACATGGCATTTGCAAAACCCCTAATTCTCAACTATGAGAAACTATGGAACCGAATAAATTAAATTCCATATTGAGTTACCAAGGTGTTAAATTTAGGGGAAATTTTTTTTCTAGTGACCCTTGAGTACTTTTAATAACCAACCACATAAATGGATCAAAATTTTCATTGCTTCTTTATTCTATAACTATGGAAAATACTCATACACAACTTTGTCTCTCATTGCAAATTCGACAATTTACAAACTAGGCTAGGTAACTTCTCTATTGGCAAACTTACATATATATCAACACTGAACATATATGGAACTCTTCCCCTCCTCATACCTAGCCAGATGCTCATGCAAATGATGGCTAATTAGCTTCAACCAATTAATGTGCTCACCACCATAACACATAGTTATCATGAACTCACACATCTAGAAAAAAATTCCTCAACACTACACTCCACATGACATGATGTAATAGTGTGATTTCATTCAAAAAATGGCCCCTTTTTAGACTTGAAGGAAGCTTAAACTTTCCTTTCCTCTGAACCCTTAGTCGGGCACTTGCAATTTGACTCAAACATAAATGTTTTCTCTGTGAAAAATGGTACAAACCAAAATTAATAGATATAAATCTACAAATGACTTTCATTCAGGTAGCTTCAATGCTTGGGACAAAAATTCAAGGAAAATTTTAATGAATATTAAATCACTAGAAGTTTGAATTTCATGGGTCTTAGAGTTGTAATGATTTACACAAGAAACAATCAATTTAGGACAAGGAATAACATGTGGGAAACCACTTGCTTCAATTAGACCAATCTCTACAAACTTTTGAGCAATGAGAGAGTTATATTCTTCTCTCATTCTCCTCACAATGACATGTACACTGATATCATGTAATTCTATGTCTTTGTCCCTTCCATGCTATTCTCCATAGCACATGACATTAGAAAGGCTAGCATTTGAAATTGGTGGTATAAAAGTTGATATATAAAGGTTTCTACAATTATGGTTACCATACGATGGCTACATGGGATAGAATTTCACAAAATGAACTCACGAGGCACTCAAAAAATGACTACACACACTACAACTAATAGAAGCATCACTTGTAATTTAAGAAATACACTAAGAAATTGAAATAAAACCTTACCCCAAATTCTTTAAATGCATGCCTGAAAATTTTCCCCTCATTGTGAAACTAGAGACTTCACTCTACCATCTACTCAAATAAAAAAAATCCCACAAAATGATAGCACATATTCATTTTATTTACATGGTCATAGTACACTGTATCATTTTAAAAAATGATGTCAATATCTTTGGATATCTTTCACCACCTCACCAATCATTAATGTAAGAAAATCGTCAGCACCTCAAAATGAATGTGGCTTCACCGCTAGGCCAACCAACTGTTGACTACCAATCATATTTGAAAAAAGTAATTTGTATAATATATAAAATTAATAAATAAATATCTTAACTTTAGAAATCTTCCAATTACCAAAAAATATTTACTTATAATTGGTCCAAAACAATTCATTAAGTGTGCATGGTCAATGCAATACATATATCATTAACTAAGTGTAATATTAAAAACACTAACAATGAAATTGATATTTATTATGTAAGTGAACTTTTTATCCATGTTGAACATAATAAAAATAATTTGACTAAAACAATAAATAATAAATTTAAATATTAAATATTTTTTTCCTTAGTATCAAATTGTATTCTACAATGACAAGAAAAGATGAAGTACACTAAAAAAAAGTGTATTAACAAAAACTCTTATCATTTATTTTAAAATCTTCAACAATCAATAAAATAATATTTAAAAATAAACATAACAACTCAAAAAATTGTCTTCAATATTTAATAACTATTATAATTCTAAAAAAATAAATAAAACAATTCTAAACAGATATCTCTCACATTTTTTAAATAAATAAATTTAAAATATCTAAACTGATAGTCAAATCCTCTTTTCCAAATAAATCCAAACATGTTCCTTAAAAGTATTCCAAAAATAGTTAAATCCTCTTTTCCAAACAAGTCCAAACATGTTCCTTAAAAGTAATTCAAAAATCAATGTTTGTTCAGGAATGTCAGATCAATAAGACCTTATAAAGTATTACAATTAATTGGCAGATTATAAATATCCCCAACTTGTCAATTACAATGTAAAGAGATATTTTGTCATGGCTTGACATCTTCCGAGTTAGAATATGTATGAATATTTTAAATGCTGAATAAATTCAATATGATTTTGATCTATATCATGCCTCATCCTCCGCTTTGTTTATCAAGCTTTCTGAAACAGTTTTATGTTTTTTTTAACAGATTTTGTCCTGCACAGAAATTGTTTGAACGTTCATCATTATGCCTAGACTGTACTTCTTCGAATACATCTGTTATTTCCCTTTCTTCTAATTTTCTCCTGTTTCTTCTTCCTGTCAGGCATTCATGTCAGCATGATATGCAATGATCTACAACAACATATAAATGATACCAAAGATCTACTGGGCAAAGTGGCAGACGAAATGGAAAACATGGTAATAACCATGAAAAAAGTTAGCTGAGAAGCACCAATATCTCAGCACAATGATGAGCTGTTGAAGGGGAAAGAATACAACCATTTCTATGTTGTTTCTGAAATGGATCATTACTGCTGCATGTTTCCTCCAAAAGACACTGTTTTGATCTGTTATGAACATCATGGTAGATGCTAGGCTTTTGTACTGATTCACTTTCACCTTGGCTGTCCTCAAGAAATCCATTGGATTCAACTTCCTATGCACCCACTACCATTAATCGACTCTTATGTTTCAGATACAGAATCATTCAAATTCAATCAAAGAAGAAATCAAAATAGTGGGATATCATGTATGGTACATAATGATCCTCAAAATGCAAACCTCCTTTAAATCCACACCAAATACAAAGGCTTTTTTCCCTTTATCTGTTTGCTGTCATGCCCAAAAAAAAACAACCTAAAAACACAAGAATTTTTTTTTGAAATGAATTAAATATTATTTTACGGAGTGTCGGTCTAAGGTTAATAGTAATAAGGAAAGCTAGCCTAGTCCTCATAAGGATTATCGATACTTGTGTTAGAACTTTACATGGTGACACTGCTACACAATAAAATTTGATACCTTCCTAGTTAGTTTAGGACATTAACATCACTGACTAATAATCTCTTCAAGGATTTTCAAAATTGGGAGCTAACAGCAAGAACTACAATGGTCACCTAAATGGTTAGTGTTTCAAAAGAAATGACCCCAACTCTAACAATCGGCTAGAGATACAATCCACGAACTAATGGTTCAATTAATGATTCAATATGGTAACCATGAATCATTTTCTATCGACTAATTGGTTGAATCAATAAAAGAAGTTAGCTGTCCTAAGGATCATCACTCCAATATGATAAATTTCCAATGCTATAAGGATGGTCTTGATTACACTGGTATCCTACTGATCAAGCAACCATTGAATTGATATATCTATTCACATTTAAAGATAAATCTATGACCTTAACAACTATAACTCAACATCAGTTTTCAATTTTATTAATGAATCCCATTCCCATCCCTATTACCTTAAGGGAAAATTTATTAGAATGTTATGTTACCCAAGCATATATGCATAAGGTTAAAAATTAAAGCATCCCAATAATAAGAAGATATCCTAACTTAATTCTAAAACAAAAAAATCATTCCTAACAACATAAAAATAATGGACTTGGATCCAAGATCCCAAGTCCTTCACCTATTTAGAAATAATTATCTAAACCTTTTAACTTATTTGTATCTTACTTATTTGCAACACCATTATAATTAAGAATTAATATAATTATGTGATAAGCCTAAGCAAAACAATATGTATTACTAAATTACAATTATTAGATATCCCTACTACACTAGCTCCTACTATCCTTACCTACTACCCAACAACCCACCTATTTCCCATGGCCACTTGTCAAATGGGGGTTGACAAGGCCTCTATCTACATTCCTTAAATGCAAGCCTTACAAGACCTGCGTGATTGCCTAGAGAGGGAACACTTTTCCCCATGATAATTTCGAAAAATCTCTCCTAGGAATTCACATCCAAGTGGGTTACATTGTCCTAGGAATGTGGGGCCCACCAACCTCATTGATCACCCATTTCTTTTGCAAGAAGAATTCGAATGAGGGCAAGAAAGTCTTGACCTTGGTTGGGCGTTAATGCTGACATTGTTAGCCACGTACAAGTGATGGAAAGGCCAGTATCTTGCTGCAAAAAGGGAATTAAGGCCATGTTTAATTGGTTACAAAGTGGGTGTTTGATATGCACGTAGACAAGGGTAATGGAAGGGTCAACTTGCCTTCATTAAATGTTATGATTTGCTGCAAAATCTCTCCCCATATCCATACCTACGCCAGCCTTGGGAAAGTGGGATTTTGGGTCCCACCAAATGGCAAGTGGGAGTAGACTAAAGGGCCCAAAAGCACTATTTAATTGTCATTATATTGCTAAGTCCTTATGTTTAAAGTAGCATAGAATATGTTTAGTTTTGGTTAATTTTAATTAGTGTCTAAATGAAGTAAGAGGAATATTCTCTGTGGTAGTATGGGAATATTGTCATTCTCATACAAATTCCAGAGAGCAAATTGCTCTAAAAGGAAATCTGGGAAGTGTCATTGAAAAGAAGCATGGTTTCTCCTTCATTTCTATTTTTATTTTTACTTGCTTGCTTATAAATTTGAAACAATAGATTCATCAATTTATTAGTGAATCATACTAATGAGTTTGATGGATTGATTATTAGTTGAAGAGATTTCTACAAGTAGTCAATTATGTTCTTTTGTTCCTTGTTTCCTACTACACATTTTTGAGGGGTGAGCATAGAATTTTATTCATTTGAGTTGATTACATAACTATGACAAATTTTCCAAACTATAATAAAGAGCTTACTATATCCATGCATAAGCTAACCTTTGGAAGACATTGAAACCTATCATATTTCATCCTTTATCATCTTGAATATCATTTCATGAAAATAACTCCACTATCTTAAGAAGCAAATTCTAATAGGCATGATAGAATGAATGGCATTTTCATTATAGTCATCTTATCAAATTCATTACAAAATTTCTATGATGAAAAAACTTTCACATTCCATTTATATAATACAATTTGAAGGGGATGTTCAATGAGAGATCAACATAAACATAACAACTTCACTTCACAAAGGACCCAAGAATGGGTAACAACTTTACAATTTACAACAAGAGGAGAAATTTTCCTCAAGATCAACAATGCAACAACACATGAGGTTTTGATACAAGCACATCAAGGAGGGGATTTCTTCAATCTTTTTCCACATGAATCTTTGGCTTCCAAACCTGCAATACAAAAAAATGGAGAACCATGGGTGCTCACCACCCAACCTAGGTCTCTTAAGAGACCACCCCCAAGCTTGGAGAACCAAGGATAAATGGGGTACACAATCAACAAAATGCTCACAATTTTGCACACATGAAACAACAACAAATTACTCCCTCCAAGGTTACACAAATGAGCTTTGCAAGCTCATTGAAGAAGGGTGAAGGTGGACTTTTCCAAGGGGAGAATGTCATTGCTTTCACAAATTCCTAAACAAGAATATCACATTGCCCTTTCAAGGCTACAATTCCATCTTACATGCACAATAATGCTTATCAATATCTTCATGATACAAGATTGCAAATGGTTTCATGATGCTTGTCAACATCTTTATGATACAAAGATTGCAATGGCTTCATGGTGCCCATACACCATGAATTTTTCCCTCTTCTCCAAGAGAAGAGACTCTCACCTCATGGAGAGCCCAACTAACCCCTTCACCCAAGGCCACTTCTTCCTCTTCCCCAAGAGGTGAGTAATGTCTCACTCCCATACACATAAACACCCTCATTCAAGAAAAACAAAGGAAACACATAAATTTCAACATCAAATTCCCTTCCCATACAATGCAATAGCACAACAAGTATACACTCCAAACACATGCAAGAGCAAGAACACAACTAATCTATTGAGCATAAACAAGAAAACCTCCATGGAAATGAAAGACCTACCTTCACAAGTGTGATGGCAATTGATAGTTGAGATGAGCTATGCACTTTTTCTTCCTCCTCCAAAACCCTAAAGTCTCTAAAATTAGAGAGTGGGTGAACACCCTCCAATTCTAGCAAGGGCCACTAAAAAGGGCTCCAAAAATTCTACCCACCCACCAAACATAAATGCAGACTTGACTCTATGGTCTACTTGGTCTTCCTTGTCCCCCCATGATTAATGCTTGATTGGAAGGCAAGGTGAAGTTGGGTAAGGGTCAAGATCTATCCAATCTCGTAGGTAAGGATAAATGGGTCCAAAAAAGAGTTGCCAAAGTCTCTAGGGGGTTTAGGATATGCTCAAAACCTTCCTAACCCATACCCCTAACATTAAGATACATAAATTATGCCAAAAATGACCCCTAAAACTTTTTATTGGCCTCTAGAAGTGACAGAAAATAAAGTGAATTTAAGTGAGCACATTACAAGTGTCAAGTGACACTAACGATAACACAACACATATAAAATCATGAATAACCACACGAAGCTAACTACTAACACACATGACAATTCACATTTACACAAGTGCACGTTACGACAAGGCTTTGTAATCCCATATTGGAACTAAGCCTTGGCTTACTCAGTTAACATGTGTTTAACCTTGGTTCTCCAATAATTCTCATGGTTCTCATACCTGCACACTTCACGTCGAGCATCAGTAGTTCAAGATGATAACATTGCATGAAATATACATATTCAATTTCCTATTTAGTATCATAACCCAATATGTATACCTCAATTCAAATCACAATTTCTCATTCAATAATATTCGAACATCATACATACATAATCATCATGTGCAGTAACCAAATCTAACATGAATAATTTACTCTAACAACCATGCATAATCAAAATCATGATGTACTCTAGATTCACATCCACACATACATAATATAATAATCACCATCAAAATATCGTATCTCGAGTCTCAATCCAAAATAGATCAACAAGTGTATCACTATATCAAAATGCAGAAAAGGAAAGATGCTATGACGGGTCGGGGTGAGGCCTCACATTTGCCATCTTTTACAGTGACTTGAGACAAAGGCTTCCTCCATTGACTTAATATACAAGCTATTTTTTTCATTAGTCCATGATGATTCTGATAATTTGGGATCCTCCAACTGCAAAAACATACCAACTGTTAATATAAATTAACTGAGCACTAATCTATGAGACCAAGCGAAACAATTACAACCATATAAAACTCATGGTCAAAATTAGTGTTGCAGAGGAATTGCTCTGGCTAAGCTCCATACAAAATATATTAAGATAAAGAAAAATTCAGATTGACGAAAATATACTATTTTTTTTTTTTTTTAAATTTAGATTTACAGCACAGGGCACAAGAGATATATCATAAAGAACAAAGACTAAAAATTTCACTAAAATTCAATTTCAAATTTGGAGGTTAACCATTCATTCTTGAACTCTTAAGAAATTAGACAAGATGAAAAAAAAAAATAAAAATGAAAATAATAGTCTTCCATTTTGAGGACTACAAACTGTCGCGTGTTCGCATGGATTCTTTTAGCTCTATGCGATCATGTGACCAACTGATGCAGATGGAGAGGAGGAAACCAAGCTTTCAGAGAAATTTGAGAGGTTTCCAGGCTTTGAGTTGAAACCAATTTTCGGAGGGAAAAGGTAACCGCCCTTCATTCTTCAGAAGCAATCGATGGTCATCAAGAATAGACATCCAAGGGTTTACACAAAAAGATGGTATGGCTCAGAGATTCAAGGGATTTCACAACTGGGAGAGAAAAGGGAACGAGACTGTTGACAGGCAAAGGTTTATCCAAGGAAATCAGCCTCACCCAAGAAAGATTCACAACATGGCTCATTGGTCTGATGGATATCAGTGCAATAAGGCTTTAAATCGCGCCTTACCCAACAAAAGGCTACTCTTTAAATTTTCAAAAAATGGGTTAGGCCCTACATCTCAGAAGAGCAAAAGTTTGAATCCAAACCTAATCCCCATTTTTCCAACATCCTCCAGAGGCATTCCATATAATCCTCCTCTGCCCAAAAAAGCATGGACAGACATTCATTGGAGGATACATAGAAAGAGATTAGCTCTCTTAGGCCCAAACAGAATATCTTTTCAATCTCATTCCAATAAGGGTTTTCCCTACGCAGTTCAAAAGATTTGGAAACCAATCTTGACAGAGGTCATTCAAAGAAAAATCATCAAAACTTGTAATCAGCAAGGCTTACTAGGCATGGGGGATGATCCTTCTCGGAAACATATTGCATTCATGCCTCCTTCTCATAGCTTGGAATCGTAAAAAATGGACCAGGTACCATCTATTACTTTCTCAGAAGACACCCTCAAACAAAGAAATCTATTTTTTTTACATCAGGGTATTATATGCAAGTTCTGGGATATTAAGGTGTCATACAATGAATTTAAGATTTGGGTCTCGAGCAAGTAGGAAAATTTCTCCCAGATAGAAACACTAGATAATGAAACAGGATATTTCATGGTACTATTTAAAGACAAAATGGAGAGGGACTTCATATTTAGGCAAAAAGGATGGTTTTTCAAAAAAAAAGGTTTACATATGCAACAATGGTCTCCTAATTTTAACAGCGCCAAAAACACCATCAAGTTTGTACTGACATGGATTAATTTATTGAACCTTCCATTCGAATACAGAACATCAGAAATCATATAGATCATTGGCAACAAAGTGGGCATTTACTTATCTCATTGTTTTGATAAACCCTCGGCCTCTACTTGGATCTGTCTTTTAATGAATATGGAAAAGGAATTGCCTAACTCCATTAAGTTCATCTCCAAGTACGGGATTTGGATTCAGATGATCTCTTATGCTTCTGATAAAATAATAATACCAGATAAAGTATCCCCAGTAGAAGCTAATTCTTCAGTTCACTAGAGTATTCAGATAATGCCATCATCTAAGCACTTATCTCATATTCATCATCAAGATAATTTCTGTGAGAATTTGAAAATCTTTCTATGGTTGCTATTCAGCAAAATCAATATGTTTAAAAGAAAAATTGGGGGCCCCCAAACATTTCTTCTGTCCCAACCCCTACATGAAGAAACTACAATCTTTGATCTAGATGAATCAAAGACATCTCAGGCTACGAGGAGTATCCCCTCAAGACTTTCAGAGAGCAGAGGACAACAGGCATTGCCAAAGGGAAAATACTAGCTAAATGTGAAAGCTTACGAAGAGATTTTTGGTAAATCCAGGGGCTCAGTTAAGCCTTTACTGATCTCCCATCTACAGCCAACATCTTATCTGGCCCCAAAATTTAATTATGACATGGTAGAGCATTACATCTCCTTCTGCTTCAGACAAGTTCAAAAGGAATTGCTAGAAGAAATTGCTGATCAAGTTCTTCATGAAGATCATCCTCTGAGCTCCACAAAGGATTTGGACAACTTTTCAATAAAATCAACTCTCAGGGTAGAGGATTCTAAAATTCCTAATCAAGAATATGATCATTGTCAGGATTACCTCCTCCCCACAATGGATCTGGTCTACACCTCAACAGATTCAACTCTTACGAAGGAGGCTTCCAGAAAGCTAAATCAAGAATATGATAATAATCAAGATCCCCTCAAGATTGAGGATGATATTTTAAAAATAAGGCTTTGTGATCTGAGGGAGTTTGCAAAGGCTAAAAATTGTTCTCCTTCCCCATCCCCTTCTCCGAAAGCATTAGAGGACCATAAAATTTCTCCCAACTCGGGTTGCAAGAAATCTTCAAGGATCAGAAATAAAGGGAAAAAGGATTCAAATATAGATCCATTGCTAGAGTTACCATACTCATTAGCTAAAAACAAAATGAAAGGAGGCTTAATTTCCCTCAAACCTTTGAAGCAGAAAATCATCCATAACAATTCCTCCTTAGTGCAAGATGAGGTCTTTAGATGCATAGAAGAACCTATCTCATCTAGACTCCAAGCTGTCTATGATCTTTTTGGATGTGCACCGGATGACCAGCATTTAACTAACTCCTTTTCTTCCACCGTGGTGGAAAAAATTCTTGAAGATGACTACATAGAAGATGAAGAAAGATTGATGGACATAGATTTTCCAGAGGATACCTCAAAGATCAATTTTAGTTATTTGGAGTCGGCAGGGGTCAAGACTAAGGAGTCCTATATTAAAAAGACTTCAGAACATCCCAATTTCTCATTAGGCTTAATGAAAATTGATCACAAAGTTGCTCTAGACTGTGGTTCAGTGAAAAAGAAAGGCAAGGGCAGGAACTCGGCAGCCACTCTAAGCTAGGGAAGAACATGATCAAGCCAAAATCACAACATATTTGAATGTAGGGAAGGGGAAGTTCCTTCCCAAGTCTCAATGAGACTCTTATCCTGGAATGTTAGGGGCCTAAATGCCCCTAACAAACAACGGTTGGCTAAACGCTATATATGGTCATCCAAAGTAGATGTCATTTTTCTTCAAGAGACTAAAATGAACAAGGATCAGCTTGCCTCTTTTCTCCTGACCTTAGGTGATTGGAAAGCCTCAGCGGTTGAAGCAACAGGTTCTTTAGGAGGAATGGCAATTTTATGGAATCCAAGATCTTCTCATTATTCTCATATCTTGGACTCTATGAATTGGATGGGTGGTAAAATTCTTAGTACACAATCAAATCTAAGTATATTTGTAATCAACGTTTATGGACCCATTTCCAAAAAAAGGAAAATGGAGACTTGGGAGGAAATTAGCAATTGGTTTCTTTTATAGCCTACAAGGAATTTTATTGTGGGTGGAGACTTCAATGCTATCATACATGCATCAGAAAAATAGGGTGGATCTCAAAGACCTTCTCAATCTCAAGCAGACTTTCAAGACTGGCTTCAAAGAGATGATATCATGGAAATTGATTTAGATAATGGAGCTTTTACATGGTCCAACAGAAGAATGGGTTTTGATAATATTTTAGAAAAGTTGGATAGGTTCCTCTTTAAAGGAGATATCACCTCCTTTCCTTTTGATTTAAAAGCTTCTATTTTTCCCTCTTCAGGCTCTAATCACTTTCCCATTTGTCTGGACATTGTTGAAGAGGACAAACCCCATAAATGCTCTTTCAAATTTGAGAACATGTGGCTCAAAGAATAAAATTTCATAGATATGATCAAAGATTGGTGGTCAGAGGTTAAGGTTGAAGGTTCCAAACTTTTATGTTTTGTAACAAAACTTAAATTCATCAAGCAAAATCTTCTAATTTGGAATAGAACCCACTTCAAGAATATCTTTTCATCCAAGGAAGATATTGAACTAAAGCTTTCAAACTTAAATAATAGTATTATGCAAAATGGGATGAATCAGGAATTATACATGGCAGAGAAAGATTTACTCAAGGATTTGGAAGATGTTCTCAGCAAAGAGGAAATTTTTTGGAAACAGAAATCAAGGGAAAATTGGTTAGCAGCAGGAGATAAAAACACCAAATTCTTTCACTCTAGCACTAAGTGCCGTAGAAACACAAACAGGATCCTTCAAATTGCCAACTCTGAGGGATCCATCTTGTCAGATCAAAAAGAGATTCAGAAGGAAATTGTCTTATTTTTCTCAAAACTATTGAATAATTGTCAACAAGAGTTACTATGCAACATTCCTAAAATCTTATTGGATGTGGATAACCAAAATCTAATGAAAGCATTCTCGGAGGAAGAAATCTTGCAAACTTTATCACAAATGGCCCCAAATAAAGCGCTAGGCCCAGATGGCTTTCCTCCTTGTTTTTTCTTACATTGCTGGAATGTGTTTGGGAAGGAATTCATAGCGGCCTTAGAAATAGCCAGATCTTCAAGTAGATTCCTAACTGAAATCAATAACACTTTTATTGCTCTCATTCCTAAAAAAGAAAATGCTAATTCTCTAGATGAATTTAGACCCATTGCATTATGTAACACCATTTATAAGGTCTTATCAAAATCTCTTGCAAATAGATTAAAGTTAATCTTAGGCAAAATTATTGGAGAAGAGGAAACCGGGTTTGTTTCGAGTAGATCTATATTTGATGGTATCATTATTGCACAAGAGACTATTCATTCTATACAGCATTCCAAAAAATCTAGTATGATCATTAAGCTGGATATTAAGAAAGCCTATGACAAAGTTAATTGGAGATTCTTATCTAAATGTATGGAAGGTTTCAGTTTTTCTAAGGCTTGGATAAATCTGATCTTCCATTGTATATCTTCTCCAAAATATTCCATCTTGATAAATGGTTCCCCTCAAGGTTTTTTTGGAGGTTCAAATGGTATTAGACAAGGGGATCCCCTATCCCACTTTTTGTATATCATCATGGCAGAAGCTTTGGGTCACAACATTGTTAATCTTCAACTTCAAGGTGGTATTAAAGGGATTGCAGTCACTTCTTCAGTTTGTCTGGTCACTCACCAGTAGTTTGCAGATGATACTCTTCTTTTTGGTTATGGTTATGTCAGGGAAGCCAGTCAATTCCAGGCAATTTTGCATAAATATGCTCTAGCTTTAGGTCAGGCAGTAAACAAAGACAAATCGATCATCTTTTTCTTTCACAAAAAAAATAGAGTGCAACTAAAAATTGAGTCCTTATTGGCATTTAAAGTAGCATTTCTTCCTTGCTCATATCTAGGGATTCCCATAGATAAAAACCTTAGAACAACAGGAGTTTGGAAACCAATCAATGAAAGGATGGACCGGAAAATGGTTAGTTGGAAAACTAAATGGTTATCATGGGTGGGCAGGATTGTCATGATTAAAGCTACACTGTCAGCGATACCTATTTATCTTTTGTCTTGCCTCTCTTTGTCCTCGGTTGGTTATATGGATATAGTTAAGACGCTTAGGGATTTCTTCTAGCAAGGATGTGATTAGAAAAAGAAATTCAAACTCATTTCTTGGGAGAACATTTGTAAACCTACATCAACTGGAGGTACGGGAATCAAAAACCAAATGTGGCAGAATCTAGCTTTGGGAGCGAAATTGTATTGGAAATTGATAAAAAATCAAGATTATAAGTGGGTCAGAATTCTCAAAGGCAAATATCTAGGCTCGAGAGTGGGTCATGAGGTATTTTGCATCGAAAATTTTCCTAGAGGATCAAGGATTTGGAATTTTATTTCAAAGTCTAGACACATTCTGGACTCGAATCTCTCTTGGAATGTCAGAAAGGGTAACTCAGCCAGATTTTGGGAGAACTCTTGGGGAGGGTACCCAATCATGCAATCTATTCCTGGTCTTAATTAGATTATTCAGCTCTGCTAATCGACTTGGGGTCCTTTACTCAAAGATTACATTCTCTCATCTCCCTCTTCTGATGTGGATGGTTATTGGCATTGGAAGGACTTTTCAAGTGTGGGGGTAGATATCCAAGAATCAAATCTCTTAAAAGAAATTTTGCAAAATAGATCCTTTCTTCTCAAAAATGGGAGTGATGAGATTATATGGAATGGTTCCAAGAATGGCATTTACAAAGTGAAGGAGGGATATAAATTCTTATCAAGTCATCTTCAGAATTTTGTTCCAATTCCGATTCACTTATGCTGGAATAAATTGTGCCTCCCTAAGGCAGGAGTCTTTTTGTGGGCAGCATCTCAGGGTCGTATCTTAACAGCAAATAGATTTTTAAAAATGGGCTTCTTGGGTCCATCAAAATGCTCTCTCTGTTTAAATCATGAAGAAACATACAATCACTTGTTACTCTCCTGTCCCTTTGCCACGAAATGTTGGGACTGGTTATGTTCAAAACTGAATTGGTATTCTGCTCACTCTCAAGACATTCAATCTCATCTTCTTTCCTAGCCTTCACTCCTCAAAGAAAGCCTTTGTGGTAATCTTTGGACCATCTCTCCCTCCATTTTAATATGGGAAATATGGAAAGAGAGAAACAGGAGGCTCTTCCAAGAGAAATCTATGGCAATTGAGAATGTATTAAATAAAATTGAAGCGGCAATAGTGGAAATCATGAATTCCCAGATCCAAACCCACACTTCTATTCATAAATTTTACACCAGTTGGGATGATAAGATGATTAAAGGTTGGCATGGTCTCAAAACACCAATTGCCATTGGCAGGGGGTGTAAAGACAATCTTCAACAAAGACTATCGTGTGTTTGGAAAGCCCCTTCCCCAGGCTGGTTCAAGCTTAACTTCGATGGTGCCTTGAAAGGCAATCCAGGACCATCGGGAGTAGGTTGCATCATCCATTCCTCAGAGGGACATATTATTGCTCAATTAGTTATTCCCTTGGATCCTGATACCAACAATGTGGCCGAAATTAAAGCTTTGTTTCATGGTTTAGTATTAGCCAAGGAATTAAGATTAAATAAAGTGAAAATTGAGGGAGATTCAATGATTGTGATAAATGCAATCAAAGCAAGGTTGATCACCAATTAGAAATTACAAACATTCCTTGAAATAATCTTAAATTTGATTTCCAAATTTGAATCGATAACGGCTAATCACATATACCATGAGGGTAATGTTAAAGCGGATGATTTGGCAAATGTTGTGGCAGGAGGTATACACATCAAAACCATCTCTCCTGAAACAAGGCACATCTCCAATCAAAATTGAATTGCACATATTCCAGTGCAATGGTTATCTTTTTGGCATTAGCAGTAATCCCGAGAATGGCAATTTGGTTTTATATTGATCTGTTTATGCTTCCTAGCTCTTCGCTACAAAGGGAATGGTCACTTCACCATCTTTTGGGGCACTTTCAAAACAAGCCTTGTTGTGCAATTTTTCTACAACAAAACTGTGGTGGTGTACTTTCTCCTTCCAACATTGTTAGTTTTAGTAGATGGAGGTCAGCTTATCTTTGGTGGGATTTCGATGTGTCAGCAATTTGAAAAGCTAAGTTGTCATCATTTGCCTTTTTGCTTGAATTTTCATTCTCCAAAGTATATCTGCAACATACTTCTTCTTAACTACACTAAGATATTGAAGGTGAAAGAACTTTGATCTCATTAGAGGTTTAGACATTTACCCTCTCCAAGTATTGATGGCGGTATGGGGATGACAGAGATGAGTTGGAGATGCTCTTATCTCTGGCGATATCTTTACTGGCTTTGGAGAATGGTATATTTCCCTGTCATAGCACTTGTTGTAAACTGGGTATTTTGTCACTGCGGGGAGATGGGTCCCAGATTTTTGCATCCTTTGATTTTATGTTCTTCGTATGGTTTTGGCTTTAAAGACTATACCCAGTTGATGGTTTTTTGGAAACTGGATGTTATTAGGGGCTGAGCTATGTTGCTCCATATTTACATCACCGCTTGTTTAGAGCTTTTGACTAGTTTCAGGCACTGATTTACTATGTATATCTTAAATTTTTAGCATATAAATATACACACTACTGGCTTCAGCCTTTACCAATTAAAAAAAAAATTCTTCCATTTTACCAGTTTGGTATCTTGTGAATGAATCCCTGGTTGCTCATTATTCTTTTTCATGCTTGAACTCACTGCTTGAATGCTCAAATAAAATCTTTTCTTACTATCAATCCAATCATTTATAACACCCAAAACTTCTGGAGTCTTGTAAATAGCTGTACAATATCGAATCCCAAAAGCTCAATAATATCTAATTTGGGACATAAATAATGGAATCTTATAAAAACTGCACAAGTGGAGTAATATACACTGTACATGTGCTCAAATCCAATATTTTACCTTAAAAATCCTCGACAGTCTTAAATATCTCCACGTAAACTTCAAGGTTAGACCAAGATTAAAATGGATTAAAATATCTTATAGAAATATTTGTCCCTTGTTTATCCAGTGGCCACGCACATATGTGTATCTCAACTCATGTTTTTTCTGTCTAATATTACTTCTAGATTCTTCAATAGCATTCTTTTTAACTTAAAAATCTTATTTTAAAGTGTTCTAGTGCATTGGTTGAGTATAATTGAAATGATGATTGAATAGAATAAATAGAAATCATGTCAAGTATGATAAATTTGATTTGTGTCTTCTGGTGTATGTTCACTAGTTACATGTAAGTAGTCAAGTGATTAAAGAATGAACCGTTGTGAATATAAATGTATCTACTAGCAATTGCATCTATGTGTGCAATAGATACACCGAAGATGTGTGGAAGGTAAGTTAGAAAAAATTTCCAAATGAAGTACATACATTATGTGTTCATAAATTAATGAACTACATGAGGCCAAATGATAGGTTGTTAAGTAGAAGATGATGTTGTTTATTCAACAAAGGTCTCAATTGAAAAGTGATAGTTTCAAATTATAATTATACACACACTTCACCTCTATCCTCTCCCTATTTCTCTCCCTCCCTCTCTATCTCTATCTGCATATCCCTCTCTCTTTCACACACATTCAGCTCTCTCTCTCTCTCTCTCTCTCTCTCTCTCTCTCTCCCCAACCTTTTGTTTATATATATATATATATATATATATATATATATATATATATATATTCTAATATATACTAAATTATGTTTAAAACTCTTTAATTATTTTAATATATATATTTTAAAAAAATTTAAATAACATTATATATAAATAATAATTATATGAGCTTTAATTTATAATTATACATAAACGTAGCTAAATGGTAGCTATGTTTATTTCCTTGCTTGCCATGTGGCAAAAACTTTGATTTCAATAGTTAGGTTAGATTACAAAATTATATTTGAGAATTAAAAGAGGTAATCAAAATGATTTTATATAATTTTAATTCTATTTTCAATTATACAAAGTAAAATTCAAATGAATTATATTTTAATTAATTACAATGTTAATCTTAGCTTGATTAAAAATTTATGATTATAATTCTAACTTAACTTAAGGTTATATATTAATATAAGTTGATAAGCATTATGATTATTGTACTTACATTTATATATTAATTAATATAATTTAGTAAGCTTTTTGTTAGTCCAAGTTTGGCACTTTTTCTTCTTTCTCTATTTGTTTCGGTCTTGTGTCAGTCGGGTCACCTTTTTCCCATTGTTATCTTGTTTTTCCATGTATCCTAGCTATTTATAAATGTTGTTAGTCTTTTGTGTCATAACTTAATGTTGAGCATTGTAAGTTCTTGGTAAACAAGTTTTCTTGAACACCCTTGAACACCTTTGAACAACTTTTAACTTTGTTCAAACCTGTTTAAGGTTGTTCAAGATGAATTCTTTACCTTTAAAAATATGATAGGATTATCAAGACAATGAAGATAATCAACTAGTCGACAAGTCATGAGGAATGCTGACACATTATTCATGGATTTATGACACATCATTGCAGTTGGAATACCAAGTGGCAAAATCTGGAGGATCAAATTTCCTGAACTACATTGAACACTCTTGAATGGTCATAAACTTTGTTCTTCCATGTTCAGAAGTACTCAAAAGAAGTTAAGAGAGAAAAAGAAAGATGAATCTTACGACAACTTAGCAACGCGTCCCACAAGAGGTTGTGCATTTAATGCTAATATTGGTGAGAAGGTTGGCACATTCAAGATGTCCAAATAATCATTATTTTCTTGGACATAAGGACTTGCATAAATAGTAATTATGGATTACATGCATAAGTTTTCAAATCAAATCTTTTAACATCCCCTCCGTAAAGATTTGTAATAAATAACTAAGCTCTCATGCTTTCCCTATTTAAGTTGATTCCTACGCTCAAAGTCCTAAATATTTTGTTATTGACAAATTGGTGGGTGGAGGTAAGGACATTGGAGCTCCTGCGATCAGTAAAATCTGTAGAGTAAGGTGAGTCTGGTTGCCTTTTCCTAATATTTTCAAATTTAATAGCAAAACAGTGAATAGAGAATTTAAGGCATTGCAATTATGAAGTCTTATGTTCATCTATTTGGGAATGTATCAAGTCTAGCGTGTGATGGTCCTATAATATTAGACATGGATTTATAAAATTATAATCTAGAAGGTTTACTAGCTCATCTTCTGAATTACCTTGAGGGTACTCCAGCTTTAGAAATCCTACACAATGGGTTATGCTCAACTGCAACTTTTCCTCCCGCTGTTATATGCCCCGAGTTAATTCTTGAATGTATCAAAAATTATGATGCATGGATAGAATCCATTAAAGAGAAACATGGTAGCATCCTCATGTCTGTTAATAGGGAAATGGTGTCTTTAGCATTGGAACTCCCAGAAAATACCTTCTCTTCCTTTTACCCTGCACAATCCACCATCAAGTTTAATGAAAATAGAGATGGGAATAAAACTTCTAGGGCTTAAACCTGGCTTCTAAACCCACAAAGAGGAGGTTCATGACTACCCAAAAAGTTCAATATAAGTCATGTACACCCCTATATCAGTGATATAATGGTTATGCTACATAGAGTAAGAGGATCACACGTAGCTTATCTCTTCTCCAACTGGATGTATTTTTATGTTCAAATTATCTTAGAGGGAAAACAACTCTTAGACTGGGCCGAATTAATTGCTAGCTCTCTCAGCGAACAACTTAATATGTCTAAGCTAACTAGTAGTGGTTTCTTTATGTCCTCTTACTTCATATATTATTTGGCATGCAACAAACAATGGAATGGAATGTCACATAAATCCTGGGTCACTGATATGTTGTCTATGAGTATTACCCTATTTTACAAAGAGATAATATTGTTGAAAATTATAGAAAGGTACATGATACATTCATGGGGAAACTCTATTTTGAGTTAGCCAGAATTTTTGTCAATTAAGAGGATCAGCCCAGAAGCTCAAGAATTTGTAACTAAATATGGAAGCTATTATATACATTTCGCTAAGTTTACCTATATCAAGGTTGGGGGTTTTGAGGACTCACCTAAGAGATTTCCTAGGTATGCTTTTGACTATTTTATTCTAGCCGAAGTCTGTAGACAACTTACCATTATTTTAAAGAGGTTCCTCCCTAAAGAAGAATGGGAAAAGGCTTTCCCTATATCATTAGGAAAATTTTAATGTGGATCAATGATAGATGGAGTAAGCATATGAAGTGACCTTCGTCACTTCAATTTCAAATATTATATTGAAAGAACTAGATTTGATAACAAAAACTACACCAGTGAAAGCTTAGGGCTTAGGTCACATATGTTCCCTATACCTCATTTAGAAGACTTCTGGGAAGATTATTGTGATGAATCACAAGTGGAAGAAAGGGGGCATAGTAGCCTGTGTATATTGCAAATCCTATCTATGAGTTACAAATCAATGTAGAAGGGGTAACTGATGATGGATCTAATTTAATTGAGCCCAATTTCAAGAAATCAATTAAAAAAGATGGTTTTGTCATCAACTGGTCTGAAGAAGAAGAAGATGATATTGAAAAAAGAACTCAACATGTGATTCATCTGACTAAGGAGTGGCTATTAAAAAAGAGAAAATATAAGCAATCTAAATCTATAACAAATGAAGTTAGAGTTACTTCTTTGTCTTCTCCAACTTCTGTTTCTAATGTATCTTCATTAATTGAAAATACAAGACCTTTGGAAAAGCAACAAGTTAAAGGTACCTGAAAGAAAGCTATAATATATCACTCACCAGTAGCACCTTCTCAAAGGCTGACAAGATCAATGACCAAGTCTAGGATAAAGAAAGATACATGGCGCAAGAAAATGTCCAGACTATCAACTTAGATGAGGAAAAGTTTGAAGATATGAACTATCAAATAGCTGAAGAAGAGAAGGTGGACAAAGATATTTTTGATCTTGATGATGTGACACTAGAGGTTATTAATACATTAATGAAGACTCTTGAATGGTTAGCTAGGTCTGATACAAAACCTTAATGATTGGCCTCTTCTATAAATAAGAAACATAACCCGATTCTGGTTTCAGTTGCTATCAAAGACATTGCTAGTAAATATGTTCAAAAAACCCCAAAGATGAAAAAAGTCAAAAGCATAGCCCGAATGTTTGCCGATGTAAAAACATGGAAGTGGACTTCCAAAGTATTCACTTACAAACTAAAAGAGGGAGAACAAGAACTCAAAACTGAGGACTTTGAAGTCACAAAGTTTGAGCTGGGGACCATGGATTGCGCGGGTAAAAATCATTTGTTCAAAGAAATGACTCAAAAAATGTTGTTAATTTCATGCTAGGACATTAAAGAAAAGAAGGAATTGAAACAGACAATTGTGACACTATCTCAATTCACAAACACCTTTTGCAATTTCGATGCAACCCCTCTGATACAGTCTCCCCAGATGTTTGATCTGAATTCAATGGAGAGAAAAAATCTATTGAATCAATTTCAATGTGGCTGAGCTCTGGTGTCTATAGTGGATGAGTGGATGAATGAAGTGATCAGTAGTGGTCTCAAATACATTAAATATTCACAAGCCATTCTCTGTGATGTTGAAGCCCTGGTAGGAGAGATGGAAGCACAATGACAGGTATGGGACAGAGAAGAAGAAAAATGGATATCTGCCATGTCAAAGTTCCTAGAAATTTAGAAGTATGGGTTCACTAAGTTCTGTACTAAGAAGGCCCCTCTGAGGAATCCACTTTCTTTATCTTAAGGAGGAACATTAGCTAGCACATTACTACTATTAGGAGTACCATAGCTGAAACCAAAGATTGTGAGAATGAAATCAAATAGATATAGAAAACCATGTTGAACGATTTGAAGGTAATTAAATTCACTCATACATATTCAACCAATTATGGTGATCAAGAATTAAAGGCATCTCTGGAAGTGTTTGAAGCCACTATGAATAAAATCAAGGAGAAGATTAATATGAAAGCTTAAGATTTTACACGAATGGCTAGAATTGAGTCCTTGCTTTATCTGTGCATTGATTAGCTTCCTATAACAATTGAAAAGGTTAAAAAATTGAAAAGGACTAAAGAGGCTTCAATGATGAGTATTTTGAACATGAAGATTATCATTTTTCGCTTGCAAAGGAGCTCGTACAGGCACATAAACAATGGGAGGCAACCCTTTCTGTTGCAGGTGACGGAGAAAGTTCCACTGGAGGTGAAGAATGTATCATTGATAAGGAGCACAATCTGGAGATTTAGTTACTTTTCTTGTCGCATGAAAAACTCTTAAGGACATATGTCCTTTTTACTTTGGTTTACCTAATAACTGTTTGTTCGAGAGGTCAGGTTTCAAGGAGACCTCTCAGTTTACTAAAGACTTTAAGTAGGTTAGTAAAGATAGCGAAAGGGTTTGAAAATTTTGGGAAAGAAACTAGTTAATATTTCTATTTTATTTCCATTTTCTCTGAAAAAATTGATGAATTGGGTTTACTATTTAAAACTGATATATTTATGTATTTTTGCCTCTGTTGCAAGGATGATGAATATATATGCGTTTATATTTCAAATTTGTGTTGTTTGAAATGAATGGATGGATGTTTTGTGTTGACATTTTAATTCATTTTGTATTGTGCTGAGAAATTTCCAACAGTAACTTGAAACATCAATGATCTTTATATGATTTTTAGTTCTTTAAGTTATTCTTTAACATTTTATTCTTGAAGTGTTCCTAGTAATAGAAAATCGTGCATTTTCTATTATCCTTACCTTATGTTCTTTTTCTAAAATAATGTTGAAAGAGATTATCATTTAAGGATGATATAGAAACCTTTTGAACCTTTCTAGTTAAAATCTGAACCTGCAAATTAGTAATTGAGATCTAATGAAAATCAATCCTAGGGAGCTACACCTAAGATAAAACTAAGAGGGAAGTGATTAAAAGAACACTTACCCAACTATTAGTGGTTGGTTGTCTTTCAAATGGGTGATAAACTGATGTTGTAAGAAAGGATTTAGTGAAAGGCAAATTTGTTTAAACTAACACTTTTACATCATCGAAAAATATTATATAAAAAATAAATTTGCTATATTAGTTAAAATAAAATGGGAATGAAATAGATGTACGAGTTTTTAAAGTTCTATGGTCCTAAATACTAAAAATAAAAGTATAGAGGGCAAGCCCATTATTAAAAGCCCATGGACTAATTGTAATAAACTTAATCTTAAAACTAATTTTTAATTATATTTATTTTTAGAAACATTATCTCTAATTTATTTTAATCCCAACTAATTAATTTTGATTTTAATTATTTTTGACACATTAAAAAACTAAATAAAACCAATACAACATAAAACAAAAACCCTAAAATAAATAAACATACATTTTTACAACATATTTTAATTTGTGATTATTTACATAGCATTCTTACCATATATATCACATCATTGCTAAAGTTTTCAAATTTTGTTCGGTGACTATTTTAACTATAGATTTAGGTGACGCCATCTAGCTAAAAAGAAATATATTTTGGTGGTCAGGTTTTAAAGTGTATTTGTTGGTAGAGATATTGTTTGTTGCCAAAGAAAATTTAGTGAACTGTAATGGACAAAGAATGAATGGATCAGATTATTCTCATTATTTTGTAGCCTTTCTTAAATATTGCACACCGTTTACAAGGAAAAAATAGTGGTCATCCATTTCATATCTGTATCATTTCACTATTTGACCCAATGATAGGTGATGGGGAGTTTTCTTTCACAAGAGCTTTCTTTCTCTTTCAAGACCTTCTCTTTGGTCTTCTAGGGTACTTTTCTCTACCCTAACTAGGGAACACTCCTATGGTTCATCTACTTCCTCAAAACCTCTCCACCAATTTGAAATTCACTACAATTCCTTCTCAATCTCAATGTGCATCCATGGGCTCAGTCAAGGTAACTATGCTCCCAACTATTCTAGACCTTGGAGGTGGGTGTTTACATTATCTCCCCTTCACATTCAATCAATCTTGAACCATTTTGATAGGTTCTTGCAAATATTTATTGTCGAGTCCACACTTTCCTAGTTACTAGGCCTTGTAGCCCTTTTTAGCCCAATTAGGCCTCCTAGAACTAGTAATCTTGGATTTTCACCAAACTTCTCTTAAAAAACCCCCAAACTAGTTGTGGATCCTTTCTAAGGACTTCCTAGGCTTCAAGATTTCCTAGGTCTTAGGTCTCCAAGGTGTTTGTACATAGGACTTTTAGCAAACCCTTATTTTTAAGGGTTTCTAGGGCATGTAGACCAGTCTATCTTCTTTGTTTTCATGAATTTCTTTAATGGGCTCCTTTTCTCCTCTCCTTTCATACATATGTCCAAGACACATTCCCTCAAACTCCTCCACACTTTATTGGCACAAACCAATCCATTAAATAAGCCTTCTAGCCTCTGCAACAATGCAAACCACTAGTCGGATACCCTTGTACTCGCTTAGGGCCTGCTTGCAAAATTAGCTTCCCTGCATAAAATGAACCCTAAAGCCATATTTACACTATATACAAAGTTCCCTCCTTGATTCCAAATGGCCATTGAGATTCAACCACAGGAACTCAAGAAGGAGTCATATTTACATGGTGGACATTGTCCAGGATAGCGAATTGGAAGAACTTAAAGAATTTACAAATGAAAAAGAAATAATTCAAAATTCCAAAATAATTCCACAAACTTTAATTATATAATGGGCACTAAAAATTCAATTCATTACAGTATTCCATTCAATCCATTAAGATTGGATGATAACTCAAAGCAAGTTTTATCACACTGAATTCAATGCCTCTTTCTATTCAATCCATACAATCTAACCACCAACCTTAGATTAGGGTTTTAATAACATTATATAGGTCATCCCCATGTTCTTAAAGTCTAAGGTTGGGATTTGGACCTCACTAAAGCTCTTTCCAACACTCTAGGAAATGTTGTCATGACAACTTTACAAAATTGTAAAGTTGTCATGAGCAACTTTTGCAAATTTGACATTCCACTACCCTAACTTGCTCAACTCTATCCAAAATCAATCCATTGGATCCTAAAACACTTAAAAACACCAAAATAAAAACTTCCTCTTCAATTTGGGATCTTGGTGAATGTTTGACCAACTTTGATCCTTCTAGGACTTAAGCACTAGAATGTATTAGATCAAACCAAAAACATGACTCTAGAGACTCTTCCGTAGAAACACACATCTCATCACACTTGGGACTTTATCATCAATCCTTATTACCCTAGTGGTTGGCTATAACCACCTACAAGCCAACATTGTAAAGGATCAAATTAAGACCCTAAGGTTCTCCTGCACCATTCTCCCCATGCAACAAGAAATTCAAGGTACCTGAGGTGTGATGAACTCCAGGCTGATGCCATGCTTCTTGAAATCACCCTCTACTATCCAAGTGGCCTCTGATTCAGATTGGTATTCCCACTTCACTAGGTGCTCCATGTAGATCTTGTGTCTAGTCTTCTTCTTCACTCTAGAGTATAGGACCTTCTCAACTTGAGGCTTGATCTGATCAAGGACTTGGAGTTCTACTACATCCTTAGTCACCTCTGTACTGTACTGTCTATCATCTAACTTTGGACCTTTGTACTTAATCAAATCCTTCACATTGAAGATAGGAGAGATAATATGGCACTGAGAAGAGAGTTAAAAGGAAAGGTTGATTATGAGGAGAGGGTTGTATGTGATGATTTTCTTCAACAACTTGATCATTCTACCAATGACTCATCTAAATTGAAAGAACTTGTGCCCCAAAACCCTCGACTTAGAGTTGCAGATGGATTATATGATAAGGGTAATTATGTGATAGATGAAAATATTGGTGTTTCTAGTTTGGAATTGTCTAGGGTAGGGTTTGCACAAAGAAATTCTTGTGCCTCTAGCAATAATGTCTAGAAGTTTGATGTAGGAAAACTGGTGGTCCCAAAAGTTTTTATGGATACAAATGTGATGTAAGTGCTTCTAGGTTTGCTTGCACACCTTGCTAAGAAGACCTTCCTTGTCTTCTTCTATGATCCTAATCTCCTCTACATAAGACCTAATCCAACTCTTCTCCAAGAGTCTCACTCCTTGTGCTTCACCTTGAAGGACAAACACCCTTTAGTTACTTCAATACTTCTCCTACACTTAGAAGGATCTAAGTGGCATCTCCACACAAACATTCAATTTCATTTTAGGGGTTCCAAACATGTTGGAAAAATTCCATATGATTCCATTTGGATCCATTTTTAAGGATCTCCAAGCCCTTTTCAATCAGGTCTAAGATCTAGCTTTGAGGAGGCCTAATTAGGCCTAATTCCTTGTAGCCTTTGACAAGGACCTTTTACCAATTCTTGCCAAAAATTCTCAAAAAAATGACAAAAATAATTAGGGATGTGGATACCCTTTTGGATTTTATAAAATATTATGCTAGTTTTAGAACCTCATGGCCTCCATACAAAAGCTTCCTATTGTCTAGGTCAAATAGGGCTAATAGACTTGTTTCCTAGGACTAGATTGATTTCTTGATTGAAACTTACTCAAATGGATCAGTGAAACCTCAATCCTCACAACATGAATTGATATGTTTATAACCCTCCTAGAACTTTACTTTTTCCGTACTGTACTTCAAACCCCTGCATATAATCTTCAATTTATCACTGTCAAACCCCTAACTGGGAACTCTAGGCTCGCCTAGGGCTTGACATTTAAAATAGAAACTTGACTCCTCTAGACTCCTACCTCTATATACATTATGTACAAAGGATCCAATACAATATTCATCCACCTTTTTGAAGTTTCAAGGGTTGAATCTCAAGTGGGAGCCATGAAAGAAAAAATAGGCTAAAAGAAACTAGTACACTGTCTAATTGAAACTTATTTTCTCTCAACTAGAAGACTAACTTAAAACCACTAACACACTAGAAAGAAAATTCTTAAAACATCCTAACATACTTGAATAAAAGGCTAATTCTTGAGCTTGAATCCATTACAACACCATAAACATGCAATAACAGTGGAATGTGCACGGTATCCATAACTTTCCTTGCTTGTTTAACAAAATAACTTCATTACAATACTGTCTCCTTCGGGATTCGAGCCTCTATGAAAATTAGATGCCTTTTTCAAACTTTTTAGGCCATGTTGATTGATCTCCCACTCCTATCATTTAGGGGATCCAATGTTACCGAGTTGCATGCAACATTTTCCATTATTGCAAATGTTGTCATGACAACTTTTAACAACAGTTGGCATCTTTTCTTTCATGCCACCATCCTATCTTTTAGGGCCTCTAACCCTTATAACTCAATGAAACAACATCATTTATGACCTTAAAGAATCTATTTTACATCTCTCATGTGTTTATTACACATTTTTAACTCAAATCCACCTCTAAACTTCTAAGCCTAATCTTAATAAAAAACAACTAACAATGACTAATTGGTGACCTTAGCACTATCGCTAACTCACCTAGTCCACATTTGCAATGATCTTGTAAGGTCCAAATCAAACACACAACTCTCTCACAATTTTGACTTGGCTAATGTCAGATACAAGCCAAAATGACAATAAGATTAGGAGGCTAGCCTAGGTGCTCCTGCACCAAAATGTCTTACTCCAGGTGGATAAAAATTATGATCATATAGCAAGATTGGTCAAGGATTTGAATGGAAGCCCTCTAAAAAGTATTATTGTTGATGAAATTAGAGAGATATTCTAGTTGACTGAACCTTCTGATGCCTTAGAGAGAATATATTTTGATGAGCTCAAAAAGGTTTAAAAGGCACAAAGGGACTATCTCAAAAGTACTCCTTTGAAAGAGTTATTGATAGAGTAGTAGGGTTGACTATGGTAGGGGCTAATACGCTAGAACCCATCAAGCTAGATTACTTTAATTTAAAAGAAAAGGGTATGTATTGGTCTGTATGTCATATTTTTGGTGAAGATTTAGAATCAGAAATACCAGTACATTATATGTTTATGATGGCATAGATATTGCACCCCTATCTGACAGTAACATTTGATTTTACCCCTTTTCTTGCTAACTTGATTCATAATGGACTAATGGGAATTCAACAATCTAAAGTGGATAGACCTTTTGGCTGGTATTCCTTATTGATGCACATATTTCTTTTTAAAGGTTCATATTATTTTGAAAAGGAAATGGATTTAGTGAAATAAAAGGATGGTGAAAAGATGTCAGTCTAGTTGTGGAATTTGAACATGACATGGGATAATAATGAGACCATTTTTATAAATTTTGACCAATGCTTTGCATCTAGACTTAGGACCCTATTGTTTTTAGCAAATCCAAGAATCAGAAGTAACTATTTACTTGGAAAAAAAATACAAAACAATATACATCACATCAGGACATGAGTCTTCTAATTTTATGTAGAGTCTTATAAAAAAATATTATCATTTGATTTTGGTTAATGTGGTCAAACATACACCTACTTGTTATATTTCTAGTCCTGATTGATAGACTTATTGTAAAATAGCTATAACTTTCAAACTCTATAACACTTTTGAAATCCAAAATGTGTGTCACATTCTATGATTTTCCTACTACAAGAATTTTTTTTAAAAAAAATCAATTTGATAAAGTTTAGACTAAGTTAACATGGCTAGACACGAGAGTTTTTGTATTTTGGAAAAGTTGTAGAAGAAAAGTCATAATTAATTATTTAATTGGAAATAAATTACAAATCAATATGTGTCACATCTAAACATGAGTCTACTACTTATATCTAGAATCTTGTAAAAAAATTTATCATTTGATCGTGTTTAAGGTGGTCAGACATACACATGCTTCTTATTTTTTCCTGAAATTTTTGTACTACTACATTGAAATTTGAAATTTTCAACATATAGAATAATTGTCTTTCAAAAAATTCCTAGTATCTTAGAAACTAAATTCAATTTTCTACAGATTCTCTTCTTACATATTTTTTATATAATATTTATAACTTGTTCAATTTTTTATGTCAACTTGCCTAAACTTGATTTTCTAAATTTTTATTGCCACTTAAGGGCCTACTTTGGCATACCATGATCTTGCACATACCCACATGGTAGTATATTCAAACCAAAAAGGGCCAAATTTTTATTAAGAAAACCAACATTTGCAAGAATGGTTCCCCTTGGTAGATATGTTGTACAAAGAAAGAATGGATATAGTCTGCTAATACCTAGGTCTAACATACATTAAAAAGGTTAGATAACATAAAATATCCCTTCCTCTTTCATGAGATTAAAAATGCATAAAGAAACAAAGGGGTCTCCCACTTCACCAGAGAATAGACCTATTGATGTGGATGCTCAATCTCCACCTCCACCAAAGAGACAAAAAATTGAAGAAAGACTAGAATAGAGGGAGGTTACCTATTCTCCATCCTAGTCTCCCTTAAACATTATTGATCAACAAAAGGTAACAGAGTAGTTACAGAGAATGTGAACCTTAGGGAAGATTTGTGTGACTTATGAAGAAATTGATGAAGGATTCCTTGGCCCTCTCAAAGCTATAGATATGAACTTCACTGTTAATGAACTAGCAGGAAAAGAATTAGACCCTATAAAAAAGAAAACATTTGATGAGTTTTTAGTTGATGATGCCTTTGTTAAGGCTAGAGGTTTTGAGTAGTTCCTATGGAGGACTCACATAAGTCAATTTAAGGAGACCTGTGAGAAAAAACAAGAAGAACATCCTGAAAAGGACCTTGCCATCATTTAAGATGAGGTCAAGAAAGAAATGATTGAGAGGTTTGAAAAGGTTCCCCCAGAGCAAGGAAGAGAATTGATAAAAAATGAAGTGGTACTTATCCTTCTTGAATGTGTTGCAAGGGCATCCAAGGTTAGGGAAA
The DNA here is from genome assembly GCA_027943335.1 of Chamaecyparis obtusa. Taxonomy (NCBI): domain Eukaryota; kingdom Viridiplantae; phylum Streptophyta; class Pinopsida; order Cupressales; family Cupressaceae; genus Chamaecyparis; species Chamaecyparis obtusa. Next base: position 225,944 of record BSBK01010691.1, read on the forward strand.
GGGCATTCTGTGTCCTCAGTGAAACTCAATAAGTGTTTGTGTTTTGGCCGGTTTTGCTTGGTTGCGGCCTTGACCAATGGTCTCGATCATTGAAGGAAGCTCGATCATTGAAGGAACTCAGTCATCTCTGGTGCTCAGTGATAGTGTTACTCAGTCATGCTTGTGGTGCTTGGTTGACACTGGTGCTTGATGATGCTTGGATTGCTCAATTAATTCACTGATTCTCGGTAGTTCTGGCTTACCGACTGGAGTTCTATGTGATTTATTGGGCTGACTTGGTGCATTTATTATTGGTAGCTGATGATTTTAGGCTGACATGCTGAATTAAATGTGTGTATACATTCTGTAAGATGACTTCTATGGAATTTAATTATTTGTTTAGGAGAGTTAACGGTTTCATCTTGCCAAGTTGTGGCTGATGATTAGTATTTAGGGAGGGTTTGGGTAGATGTTTTGAGATAGAACTTAGAGGAGGAACTTAGCAGATCTGGATCTCAGAAGCAAAGTTGTGGAAAAGTTCTTGATGATCTTGCAAATCAGATTGTAATCTGATAGTTATTTGTAGCAGAGCTAGGGGTTTTCTTACTTGGGAACAAGGAGATTTCTTGGAGGCTTGCGAGCTCAAGTTTAGATCTGCCTTAGGGTTTCCATCAGCTTTTGATTGTCTCAGAGCTAAACTAGCTAGTGATTGTATTGGATCTGGTTGTGGATCTTGAAGAATTGTTTTCTAATTGTAATTGGCCCTAACCCGGAAGGCTTTATAGTCAGGCATGTTAATGAAAATTAGAGTTAAACAATTACATTGTGTTTCTTTGTTGAGTATTCCATTGTGTAATTTTGTTGGCTATAAGGTTTGGAATGTCCTTAATTGGATCCACTATCCTTGACTGCATCAGGTGGTATCAGAGAAAAAGTTTGTTCCTGTTGGAGCCGAGATTTTGATCTTGTTGAAGTAGAAGGTTGACCTAGGAAGGCTGATCTTGCGAAGTTGATCTTGTTGGCAAAGAGATTGTGCACAATTTGGATTGTAGATCCATAGCACTAAACTTGTGAAATTGTGCCCTAGTTGTTTGCAAGATTATAGATTGCGATCTGACTTGCATCTAACTTGGAAATTGTCACAAGGTGGTTGGTGAGGGTTTGTTGTAGAGGGTTTTCTCTTATCTTTAAGGATGCCTCCAAGAAGATTGGACCCTAGAGTTATATATGATCTTTGTGATACTATGGAATCCCAGATCACAGAGAAGGTGAAATCAGATTTCAGATCTTAGATGGAATTGATGAAGAATGACATGATCACCAAGATCATGAGAGATGTTACTAGTATACCTTGGAATGTTGGTACTGAGGATGGCTATGAAGAATCTGCTGAAGAATTTGAACAAGCTGGATCTAGTGGTGATGACTAGAGGGATAGATCTGGTGAAGAAAGAACTACTTGGTTACCTAGATCTACTGCTTAGTTTAGTAATTAACAAATGGAACTTTCTACTTTCTCTGGTACTTTGAAACCCAACAATCTAATTGATTGGATTGGTGAACTTGAAGATTTCTTTGAGCTAGAAGAAATTGAAGATCCTCTTTGGGTGAGATTAGCATAGACAAAGTTGAAAGGACATGCTGCTCTTTGGTGGAAAGAACTACAAAGAGACCGAGAAGATGAAGGTGAAATGAAGATCAATCGGTGGAGGTTGATGGTGACAAAATTGAAAGCTAAGTTCATACTTGCTAACTATGAGCTTGACTTGTTTAAGAAGTTCCAAAATTTGAAACAGAAGGATTTGTCTATTGAAGATTATACCGAGGAGTTCCACAAACTTACTATTCAGTCTAGACATAGAGAACTTGGTAAGGAAAAGGTAGCTCGGTATGTGAATGGTCTGAGATTCAATATTTAGGATGAGCTTGGTATGTTAAAGATTGATTCTACAGAAGATGCTTAAATCAGTATGCTCTGAGGGCAGAAGAGAAGTTAAAGAGGAAACAACCTATTAACTCCCAAGGGAAGGAGAAAATTTATCACTTGGCAAAGGATAAACTCAATGATGCAGAAGATGAATAGAAACCTATGGAACCTAAGAAGAAGAGAGGTAGAGTTATATTTAAGGGTACTTTCTTTAACTGTGCAGAGGAATGATGTCGTTCTTTTGAGTGTACACAAAAGAAGGTTGACTGATGAACTATTGTGGTAAATGAAAACATTTAGAATGAGCCTGAATCAGAGAACTTGTTGCTTCGACAAACATTGCTCAATACAAAGGATGAACCTTATCAGAGGAGTAACTTGTTTAGGACCCGATGCAAGTTTGAAGGTAAACTCTGTGATGTTATTGTTGATAGTGGTAGTAATGATAACCTTGTTGCTGAGGACATGGTTAGGAAACTTGGTTTGAATAGAATGAAACATCCATGTCCTTATAGGATTGGTTGGTTACAAGATGATCATGCTCTAGAAGTTAGAGAGAAATGCTTCATTGATGTTCAGATTGGCTAATATAAGGATCTTGTGTTATGTGACATTGTGAAGATGAATAGTTGTGATATATTTCTCAGTAGACCTTGGCAGTATGATTACAAAGCTATTTATGACTATGTGAAGAATGTATTTATGGTTGAGAAGGATGATAGGAAGTTTTCACTAATGCCTTTGATGGATACATCACTCGGTAGGAGAAGCTTGAGTATTGGTTCCCCAGTTGAGTTGGTGAATCTAGAGAAAATGAATGATCAATATGAAGAAATGACCTATACATTGTCAAGAAAAGACTTGAAGAGATAGAGGAAACAAAAATGGAAGAGTATGCAAGAAGAAAAGGTGGAGGACTTGTATGTGAAGAACCAGTTTGGGGTTTATGTGCTAAACCCTGGAAGATGTTCTTCTCACATATGAACATCTTTTGGAACTTGGGGTGTCTGATGTAGGGGCATCCAAGGTTAGGGCAAGGGCATTCTATTTCCTTGGTGAAATTGCATAAGTGTTTGTGTTTTGGAAAGTTTTTCTCGGTTGCAGCCTTGACCAATGGTCTCAATCATTGAAGGAAGCTCAGTCACTGAAGGAACTTAGTAGTCTCTGGTGCTCAATGATAGTGTTACTCGGTCATGCTTGCGGTGCTCGGTTGACACTGGTTCTCAATGATGCTTGGCTTGCTCAGTTAATTCACTGATGCTCGGTAGTTCTGGCTTACCAACTGGAGTTTTGTGTGATTTGTTGGGCCGAATTGGTGCATTTATTGTTGGTAGCTAATGATTTTAGGCCAACATGCTAAATTAAATGTTTGTATACATTTTGTAAGCCGACTTGTATGGAATTTAATTATTTGTTTAGGAGAGTTAAGGGTTTCATCTTGCTGACTTGTGGCTAATGATTAGTATTAAGGGAGGGTTTGGGTAGATGTTTTGAGATAGAACTTAGAGGAGGAACTTAGAAGATCTAGATCTCAAAAGAGAAGTTGTGGAAAAGTTCTTGATGATCTTGTAGATCAAATTGTAATTTGATAGTTGTTTGTAGTAGAGCTAGGGGTTTGCTTACTTCAGAACAAGGAGATTTCTTGGAGGCTTGCGAGCTCAAGTTTAGATCTACCTTAGGGTTTCCATCAGCTTTGATTGTTTGAGAGTTGAACTAGCTAGTGATTATATCGGATCGGGTTGTGGATCTTGAAGAATTGTTTTCTAATTGTAATTGGCCCTAACCCAGAAGGCCTTACAGTCGGGAATGTTAATGAAAATCAAAGTTAAACAATTGTATTGTGTTTCTTTTTTGAGTATTCTGTTGTGTAGTTCTGATGGCTACAAGGTTTGGACTATCCTTAACTAGATCTACCATCCTTGACTGCATCAGAATGGGACATTACTGATGCAATTGTCTTAGATGCATTTAGAAAGAAAAAAAAACAAAGACACTACATAAAACTAGAGAAGAAGATGAGCAAGCTATCAAGGGAGTCACTTTTAGTGATGATCATCAAGCTCTAATTTTGTGGGCTCTAAAAAAGGAAAAAGGAAATAAAGCCAAACAAATTGTCAAGGGTGATCTTTCTAGCAGTTTACTAGTCAAAAGAGTTAGTGAGACCTCAGGAATTGAAGCCTCGGGATTAGCATTAGAAATTGCCAAACTTACTATGAAAGTGGTAGAGAAGGAAGCCAAAGACAAAGAAGAGCTAATAATCAAATTGGAGACTATCTTGAAAGCCTATGGTGCAATGAAGAAAGAGGTATGTGAAAAGGACAAAATAATTTCTCAATTGAAGAAACAATTAGGAGGGCAGTTACAAGTACAAATGCCAACTCAATTATAGATTACTTCCTCCACTGCTATGCCTACTTCCTTAAGCCCTATTATTGAGTACCCTCCTCCCCCTTTTCTTCCTTTCACTCATTAAGAATTATTAATTGAAAGATAATATTAGAGGATATCAAAAGAGAACAAATTGAGAGAGAAAAAAGATTAAAGAGTGAAAAACAACTTTTCATAGAAGGAAAATTAAAAATTGAAATGAAGTATGAAAAAAAGCTTAGGGACACAGTTTTGAAATTTGTTGAGGGTACTAAGCCAAAGAGTATTTACATGTGTACATAGAAATTGGTAGAAATTTTGAATTCTTTTGAGGAAAAAACCACAGTGGAACCAATTATGGACAGGTGGATTTTGAGGCAAAAAAAATGAAATTATTTTATTCTTCATCAAAGATTGAACAAAAAACTGATGCAACAATAAAGAATACTCACAAGTTTGTTAAAGACTTGTTAGAGTTTGTAATTAGGAGAGAGAGTATTCAAAGAAAGGCATTAGTATTAAAAGGTGAATATTCCAAGACCTATTTTGAAATATTTCCCAACATTTTTAAGAAAAATGAAGAATTCAAAAACAAAACAAAATGGATCGAACAATTGGATAATGAGTTGTCAATAAGAATGAGAAACATTTTGAATATGGATAGTAATATTTTTTTTTTGTTTAGACAATTGAAACAATTGAAAATGCTAGGACACACTTTGGGTTCCTTAATAAATAATTTCAATAGGTTAAGATTGTTTGGGACATTTTGATAAAGAAGAGAGTTGAGGTTGTTACATTTCCTTGGCCAAGTGATCTAGTGTTCAAATCTTGGGGATACAAATATACCTCGAAAGAAGAAAGTAAAGAAGAGATCCCCATAGATGTTGCAATGGGTATCACTTCCTTGGATTGTTAAAAAGAAAAACTGTAAAGATAAATTTTGTGCAAAAGAATGAATATAAGAACACCACTTTGCAGGAAAATAACTATTTTTTAGAATTATTGCATGAAATTGATGAACAATACTCTTTTTTTTCTCTAATATGACACTTTTGTCATATTACTAGAAGATCCAAAGCATATTTGTTCTTTCTTTAAAGCTTTCTTAACATTATAGTTTACCTGTAATGTTGAACATCTGTATAGTCACATGTTTTTCTATCTATTTAAATCTAGAGATATAATCTATCATTTTGATACTGTATAATACATAAATGTTTTCCTATCTATGTAAATTTGAAGATATAATCTATCATTTTCATACAATGTAATACACAAATACTGAATATCTATGAGTACATATATTCTCTTTTTTAACATACTTATTTGTTATCATTTCATATGTATGTACAAAAATGTAGTCAAATATTATATACAATTTTACAAGTTTCTTTATTTCAATACATAATAAATAACAGTTTTCAATGCACAAATTTTTTCTCTTACATATGTTGTGAGGCCTCACCCCGACCCATCATAGCATTTTTTATCATTCACATTTTTGATACATTGATACACTTGTTGTTTATCCTGATAGAGACTCGAGATACTATGTTTTGATGTTGATTATTATATTATGTGGATTAGAACCTAGATTATGTCATGATTTTGATTATGCATATTTAGTTATGTGAATTGATGGGAGGATTAGATCATATTTAGTTTTGATTATTTCCCAGATGATATGTCATGTTGATTATGGAATTATTATGTTTAAGCATTATTGAATGAAAAATTGCAATTAGAATTGAATTTTGCATATTGATTTATGTTGTTAAATGAAGAATTGAATATGTATATTTTATGTGATTTTATCACCTTGAACTACTGATGCTTGATGTTTAGTGTGTAGTAAGAGAACCATGGAATTAGTCAGAGAATCAGTAACCAACCATTGTGCAATTGTAAAGCTAAGGTTGAACCTAATGAAGAGGTTCAGACCTTGTTGTTAAGTGACTTATTTCGTAACTGTATAAATTGTATGTATGTAATAGGTGTCTCCTTATGTAATCAGTGACATGTCAATATTGTATTATGTCATTTTATACTATCACTTGACACTTGTTATGTGTTTACGTAATGACATGTCTACTAAAGTTGGCAATGTGAACCTAACCCTAATTGACTTTTAGGAACCTAATTAATTTCATTGTTGGGGATACTTGCCAAGTTCCATCAAATTGATCTTTTGGATTTAAATATTTCTAGCCACTTCTAGAGGCCAATAGGAGGTCCTAAGGGTCAAATTTAACTAAATCTAAGTGCCTAAGTGTTAGGGGTATGGGTTAGGAAGGTTTCTAGCATGTCCATAACTCCCTAGTGGCCTAGGTGACCCATTTTATAACCCATTTTCCTTAAGCTACGAAAATGAGATTGAGTCTTGACCTTACCCAACCCCACATCTCTTTCCAATCAGGCATTTATGATAGGGGACAAGGAATGAGCCAAAAGACTTGAGAGTCAATTATGAAATTAATACTAGTGGGTGGGTAGAAGTTAGAGGCCTTTTTAGAGGCCCTTGGTAGAGTTAGTGGGTGTTCACCCACTCTCTGTCTTTAGAGACATTAGGGTTTTGGAAAAAGGAAGGATAAGGAAGTGGGCTTTTCTCAAAATTTCATTTTCCATAACACATTGTGAGGGTTGGTCTCCATTGCCATGAAAGACTTTTATTTTCTTGTTGCAAGTAGATTGTATGTTCTTCATTCTCTTGTATATATTCATGTAATTATGTTGTTCTTTGTGTTTGGGAATGGGATTTTGGGTTTGAATTCTTATTATGGTTTTTATCTTGTTTTGATATGGGAGTTTTGTGAAGGGTGTAATGGCATTACTCACCCTTGGATAGGGAAGAAGTATGGGTGAAGGGGTTAGTTAGACTCCATGGTAGTGTAGAGTCTCTTCTCATGGAGAGAAGAGGGAAGAAATGCAAGGTGTATGGGCCCTTGCATGTCAATGTTTCTTGATCTTACTTTTGGGGAGATAAGGAGAATATTTGTTGGAAGCATGTATGTGATTTTAGCCTTGAAGAGGCATGTTATTTGATTGTATTATATGGAATTCTCCTACATGGAAGATCCACCTTCACCCTTTGTATGGGTTCATGTTGAATCCATTTGTGCAAGCCTTGGGAGGGTGTTTCTTGTTTTTTCAATCATGTTTTGTGGATGTGTGATTGTCACCCATTGGTTATTGATTCTCCTGGCTCGGGGGTGGTCTCTTGGAGACCTAGGATGGGAGGTGAGCTTCCCATTGTTCCATTCCTTGTTTTGCAGATTTTTAAAGTCAAGATCTTGTGGAGAAAGCTTTGGAGGTTTCTTCATTTTGAGTGGCTGTGTGAAGACAACCCTATTGTGGTATTGTGGATTCCCTTGTAATGAGTTTGATCTTTGGTTAAAAGTTGTAATGTATTTCTTCTTTGGACCATTGTGAAGTTGTAATGGAGAGAAGTTTGTTATCTCCTTGAACTCTCATTGTGTAGCACTATCTATTTGTATTGCCTTGTAGTAAATGTGAATACTTCTCATTCTTGAAGATTATGTAATTGTATTGAAGAGATTTCCATATAATAAATGATGATTCATTTCTTTCATGATTATAGTATTCTATCTCTCATTATAGTAGGAGTTAATCTTTCATTGCAAAATGTTTTTTCCAAGTTGATGGAATAAACCATTTAATAGCTTCAATAGCATACATAATATTGTAGATGTATGAACCTTGCAATCTATTTGATTTTGATTGTCATATTCAAGTTCAAATATAATTAATCTTTCCCTTGAGTAAACTACTATTGCATTATGATCATCACTTTAGTTGAAAACCAACATTTCAATCTTACACTCCCTTTTAAAATCAAACATGGCAACAATGTTCAATTAAATAAAATTACATATTAATGTAACTTTCATTTACTCCTTATTATAATGCACTAATTAAACTATCCAATTCATGTTTTTAGACCTCATATATCAAGAAAGAAATCTAAAAAAAATTCATGCATTTGAAATAACATCTTCCAGATTTTTTTAGAGAAAATTAGCACTCTGGATTTTGTATGGGGAAGGAAACTATTCTCTTACCACAAAGAATATTCTCTCCCCTTTTCATTATACTCCCCTAATTTGAATTTGTAACCTAAACCCCTACTTTACCCATGCTAATACCCACTAACCATGTTGATTATAAATCAAATAAATCTTTAACTAATAAAGAACTCTCTATGACTACTTCCACTTGATTGTGTGGGCCCTGTATTAGTCCTTTCTCCTTCCATGCGTAGGTTGCTAGAGGAATGACATGGCAATAAAATTTTATTTATATCCTTGGTCAAATTCACTATCCCTTGCGTGAATGCTTGGGCTCATTGTGACCTGACACACAATCCAAGTTTTAATTAACTTGTCTCCTTCCTTATCCCTATGCATACTCATGACCTAACATGGCATTAAATTCTTTTCAAACAACAAGTTATCTTCTTCCCCTTGCGTACTTGAGCCTAACATTGGAGATCAAGCATATCCCTTTTTCCATAAAAGTCTTCCCCTCCTTTGCATGCGTGGATCTACCACCTTTCAGCCACTCTCCCTTATCCATGGGAAATTACAATGAGTTGGGATTAAGTTTTAATAAATATTAGTGGGCCCAACCCTCATGCCCTTAAAAACTTACATTCCCCCTTGTAGAATTTCAAAATTCCCTTGGTAATTGTGCATGCCTTTTCTAAAAAGGTTTCCCATGTATGATCTCATGTAGACTTAGGTAGGTGGGGAGTTGCCACATCATCCCACTTGGCTTATGGGGAGTTTATCTTGTTAGATTAGTGGAGTAGGATGATTGGTAGTCTAGGAATACCTTTTTAATTTGTATATGTTAATTATTTGATGTATTTATCAATTGTTAATTATTCCTTTTACTTTATTAGTGGTTAATTAGGAGATTTATGAGTGGATTAACTTTTAGAAAATTGGTTGTTCTTGTAGTTAACTCAGGAACCATCATTGAAGGATAAATCATCTATTAGTTAGTCAAACCTTAATCAAGAACTATAATCTAGGTAAGCATACTAATTATGCGTATAGCCTAATTGGGATAAGACAAATATTAAATGCCCTAGATACCTTGAATACATTATGATCAGAGGTTCTAATTGGAACTGTATGAGCTAGGGTTTCGCTTTCTGAACTTGAGACTTTTGCAACAACAGTTATGAACTTTAGTCTACTAGTCCCAATCATACTATTATTTCTCCTTAGCGTAACGCTCTCCAAAACTTGACTCTAGACTTTGACCGATTAATCTATTGTCAACCTATATTTAACCTTCGAACGTTACTCCTTAACTCCTCCTTAAAAGAAAAAAAAAATTGTTGCATTTTTGGTTGGTTAAATTTTGGGCATGACATGTAAAATTTGTTTTTTGTATGAAAAAAATACTTGTGATCACAAGCTTTGTTTATCTTTTCCAGTTAATATTAAACAGTCTTTTTTAAGGTTTCTTTGTTTAATCTCATAATATCTGTTAAGAAAACCTTCTTGTAAACATAATATCTAAAATTATACATGGTAAACTAGACCTTCTTTCTAAATAATTCTTTGATCTGTGAGATAAATTTATGCTGAAAAAATATCTAAGACAACCTTCTGGTAAACAGAATTAATGAAATTATACACGGTTACTTTTATTTTATCAAATTCTTAAGAAGACTATTAAGGAATTTAAAATGTACGTATTCTCCGAAACACTATTTAAGGAATTAGCAAAGAAATAAGATAGAATTTCACAAAGTGACTTTACTAAATTTTCATTATATTATATTAGATGATATATTACCATTCGAACTTCTCGAAAAAGAAACACAAAAATAATTTTTTAAATTATTATTAAAAATCAACTACAAATAATATATACAGTTAGATATAAAATTTATTTAAAATAATAAAAACAAACATGCACCTTACATCTTACAAAACTATTGCAATCAATTGAAATATAAAAATTGATATAAAATCAGAGAAAAGGAATTATTATATTATAAAATATTTTGGTCGATATAAATAAAATTCAATTTCCTACAACATAATATTCTAAATAAAGATAATGTATTAATGTTAATAATGTATAATTATAAATTACATTTATATAAATAACAACATTAATATAATTTATATGTATATAAAAATTATGGTAGTAAAAACTAAAATACATAATAAAAAATAATTGTTTGAATTCTAATGCTATTGTTAGTGTGTCGTTGCTATTGGTGTGTCATCAGTTGCCTTGGCTAAGGTTTTGTCTCCTGCTTGAGTTTCTTCTATGAAGTTGTAGGATTTGAAGGTTGCTAGTGTTTCTAGGGTTTTGTCAGTTGTTGGATCATCGTTGTCTGTTGAGCCATCGCTGGTTCCTTTGGCTAGGGTTTTGTCTTCTGCTAGAGGTTTGTCATCGGTGGGGAATTTGCAAGTCTCACTAGATGATGGAGATTTTTCTCCTATCTCTGCAGTTTTTTCATTTTTTGGCTTGGCTGGGGAGGTTGCACTTTTTTCTTCTCCTGGTGGTATGGAGTCTGTGGATCCTGTTCGGTCAACTGGTTTTCTAGTTGCCTCTGTCAGTAGCCAACATTTCTCTGGCTTGGCTGATGATACTCTGCATTGGCAGGTTGAGGCGGCTAGAGTTGAAGAGGTTTGGATCATTGTCAAAGGAAAAAAACTTAAGAAGGCCTCCTCTTCGTTTGATATGACTCTTCATTTCCATAAGAAGGGTGTTCCAGGAAAATCCTAGTGTTGGATTTATTTTTAGTTATGGGTTGCATGACGGTTGTTTCAAGCTTGAATCATCCAAGTTGTGGGTTCCTATTGTAAAACCCTCTCTTTGGTCTTGACCCATTTCCTTTAGTGGGATTTTGTTGAAAATCTTTAGTGATATTATGTATAGGGTTTCAAGGCCCCTTCAAAACCTGTGTTTACCTTTATCAAAAAAAGAATTGTTTGAATTCTTTCTAATATTTATATAATACAAAATATATATATGTATATTTATAACATAAATAATATTTGTATCTCTGCTATCATAAATTTAATATTAAATTAGCTATAAATTTAATAACCATTTAATATTTAATTCAATTCAATGAATATTATATGTAAAATATGAAGACTTCCCTTACAAAAATATGAATTTAAAAAATAGTGCAATTTATTATGAATTTATAAAAGTAAAATTATAAAATACTGATTAATACATAAACTAAATATTAATTATAAATTAATTTGAATATAAATTAGTGAATTAAAACAATTAAGAATGCAAATGAAAAAGACAAGAGAGAGATGATGTGTTTCAAAAAAATATATATAATCTATATTATATTTCTAAAAATCCTTTCGGGTTTAGCATCATTTGACGTCAATAACCAAAAACCTCAAAGCCAATCCTAAAAGTTATTTTCACATAACATTTACACTTCATACGAACCTTAAATCAACTTTCACACCATTTAACATCAATACCCGAAATCCCAGTGAAAAGAAACATAACAGAAATAAAACAAATAGAGGAAAGGATGACACACAAGTTAACCATTTCAGGTTTTGCAGAATTTGACATCAATATCCGACAACCCCATAGACAATACAAAAAGTTTTTTTCACATTACATTTTCAATAATAGAATCTTTGAAAAGAGTGCAAAATTCATATGAAACCCAATTCGGGTTTCACACCATCTAACATCAATACCCAAAATCTCAATGAAAAGCAGAATAACAAAAATAAAATATTATAATTTCAATTTTGAATTCTATCATTTCATACATGCCTAAAGTAGATCATTAATCTTGAACATAAAAAATTTGAAACAAAATATAATAAAATTAATATAAATTATATCCAATAAAAAAAAATTATTAAAATGAACTATAATAATTAAATTATAAATTCAAATTTCAATTTTGAATTCTGTTACTTCGTACACATCTTATATATATAATCTATATTATATTTCTAATAATTTATTAGTATGCTAAATATTTCTAATAATATTTAAAATTTATATTTATCTTATTTACTTATTTTACATTAGTAATATGTTGTATATTAGTGTAGACACCAAAAACTAGGCAAGTGTCTTAGAATCATCAAATTGGCAAAATCTTTGCCAAATGCTTTAATTCTCGTCAAAATGGATCAAATCAATTTTAAATGGACATTTATTAATCAAAATTGGACAAAATCATTTAAATCAAAGGAAAAATCAAATAATGACATTAAATAATTAAATACAAGCTTAAAGGGATCAATCTCATTATATAATTGATTTTAATCAATTAATTGTATAGTTCAAAAATCAAAAATCAAATTGAACCTATTCCCTTACATGGCTAATTTAATTAATTGATGGAATTTAATTAATCCTAATATCTTTCAACACAATTTGAGCAACCAATAAGAATTGAGAACAAAAGCACCTGTATCACTCCAAAATAGTTGAATCTCAATTACACATTTCAACTTTGAATCTCAACCACTCAAATTTGTCTATTTGTCCAAACCTTTGAGACAATCATTTAAATTGTCCCCCCATTTAAAAACATTTCAAAGTTTTTGACTCAACCAAGGCTAAATCATGATTAAATAACTCTACCCCCTACCCTTGGGATTTTACTATAAATAGAAGTCATTTTGAGAGCATAATATATCTTAGAAATTCATTTGCATAGCATCATCACTATAGGCAATTTCATAGAAATTGAGAGCAATTAATAGCATATCATGAGAATTTGAATTAATCTTTGTATCATTTGGAGAATTGAGAGCTAGATTAGGCATTGTATTATCATTTTCTCATTCTAGGATTGTCACTAGTGGAGGATAAGGCTGAGAGCTCTACTTACCAAGCTTGGATAGAGAACCAGGAGATGTCATGGATTTTAAATACAATTCTTAGATTAAATTTTCTTATTTCTTTCATAGAATTGTATTTGATTATCCTAATTTCATGAAGGTGTAAAACATTCACACACAAATGGCACCCACCATGGGGCTTTGAGCCTCATTTCTATCATTTTTATCAAATTTTGTGTGTATTTGGCTTCACTTTGACGTGAATTTTGTAGAAAATAGGAGAAATGACACCTACGCAGATCTGATGATTCTTGTGAGCACTTTGACGATGCCTAGAAGGAATTAGCTGATGCCTAAGAGATTATTTCTAATATGTCTTTTTTTCTTTTGATGCATGTGTGATTAAGTGTTACGCTTGAGAGTGTAAAGAGACGCCTGAAATCTGAGAAATGATGCCTATTAGTTTTTCTTTTCCACCTTTGATGCTTTATCTTATGGAATTTACTATTATTAGTGATGCTTTTCAGCTTAAGTTTCATGCCTAGTAATTTTAAAAGAGTTGCTTGAGTCACTGCAAAGTGAGGCTTGTGAACTTTAAAATCACGCTTGCTAGTTTTTAACTGACGCTTACTAGTTGTTCCTTGCCACTTTGGATATTTTATCTTACACAATTTACACTAGCTTTAATGCTTAGTAATTTTTAAAATTTGCTTGAGTCACTGGAAAGTAGTGATGCCTGTGATTTTTAAAATAACACCCGCTAGCTTTGATTTAATGCTTATTAGTTGATAAATGACACCTAGCATTTTCTATTTAAATTTACTGTCAGACTATTAAATTTTGTTTTCTAACCCTTTGTCTATGTTTTTCCTGCAGATGAGCAGACACAAAAAAGTTAGTAAACCAAAGAGAAGAGTTACTCAAGGGAGCAAAGGGGTAAGAATCCAAACTAAATGTCAAAAGGAAATTCATAATGCTTCAATTCTAGATAGTTTGGGATTCGAAGAAAAGCTTTATGCTCAATATATTAAGGTTTTGGATGCTTACAAGATGAAACTTCCTACTTTGAATTAGATTTTTTGCATTAAGTTAAAAAATTTCTTTGCAAAATCTTGTCAAGAACACTTAATTGCATTTCAATATGTTCCTTTTGGTTTCCTTCACTTTGTATGGCTATGTTGACTAATTTTGTTGGAGGATCCAGAATGGGAATGATTGCCACTAGGTGAGTAAGCAACTAAAAGCCAAAAAAACTTCAAAAAAGCACCTAGCCTTTGCTAGCTACAAAAGAGGTATTTTTCTTATCAAGCTTGCTTTGCTTAAATTGTGGCTATTCTTTGGATCTAGCTTAATAAGAAAACCTTACTATCATCCAAATTGAACAAACATTAGGCATATGGTCTCCATTTTTCAAAGTGGATCAAAAAACCAAAAGTGTGAGTTCAATTTGGTAGAAAGAAAGGGATGAGGAATTAACCAAACATTTCACTTATAAGAATCTCTTTGTCAAGTGGTTGAAAAAGAACAAATTTTGCTTGAAGTGTTTGGAACAAGGGATAACAATAGGGATATGCTCTTCACTTTCTAAGTGAACCAAATTCCCAAACTTGTTGAACTAAGTTTGATTTCTTGTTTTTCTATAAATGCTAGATAAATTAGATCTTTAGAGGGCCTGTCTCCCGAGAATTTCCTTACAAGGATGGTGAGACGGAATGAACCAAAGTGGGAGACAATCTCTTTTGTCGTGATACTATCTGACCCACTAGAAACAAATGCATTCTTCCTTAATAAGAGAGTAACTAGGTTGTGTTCAAGTGTTTTTCACTTCCTCTAGTAGTCCTTTTGGATTGTGCCAAATCGTGCTTTTGTGCATGTGGGAAGCCCGCAAGTAGGTAAAAGAGCTTGACATGATCTATAACAGAGGTGTTCATTAAAATCCTGCTAATTAGTAATCTGCCTTTTAGAGCCAAATGTGTTTAAAATCCAAATCTGACTCTAGGTAGATTGCTTGGAAGATATTCTTGTTTATACTTGTGAAAAACAACCAAGAACATACACTTTTACTGTGGTTTTAGGAATATGGTACAAATTTGATGCGTGTGTTGTGTTTGTACTTTGTTTTCAAGCAATAATATTTTGCAGACCTGATCTTACAATTTTTAAAATTTGAAATTTACAACCTGGTCTACAAAGTGCCACCTGCACATAAAGAAAAAATGCTTATTAACAGTGAAGTCATGCCTACGATTATTCAGGAAACACTTGCAAATAAGGAAGTCAGGCCTATGACATTTAAAGAAACACCTGGAAAATGTTAAGAAATTCCTATCAACAAAGAAAAGTCGCCTGCTGACCTGGAGAGTGCTGCCTAAGAAAATTCCAGTCACTGTGTACTAATTGTTAAGTCACACCTACACACTGGCAAGTGACGCCCAGAAACAAAAAGGGGAAAACAGTGAGTATTTCACGAGGGTTTAAAAAAAAATTGATTTCATTTTTGAATACCCTTTTGGACATTCTATCTGTTCCAATATTCAGCCTAGTCAGAAATCCTAGTTTGAACATTTTTGAAAATTTTGTAAGGATTTGGCCACAAGTAAGTGAGACAAGGCCCATTACCAAGAGATTTATGCTCATGTCGGCTCTCACTCAATTTTATTATGTAAAGAAAACCTTGCAAGTAGATGGAACTTATCTAAGGCAAGAACTTCCTTTTTCGAGTGACACATTTACATCCTCAAAAATACCACAAGAACCCATCCAAGAAGTAGAGACCAACATGATTTTTTCAGGAAACTCAGGTTCAGATCAAACCAACAATGTAGGTATTGACCCAAACAATCCAAGGTCAAATAACAAAAATGGAGGAGGAACAAACCCTAAGAATCAAGGGTTATACAACACTAATAGTAGGGTGAATGGCGAACCAGCTGCTGAAGATGCAACTGATGAGAAGGTTAATGAAGCCATTCAAAGCCCATACTTTATGAAGCTCATGGAAAAAGCATTAGAAAGAGATAAGGAGAATTATTTTCTAGACCTAGCCCAAAAGGGTCTTAAACTCCCTCATGACTATGATGTCAATCAACTTAAGAAAGAAGCAGTTGAAGATAATCTGATTGATATCATGAACAAGCAATTTAAGTTATTCCAAATGCAATTGGACACAATAAAGCAAAGCAGGGCTCCAAAACCCTTTTCAATAGAGGCATTGTGTCCATTCCCATTTGACAAGAGTTTAATCATGATAACATTCCATAGTAGTGTTGCCTTTCCTAAGTATGACAAATACAAAGGAGCATCTGATCCTCAAGATCATTTAAGGGAATTTTGCGCATTAAGGTTGGAGTTCATGCATGACACTACTTATTTAATGAGGTTATTTCCTAGAAGTTTGGGAGGCATGGCCATGGAATGGTTTTCAAAATTTCCTTCGAGCATCCGAACCTTTGAAGAATTGGCTTCTAAATTTGTAACACACTATTCATATAATATCAAACATAAAGTTACAATGATTACCTTATGCAACACCAAGAAAAAAGAAGAAGGATTCCTACTTTTCTTACAAAGATGGAGGACAATATTTGCTAGATACCCTTGAAGTGTACCAGAAAAATACAAAATGGACATCTTTATAAATAGCTTGAGTAATGAAATGAACTATCAGCTAAGGATGCAATGTCCTAAGTCTTTTCAAGATCTTATTGAAAATGGAGTGACTATGGAGGAGGTATTGGTTAAAAGTGGAGAACTAAAACTCTACAAAGATAACAAGAACCACAACAACAAAAATACCTCCAACAACAATAACAATCAAAATAAGAATTTCTCTAACACCTATAATAGATTTGGGTTGAGGAACAAAAACAAAGGTGTGGTCAACGAATGGGTTGTTGACTCTAATGAATTGAAAGTCACTCCTTTTACTCTCACGAGAATACCTACTCAAGTTAATAATGCAAATCAAGTTCCCAAAGTTCCTTTTAACAACAACACCAATAATAACAACTTTGGGAACAATCAACAGGCCAACAAGTCTAAGAAATTCTTTACACCATCTCCCAAGAGGACATTCACACCTTTGGGAAAACCTCTTGAGAATACATTGAGAACTCTCATTGCTAATAAGATTATTGATTTACCTAGAGCTCAACTGTATGAACCACAAAACAAGCCCAGCTGGTGGAATGAATCTAGTCATTGTGAATACCACAAAAATAGAGGACATACAACAAATAATTGCCTACAGTTGAAAAATGTGGTATAGGATTTGATTGACAATGGTGTGATCACGATAGAAGGGCCTAAAAATAATGGAGATCACATGACCTTTAAGAAACCTTTCTATAACCATGAGAAGGGTGAATCATCTAATTTGAATAAGCAAAGCAACAATATTGTCAATTTTTCTCCTCGTTATGATAACCTTATCAATACTGTATCCATACATGAGCATGATGTCAATGTTGTTGTAATCAAGGAACAACCCAAAGAGGAAACATCTTATGCTATCACTAGGGGGAAAGCTTCAAGGATTACCCTACAAGGGGTTGATCCTAAGCCTATTGGTCCTACAGAATCAAGTATTGTTGTAAAAAAAGCATCTACAACAATAAAGTCATATAGTTTGGTGGACCAATTACAAAAAACTCTAGCTCAAATTTCTATTTTGGAGTTGTTAAAATTATCTCCAAATCATAGGGAGATCTTGGAACAAGCCTTATTGGGGACTAATGTTCCTATTAACTTGGAGGAAGAAAATTTCAAAACATGGTGGGACACCTCACTACACCACATTGTCTCTCGTTTTCCGATCAAGATGATATGTCCATCACTCATCCTCAAAATTTTCCATTGCATATAGAAGTCCTCATTCAAAGACATAGGGTTAAGAGAGTTCTCATAGATGGGGGAGCTGGTCTGAATATTTGCACTTTAAACCTTGTCAAGTCTTTAGGTTTATCTGAATCTTCTATTGATCCTAAGAAGAAAATTACCATAAAAGCTTATGATGAGGAGGAGAGATCTTCAAAAGGCATGATTGTCTTACCTATCCAAGTTGGACCCATCAAAAAGGACACCATATGCCAAGTTCTAGACATGAAGTTTAACTTATAATATCTTATTGGGGAGGCCATGGATATATGAGATGCAAGTGGCTCCTTCTACATACCGTCAATGTATCAAATTTCCATACATGGGAGAAGAAATCACAATTGGAGGGGATTCAAATCCTTTTCAATATTGTAGCACATTGAATCCTCTTCATGAATTATTTATTCCTCACAATAGCGAAGGGATTGTTCCACATTCTACCATCAAAGAAACCAAAGGGGATGATCCTAAGTTAACATCAAATGTTACCTCTACTTCAAACCCTCTTCAAACTAACTCAACTACACCAGCTAAGGGAAAGGAAAAAGTGAGTTATGAGGGTCCAATTTCAAATGAGAATTCAGATAGAATATCCATACTAGAGGTAGAACTCACCAAACCTACTAAAGAGGAGAGAGACAAAGCCAAAGAAGACCAATATAAACAAAGGAGTGAGATGATGCACAAGTTCTAAAAAAAATGTAGAATGGGTTCTAAAGGAGTAGGGGAATATTTTGTTTCCCTATTTGATTTACCTACTTCTCCAAAAACACATGGAAAACCTTCTAAGGAAAATCCTCCTCACATATACAACTCTCATTTTGTAAGAGAGAGTGACTAGTCAACACTTGAGAAAGAAGACAATGAGGTTTTACAATGGCTTTACAAAGATGAAAGTGATACTTCAAACAATCCCGTGGAAATAATTAAACACATCAATATTCAAACTGACCAATATGGAAAGGGGTTTGAAATTATGCAAAAAATGGGGTATAAGGGAAGAGGACCCTTAGGTATGAGAAATAGAGGTTTTCTTGAACCTATTGAACCTTCTTGGAGATCAAAGGAAGAAAAATCAGGAGTAGGTGATCAAGACAAAGGAGAATGTTCTAGCCCCATGCATGATTTTTATGAACAATTAAACATGGTAGAGTCTGATACTGATAGTGATGATTCTAGAGAATATGAGTGGGATTCTTTATTGGAAGACTCTTGCAATGACAAAGAGATTGTCATAATATATTCTTATACCAATTTTCCTCAAGAACAAACACAAGATAGTGAAGATCTGGAGATACTTCCCATAGGGAAATCACACATTAATCAGCCATGGGTAGGTGAACCTTGGGTACCTTCATGGGAGGGTGATTTACATTAGTTTTAACCTGCATGTATTATTTCCCATAGAAGTCTTAGAGGAATCAAGTGAAGAAGACTTTGATCCTTATTCCACGGATCATCTTGAGCAAGCTCATGTTATTGACCTTAATGATACAATGTATGAACCATCTAATGAGGTCATGTCATTAAACATAGCCAATGACAATTTTCCAATTGAATCATTATCCTTAATGCACCTCGAGCTTATTGATTGGGATTTAACTGAACTAAGTGACTTACTATATTTTCCCAATGACCAAGCAATGACACAATACCTAAATGTAGTTGATCCCTCTTCCACCAAAGATTTTAATACAAACATGATGAGAAAGGCAGGGGTCCAACCTCTTAATCCAAAAGAAAAAATGAAAAAAAGTAAAAAAAATGAAGAGTTCTAGGGGTGAAAACCACCATGTGGCATTACTAGAACCAAAAATAGTGAAAATAAAGGATGTTTCCAATGGTGAGAACCCAACTATGGCACCAAAGGAAGAGAGGTTGGATACCTTACTAGTAGATGAGGAAGAAAGATCACCAATTCTTATAGAGCTCATGAAGAAAGTCAACATTGGAACCGAATTGGAGCCCAAATTCATACATCTAGCAGCTTCACTTACACCTTTAGAGAGGAAGGATTTCATTGAATTTTTCCAACCAAAGAAAGTGAATTTTTCATGGTCCTATGCTGACATGTCAGGATTAGAGCTAGACTTCATCATGTATCACTTGAATATTAAACCAGGGGTTAAACCAATCAAGCAGAAATTGAGGAAAATGCATCCACATATAGCTCTTCTAGTTAAAGTAGAATTGCAGAAATTATTAAAGGTGGGGTTCATAAGGGAAATTGCTTATGTGGAATGGATATGAAATATTGTACTAGTTACCAAGCATGACAAATCCATTCACGTATGTATGGACTTTAGATATTTGAACCTTGCATGTCCCAAAGATAACTACCCACTTCCAAGCATAGATGCAATAGTGGACTTAACAGCTGGTCACTCCATGTTTTCATTGATGGATGGTTTTAGTGGATACAACTAAATTAAGATTGTACCTGAAGATCAAGAAAAGACAGCCTTCACATGCCCTTGGGGAACTTTTTGCTGGAATATAATGCCTTTCGGCCTCAAAAATGCCAGAGCTACTTACCAAAGGGCAATGACCACAATTTTTCATGATATGATGCACACTTTCTTAGAAGACTATGTGGATGATATATTGGCTAAGTCACATCAAAGAGAATATCATTTACAAATTCTAGAAAAGCTATTTACATGCTTGGAACAATTCAAAGTTAGGTTCAATCCAAAAAAATGTGCCTTTGGTGTTCAATCCGGGAAATTATTAGGCTACATAGTTTTGGCAAAAGGCATTGAAGTGGATCCCGAAAAGGTTCAAGCAATGATGGACATGGAAATTCCTAGAAACATTGGCCAAATGAGGTCTCTTCAAGGAAAACTTCAATCAATAAGGAGATTCATTTCTCAACTAGCTGAAAAGTGTCATCCATTCACTAGATCGCTACACAAAGACACCAATTCTAATGCCACCTATCAAAGGTAAACCTTTCCTTTTGTACATATCAGCAACCGATAAATCTTTAGGAATCCTTTTGGTGCAAGAAAATGATCAAGGAAAGGAGAGAGCTATCTACTATTTGAGCCAAACATTGATTAAGTATGAATTAAACTACACTTTCATGGAAAGAGCATGCCTAGCTATTGTCTTTGCTTCTCAAAAATTGAGACAGTACATGTTGATGCACAAAGTCAAGCTCATTGCAAAGATTGACCCATTGAAATACTTGCTTAGTAAAACTGCCTTAACAGGAAGAATAGAAAAATGAGTCATGGTTTTAAGTGAGTTCGATATTAAATATGTGGATAGAAAGGCCATTAAAGGAAAAGTGATAGCAGATCACTTAGCTAAAAATCCATTGGTTTCTACATATCCTATTCAAGTGGAGTTTCCTAATGCAACAATTGTTAATATAGAAGCTAAGACATGGAAATTGTACTTTGATGAATCATACATGGAAGGACATACCAAAGCTAGCATATTGTTGATTACCCCTCAATTGTATACTATTCATTAATCCTACAAGCTCTTATTCCCATATACCAACAACATAGCTGAGTATGAACCTTTAGTCATTGGTATCAAGATGGCTTTAGAATGGAATATTACTGAGCTACAAGTGTATGGTGATTCTCAATTAGTGATCAATCAAGTCAATAATGAGTACAACACAAAAGATGAAAAGCTAATGCCTTACAAGACAATGATTGATGGTTGGAAAAAATACTTTCTATTGATAAATTTTGAGAAAATTCTAAGAGAGAAGAATAGAGTTTTCGATGCAATGGCTACCTTGGCTTCATTACTCCAAAAGCCTAATCAAAATGAAAGGTATGAATTCTTGGTGGAAGAGTTGGAAAAATTGGCATTTGACCTTCTTGATACACAAATTATTTCTTTACTTGATGGACATGACTCACCTTGGTATGACCCTATTTACACATACCTTAAAAACCAAGTATTACCCTTAGACCAATCCCGACCCCAAAAACAACACTTTTTATGTAAGACAATCAGCTCATTACATTATCCTTTTGAACACATTGTATCATAAGGGTCTTGACGAAACCTTTCTTAAGTGTCTAGAGGAAGAAGAGTCTAAGGTAGCTTTGCATGAGGTTCATGAGGGCATTTGTGGGTCGCACTCAAGTGGTTTAAAATTATCTAAGAAGATCATTCGCATGGGCTATTTTTGGAGAACCTTAGAAAAAGATGCTTGTCACTTTGTTAAGATATGCACAAAATGTCAATATCATGGTGATATGATGCATGTATCAGCACAAGAACTACATCCTTTTGTTACACCTTGGCCATTTTATCAATGGGGGTTTGACTTGATTGGCATGATTTATCCACCTTCATCCAATGGGCAAAAATACATTATCATGGCTATGAAATACTTCACTAAATGGGTAGAGGCCATTCCTTTCATCACTGCTATAGGAAAAAAAATATCTATGTTCATCCTTAATCACATCATTTGATGATATGGTATTCCTTATGCCATAATTATTGACAATGGAAAACAATTTAAGAACAAAGATGTGGATGAACTATGTGATACTTTCCATATTACTCATCATTCTTCTTCCAACACAAGGAAATGGACAAGCCGAGGCCACTAATAAGAATATCCTTAAAATCTTGAAGAGATCAATGAACAAATCAGGAAGAGATTGGCATGTACAAATCAACCTGGCTTTGTGGGCTTATAGAACTAGTATCTGGACACCTACATGAGCTACACCATATTCATTGGTTTATGGAGCTAAAGTTGTTTTACCTTTGGAGGTTGAAATCCCATCCCTAAGAGTATCATTGCAAGGATTAATAATGGATGAGGATTATAGGGTTGCCCAACTTCAACAATTAGAATTGTTAGAGGAACATCAAGCACAAGCCTATGAACATTTGAAAGTTTATCAAAACAAGATTTCAAGGAACTATAACAAGCACATTAAACCAAGAGTCTTTCAAGTGGGTGATTTAGTGCTAAGGGAGAACCCTAAAAATTAGGTGGACAAGGAAAAGAAGGGTAAATGGGAAGCAAATTGGCTTGGTCCTTTTGTCATTATTTCTTCTTTTGGAATGGGAACTTACAAATTAGCCAATTGTGATGGGGAATAATTACAAGAACCCATTAATAGCATCCATTTAAAGAGGTTTCATACCTAATCAAATGAGAGAGTATTAGAAGAAAGAGTATCAAACGAGTGTGTATCTGATGACTCAAGCATCACTTTTGTACATGGGAAAATCAAAAGGATCAAAAACATTGAGAAAAGATTGAAAAGAAAAAAGATAAAAAGTGCCTTGGTAAAAACATAGCAAATAGGCACCTCGGTAGCAAAAAAATTGAAAAAAGAGAAAAAGAGCAATAAATCCCAAAAGGTGAAAACTTGGCAATCAAGTGCCCTTTTTCCCTTAAGTCTTTCCTAGTTGCATGTGTACATATTGAATTTCCATCATCTCACTTGTAAATCCTTATTGCATCCATCATTTGTGCATATTTATAATAAAACCTTTTAGCTCCATTGTTGCATTTTATGTTTCCTATTTCCCTAAGTTTGTCACATGATCACATTTATCACTTGGGGGCAGGAAAGGATTGGATTTTTGGTATAAACGGATTCAATAGTGCTACATTTGGTAACATATCAGAGAGGGAATTATCAGAGCTTCAGAAGAGATATTTTATTGAGCCTTTGATTGATATCGTGTTCACAACCAAGTATTTCGATCCTACAAATTGATCCTTGAACCTTCATTGACTTTATTATTCGGGATTAATAATTGACATCACTTAAAATGATCAAAATGTTTGGAAGTTCTTTTTGAAAATCTTGATACATTGCAAAACACTTGAAGCTTTTTTGATGATCTTTATTGAATTTATTTTTATCATATCTTTGTAGCTAATCGATGATGTTTCAACTAGATTGGTGATGATGGGGACATGATATTTTTATTCTTTCTAAGTGACTATCTTGAGGGAGATCCAACAACTTATTGGATTCATCTAATGACATGGTCATCAAAGAACCATTGAGGACTTTCATATAGGAGGGAGGGTTGACCTTTGCTTGTTTACATAAATGGATGCCTTGGCTATTTAGATCTTCAATATCTCAATACCAAAATCCAATTCCAGCATTTAATCCATCGAAACCAGTATTCATAATCCCATAGTTGGTCATTCAACTAGTGAGGGTTGTACTAGTTTCCTAAAGGGTTACCAAATGTGATATAAAGTAGTATTCATATCATCATGATGTGGTCAGTGATGGTTGTACTTTCTTTCTAGTCCTACAATGTTCAATGATGAAAATATTTCTCTATGGCATTTCTTTGCTAAAAGCTAGTGACAATTTAGTTGCATTGTCTTGTTAGATTAGGTGCATGGTTGGAGGTATTTTTCCAAGGGAAAAGGGGTTCAGTTATAATCTTGATCAATCATTCAAAGGGGGTTCAAAATAGCATTATCCTTGGTTCAAAATCAATCATGTGAGATTATCTTTTTCATTCATTCATAGCATTACTCATTATTCATTATCCTTGTATCAGAAAAAGAAAAGAAAAGACTCATTACTCATTTGCATACATTTAGTTAAGGATAGCATTAAGAGTTTCCTACATTCCAAAAAATCAAAAAACATAGTTGAATTCATCGTATATCCATATTTCCATAATAAATCATTTGCATCCATACATGGAGAAACAGAAAAACATATCAAAGTTACATTGTCATTTGCATTCATCTATCTATGTCATATATAAGATACATTGCATCCATAGCATAATCAAAAGTAAATGCATCATAAACATCATATAGAACTGCATATAAAGATAATATCACATAAACACATCAAGAGAATCAAGGAAAGTCCATAATCATATAAGTGTCCATAAACATCAAAGATCCAATAAATCAGTATATCCAAGATATAATGCCATCAACAAAGTGATACATCAAAGTCCTGATCCATAAATAAATACTAATACAAAGTCATCAATGAGGAGATCCATAATCAATCATCATGATCCTATGGGAGCACCCGATCCATCACCTACACCTGATCCATTTGGTCCCCTATCACCTAGTCTTTCTTGAGTAGGAGTCTAGCTAGTGCTAGCAATACTCGATCTCTGAGCCATCATGGTCATAAACTACTGCGTCATTGTGGCTACCTAATCTAATCTACCAACAACTAATATCAAACTTGTCTATAATGACTGAACATCCTATGACAGATTATCAATGCTAGGATAAGCCTATGAGGTCTGACCCATATCCTGAGACCTAGGTATCTATGGAGGCACTCGATGTGCTAGATTATACCCATGTTGTACTAAAGGAACCTGTTGTATCAAAGGATCCTATCCTCTAGGAGCCTTTATAGCAACATCAATGTGCACATGTCGCTTGACTCTCTATTTTATCTATTGTACCTATACTAATGTAGCTCTAGGATGAACAAATCTAAGTCCCTGATCTGACTAAATTTTTCTGGTAGCCCTATCCCTGAAATGTCCACCTCATACCCATGGCCCAAGTCATCCTCTAGCTATGATCTAGGGAGCTCTTTTTCCTCTAGGATCTCAATGTCATCTAGGTCTACCACCATCATCCCCACCATCATCTCCATCATCATCTTTGCCATCATCATCTAACCGCTTATCTCTTCCTGAGATCGGCTCTACAGGATCGGTAAATCTCAAAAATATGTTCCAAGACCGCCACTCTCTGTACTTCACAAACATCCCAACATTTTCCACTTGCTCTAATATATCCCATCTAACATACATCAATCTGGAAATCTGATCACAAGAAAACTAAAAATCAATCTAAGCCCCCCACATCGATCACTCTGCCTAGACTCGAGCATACAAAGCCATACCCTAGGGCATATCATGATATTTTTTGTACTATTTTGAAACCCGACCAAAGAAAAATCTCTCAATCACAAGAGCTGATTGACCAATCATCTATAATGGAGAAAACATGTAAGGGATCTCATCATCATCCTCTCGCCAACCCTCATAGCCCAGATATGGTCTCCATACGACCTGATCTATATCATTGATCATGCAACACCAAAACTCAAGTTTGCTAAGATGATGCTAGACAACCATGCCACTATATAGAAATGCATAAGGGTAGCCATGACATTAGATACGATCTAACAATGGTCTAGTAATGGGAAGATGCTCCCATATCCATAACTGTAATATCACTACACCTGCTAATAAGGATGCACTAGATCTATAAACCACCTTGTGCAAATCATGGTATAAATGGGCTAGCACATAATAACCCCAATCAAAATGCCAAGGCTGTGCAAGAATATCCTCTAAAATGCAGCCCCATCCAATAGAGAAACCTCAACCTCACCAGTTCGGTAGCGATAATCTGCCTATCAAAGCACCTAACACCACTGGAAATGCAGGAAACAAAGAAAACTACACCCACGTAATGGTATCATCACCAATGGTATTATCCCCAAATACCCATCTACAGAAAGTATACTGAATCATAATAGACTCTCTCACCCTGAGTCATAATATGGAGAAATCTATAAACATCCTTGGGAGTGATAGTCATCTCCCCAAATGGTAAATGGAAGGTATTGTGGCCAGAATGCCAATGCTCTGCCACAACTGCCAAGAGACCATGGTTCAGTTGGAATGGTGGGATGTCTAGAAGGAAACTCAAACCACACATCTCAATGATGTGATACTCTAGCTGGGTCAACTCCTGACCTAAGTCTAATATCCAAGAAGCTACCGTCTGTATGTATAACTTACCGAAATGTGTCTATTTTTCAAATTAAGGGAATCATATCAGTATTCTATATCAGTGGATTATTTTAAGTCAATCAATCAAACTATCATCATTTGTTTGTGTCTCTATGTCTTGAGAGTGAATTATCAGTTATCTATCCCATCAGTGTTCTACTATCAATTTTTCTATCCTATCAGATTGACAAATCACACATTCATTGGTACAATTCTCCTGATATCCTAATCACTTGTTTTTCTTAACTACAACAGACCTATCTATCTTGGACAATTCAATCAATTATCCAGAGACATCAAATTTTATCAGAAAAATTAAGTTTGAGAATCAAAATTTATCAAAATTCCTATAGGCGTCATTTACCTCAGGCAGTGAATAAGTTTTCACATGCAAAAATTTACCAAGCACACGTGATACTCCATCTGTTAAGCATCACTTTATGACCCTAGGCAACATTTCATCATGTCTAGGCATCATTTAATTCATAGCGGTTTTTCAGGCGGTGTTTTACACACAGCTTGTCTAAAAAGCCCTAGTTTTAGGTGGTATCAAATTATTCATAGGTGAGTTTCAAACAATCTTAAGTGGCATTTTAATGTGTGGATGCATCACTTCATGAGCCTAGGTTTCATTCAAACTATCCTAGCTGGCATTTTGCAAAATTACAATTAAAAATCAAGAAATTTATGCAATAAATGCTAAAAAAGTTGTAATAAATGCACTAGGAGGGTCAAACTCACTTACCAAAGGTCCGTAATCTAAAGGTCTTTGATACCGTCAATATCTCTTGAACCAATGCTCTCGAATAGGCACAACCATTGTGATCAGCTATCTCAGGATTAGAGAAAAATCTCAATAGTGAAAAGTGAAAATGAATAGTAAATTTGGGTTTTTCAACCTATTTATGCTATTTGACCTAATTTTGAGGTGATTTTTGACCTATCGATCTATATCAGCATATCAAATTAAACTGGGGCATTTGTGTTGACCTTGAATATCATCAATGTTTTCAGAAATGAAAACATATTGGATCAACTATCAATCAATTTCATCATATTTTTTTCAAACTGGCAATCAATCTATTTTCATTTCTGAGGGGGCGTCATCATAGTATCAAATTGGCAACATCATCATAGTAGCAGTGGCATCAATATTGAATCTAGGGCATTAAAATTTTGAACAATTATCATTGGAGCATGTGGCATCATTTTTCGAATCAGGTTTTATCAATCAAAGTAGTTTCAAATAAGGTTTCAAATCAGTTTTGTATCAATCAATCAAGAATCAAATAAGTGATTAGGACATAAAATTTTCTTTGAACCAATGCGCTACGCACATCAATTCAAAGAGTGGCATTTGTAGACACTGGCCAAGTGTCTTAGAATCATCAAATTGGAAAAATCTTAGCCAAATGCTTTAATTCTTGTCAAAATGGATCAAATCAATTTTAAATGGACATTTATTAATCAAAATTGGACAAAATCATTTAAATCAAAGGAAAAATCAAATAATGACATTAAATAATTAAATACAAGCTTAAAGGGATCAATCTCATTATATAATTGATTTTAATCAATTAATTGTATAGTTCAAAAATCAAAAATCAAATTGAACCTATTCCCTTACATGGCTAATTAAATTAATTGATGAAATTTAATTAATCCTAATATCTTTCAACACAATTTGAGCAACCAATAAGAATTGAGAACAAAAGCAAATGGATCACTCCAAAATAGTTGAATCTCAATCACACATTTCAACTTTGAATCTCAACCACTCAAATTTGTCTATTTGTCCAAACCTTTGAGACAATCATTTAAATTGTCCCCCCATTTAAAAATATTTCAAAGTTTTTGACTCAACCAAGGCTAAATCATGATTAAATAACTCTACCCCCTACCCTTGGGATTTTACTATAAATAGAAGTCATTTTGAGAGCATTATATATCTTAGAAATTCATTTGCATAGCATCATCACTATAGGCATCTTCATAGAAATTGAGAGCAATTGAGAGCATCTGAATTAATCTTTGTATCATTTGGAGAATTGAGAGCTAGATTAGGCATTGTATTATCATTTTCTCATTCTAGGATTGTCACTAGTGGAGGATAAGGCTGATAGCTCTACTTACCAAGTTTGGATAGAGAACCATGAGATGTCATGGATTTTAAATGCAAATCTTAGATTAAATTTTCTTATTTCTTTCATAGAATTGTAAGGTATGTGCAAGATCATGGTATGCCAAACTAGGCCCTTAAGTGGCAATGAAAATTTAGAAATTTAAGTTTAGGCAAGTTGACATAAAAATTTGAACAAGTTATAAATATTATATCAAAAATATGTAAAAAGAGAATCTATATAAAATTGAATTTAGTTTCTAAGATACTAGGCCTTTTTTGAAAAATAATTATTCTATATGTTGAAAATTTTAAATTTCAATGTAGTAGTATGAAAATTTCAGGAAAAAATAATAAGTAGGTGTATGTCTGACCACCTTAAGCATAATCAAATGATAAATTTTGTTTACAACATTCTAGATATAAGTAGTAGACTCATGTCCGAATGTGACATATTTTTTTGTAATTTTTTTCCAAGTAAATAATTAATTATGATTTAACTTCTACAACTTTTTCAGAATACAAAAACTCTCATGTCTAGCCATGTTAACTTAGTCTAAACTTTATCAAATTGAATTTTTTTTCATTTTTCTTGTAGTAGGAAAAGCATATAATGTGACACATGTTTTGGATTTCAACAATGTTATACAGTTTGAAAGTTATAGCTATTTTCAATTAGTCTTTCAATCAGGACTAGAAAGATAACAAGTAGGTGTATGTCTGACCACATTAAACAAAATCAAATGATAATATTTTTTTATAAGATTATAGATAAAATTAGTAGACTCATGTCCGGATGTGATGCATATTTTTTGAATTTTTTTTCAATGTAAATAATTAATTATGATTTTTCTGCTATGAATTTTCTTGAATATAAAAACTCTCGTGTCTGACCACCTTAACTTAGTCTAAACTTCATCAAATTGAAAGAACATTTTATTATTATTGTATTAGGTGAAGCATAGAATGTGATGTATATTTTAGTTCTCAAAAATGTTATATTGTTTAAAAGTTATAGTTGTTTTTCAAAGAGTCTACCAATTAGGACTTCATTTTCACATCGCCACTTTTTGGCATACCATGATCCTGCACATACCCTGACATAGTTGATTATCCTAATTTCATGAAGGTGTAAAACATTCACACACAATTAGTAATAATTTTTAAAATATATATTTATATTTTATTTATAATTGAGGGAAATATCAAACTTAACTTTTTCATCTTTTGCATAATTCAACATCAATATCCAACAACCCCAAAGACAATATGAAAAGTTTTTTTCGCATTATGTTTTCAATAGCAAAATTTTTGAAAAGAGTGCACAATTCATATGAAACCTGATTCGAGTTTCACACCATCTAACATCAATACCTGAAATCTCAATGAAAAACAACATAACATGAATAAAACATTATAATTTCAATTTTGAATTATATCATTTCATACATGCCTAAAGTAGATCACTAATCTTGAATATTAAAAATCTCAAACAATTTTCTTTTAATATAAATTATATCCAATAAAAAAAAATTATTAAAATGAACTATAATAATTAAATTATAATTTCAATTTTCAATTTTGAATTATGTTACTTCATACATGTCTTATATATATAATCTATATTATACCCTAATAATTTAGTAATATTCTAAATATTTCTAATAATATTTAAAATTTATGTTTATCTTATTTACTTATTTTACATTAGTAATATGTTGTATATTAGTAATAATTTTTAAAATATATATTTATATTTTATTTGTACTTGAGGGAAACATAGAAGTTAATTGTTTCAGGTTTTGCATAATTTGACATTAATAACCGACAACACCAAATGCAACACAATTTTTTTTTTCCACATTAGATTTTCAATAGTAGAATTTTTGAAAAAAGCGCACAATTCATACGAAACTTGATTCGGGTTCCACACCATTTAACATTGATACCCAAAATCTCAATGAAATAACCATTTTGGGTTTTGCATCATTCGACTACAATATCCGAAAGCCCCAAATATAATACAAACAAAAAAAATCACATTACGTATTCAAAAGTAGGATTTTAGTAAATAGTTTACCCTTCATATGAAAATCAAATTGAGTTTCACACCATAGAACAAAAAATTATTTTTGTATTACCTTTTTAAAAATATAATTTTTGAACATGGTTTACAAATTCACATGATGTACATTCCTTTCAGATGTAAAAAAACTTTGGTTTAATGATAATCTTTAAAATAAATATAATAAATGATAAATATTAAATATGCTACAACAACAAATATACTGTTTAATTAACTAAATATGATTTGCATATATTTTGCCTATTTCAATAGTACAAATCTTACAAACACATCACAATTGTCAAAACATTTACTGCATGTCAGAATAAAATCAAACAAAGATTTCTTTAATTAATACACTTGAGAATCTTATACAAAATATTTCATACAATAACAAATATCGTAACTTTTAAATGATCAATAACAATATCAATTGCTTGTAGAATCCATTACAACATAGTGTAACATTTATGATAATCACAGAATTAACAATGGAAGCTATATTTACATTCCAAACCAGCACATAACAAATAGCACTATTTGGGAGAGTCGAGGATATACATTTCAGAAAGTTGTTGCTCTGTAAATATAACATTGTTGTGCAAGCAGTTCAACAAACATTGGGTGAACGATTTCACAATGCTACTCATCGACGAAAGGTAAATGTTAAAATTGTCGTAATGTTAATGGCTTGGGGTTTACAAATTGGTGAAAATATAGAAATTGTTCATTTTGTAATGGTCTCTCTATTCCCCAAAGATTTGATTGTGGGAATAAATTCATTACTAGAATGGGCTCATCCTGGTCATGGTTTTGATTATAGCGAGTGTTTTTTGAACAAAGAAGAGGGGATGGAAATAGGAATCTTTCCTTTTGTCAGATGGCCCAAGTGAATTGAAAAAGAAGCTTACAAAAGTGATATAAAAAATCAATGGCTAATTCTATGTGAAGAAATCAGGCAATATAAAGAAATTCAAGTTGCATCAAGAATTCCACTAGTCTATGCAAAGCGTCAATGTTTTGTGTGTCCACGAACACAAAGGATAGTTTGGAATTACCAAATATATATAGAAACTCTAGTTGGATTAAGAATTTCATTGGTCTATCCAAAACGCTGGTGTTCTGTGCATCCATAAAGATGAAGGATAGTTTAGAATTTTGGAAACTCTTAATAAAATCAGGTAATTAAGTATCAAATTTAGGATTTTTCAAACTATAAATTATTTAGGTCTATTTATAGATAAAATCATACCTCAGATATATTTGAATCCTAATTTGTTGAATTATTTTTTTGATTTCATTTAATAACCAATAGTTAGATAAAGTGTCTTGATTGCCACAATTTACCAATTGTAAAATTGAATTTAATTTAGATTTTTTTGGTATATTGTGTTTCTTATCAATCATTAAATCTTCTAATACTTATTTTTCTTTAGGTACCTTAAACCATTATTTTTTTTACTAGAACATAACAAGAACACTTTTGGATTTTACGTATTTAATTACAATGAAAGGTAGTCAAATCCTGTGCTGAAACCACTTTTTGAAAACCAGATTGTTGTATCCTGATCAGGCAAAAGAAACACTTTGATTAATATCACAAACAAATGGAAAGCAGTTTATAAACCTGCTTTAGATATTTATTTTGTAAAATAGATTGTCAAACCATGGTTTATTAAATACAAATTTTAATTTCACAAAGTGTATATACTATTATATTTTTTTGATATACATAATGTAAGTCTCTTTATATTTTTTTACTAGAATTTCAATGTTTTTGAGAAAAAATAGCTATTTCAACAAGCATTACATTTTTTTGAAATTCTTATATATCTTTGAATTAGATAACTCGTTGCTGATAGAATGATTTAAATTTCAAATTATAAACAGATAAAACAATTGCTAAACACTTTAAAACTAAATATTAACATATCATAAAACATTGAAAAGTTAATTCCACGTCATTCCACATGTATGAAACATTAAAATCTCTTTTATTTCCATTTAAAACTCACCTACAAATATTTTATTAACAGTAAAGTAAATCAAACAATATAATACACTCAAAATATTAACTTTACTTCAATATACATACATGAAACACAAAAACCACTTTACTTACCAGTAAATACTTACCTATTACTATATTTACATATGTGAAGCATTAAATATACTTTATTTACCAATAAATACTCATGTACTACTTTATCTTATTGATATCTCTCTCAGATTTGCATTGATAAAATAATTATTAAAATAATAAAATTCTTAAAAATTTCATATATATATAAATATATATATGTTGATGCAGGAGCATCTTGGGTGTAAGAGCAATCTTGCATCACCCAAAAATATTTCTATTTTTGTATTCAATAAGGGCTATCTTGTGCAGAGTTGCTATTTGTGGAAACTTGCTATTTTTAGTAAGTTGGTCTTACGATCTCGGAATGTCTGATTTTACATATGGAGGTTCATCTCAGTCATATCAGCCTGCCAGAAAAGTTTCATGGCTAGATCAGGTGTAGTTTTGAAGATATTGAAGATTTTCGGTATTGGCAGCAGGGTACAGAAACTTCGAACTCAGTTTTGAAGGCTTTAGAGGCCCTGGATGAGGTTGAAAATTTGGGTGATGGGTGCTTTGCGCGAGTCAAGCCTGTAGACCACTTTGTGGCATTTCCATAATGGGGTTATAATAGCCAATCGGGTCAACGAGCGATGACTTATGGTCTTCGGAAGTTGGGTCACCTAAAATGGTGGAAAATAATTTTTCTTCAAAATTTCTGTTTGGGTTTCAAAACTCATTTTGAGCTGACTTTGATGTAATAAATTGTAAAATAAAATAATTGTAAGTTTGGTCGGCCCTAAGGGCTAAATTTCTAGAACCTTCTCGGGCGGTGGAAATTGCCTATATAAAGAAGGCCCGTAGTGTTGTCTAGGGCAGTTCTAGGTAGTAGATCTGGGTATTGATTCGAGGCTTTGTCCTACAGAATATTGTAAGGGAATGGCCATGTGGCTTTGCATATTGTAATTCTGAAAGTTTGTAATTCCACATTTGTGGAGATAATAAGAAGCCAATTTTCTAGTTCTTGCATATTATTGTTGTTGTTTCTCTATTTATGTTATGTGCTTGTGGTATTAAGGGGAGCACCCTTCATCAAGTGGTATCAGAGCAGGAGTTCTGGAGTGTGTAAATAGATCACCGACTGTGAGGTAGTTTGCACCAGGACCGTGGTTAGGGTTTCAGCGTGCATCACGAAAATACCTCCACGAAGAGAACGTGGTGGAAGAGCTGGTGCTGTGACACCTGAGGTTAGAGAGCTGTAGAGACAAGTGCAAGCATTGAAAGAAGAGATTCACAGAGGAATGAATCTTAATGTCAGAGATGAAAGTGAGGATGAAGCCGAAGAAGAATATCAAGAAGGAGAAGCTGAAATTGTGAACCAGGAGGAAGAAAGACTTTTTCAGGTGATTTCCAAGATTGGGAAAAGACCTAAGATTGAGGTTCCTACATTTTTTGGAAATCTTAACCCAGAGGAATTGATCAACTAGATCAATGAATGTGAGGAATATTTTGAGTATGAAGATGTTGAGGATCCTGATAGGGTCAAATTTGCGAAGGCCAGATTGAAAGGTCATGCGAAGATCTGGTGGCAAGAAATTCAATTGGAGTGAAATAGAAGAGGGAAAGATAAAATCACAAGATGGGATCAGATGGTGGATAAATTGAAGTGACAGTTCATTCCTGTTGATTATGAGCTTGACCTACTAAAGAAAATGCAAAGTTTGAAGCAAGTAGGAAGATCTATTCAGGAGTATACAGAGGAGTTTTATCGACTCCTCATCAGAACAGGCCATGCAGAAGCTGATAAGAAGAAAGTTTCCCGATACCTTAATGGGTTAAGGCCAAGCATTCAGGATGAGTTGAATCTGGTTCGAATGAACAGTATTGAGGATGCGTACTAGTTTTCCCTAAAAGTAGAAGAAAAGCTGAACAAGAAGTTTGAGAGTAGACAAAATGGAAGAGGTTGTGGTGGAAGATCTGGTGGATGGTCATATGGTGGCTGAAATGAAGATTCGAAAAAAAAGGATGAGGCCAGTAGTAGTCAGAATCAGAGAGGAAATAATTCCAACCGTTTCCAGGATCAGAGTAATAGAGATCAGAGAGGAAGAGGAAGAGGACAAGGATCTGGAAGAGGAGGCTTCCCTGGAACATGTTTTCACTGTGGAGAAGAAGGTCATAGGGCATTTGAATGTCCTCAGTGCCAAGGTAGAATAGACAAGAGAAATGAAGGCCAGGCCAGAGTTGCACATGTAGATGAAGATGCTAGATCGTCAAATTCTAAAGATGTTGAAAGAGGAGAAACGCTAATTAACATAAGAGTCTTGCTGAGTGGTGAGAATGAACCTGAACAAAGGAGCCTGTTTCGCACTAGATGCAAGTGTGAGGGTAAATGTTGTGATGTGATTATCGATAGTGGAAGCACTGACAATTTGGTGTCAGAAGAGATGGTGACAAAGTTGAAGCTCAAGAGATAGAAACACCCACATCCATATCGGATTGCCTGGGTGCAGGATGACCACAAGGTCATGGTCAGTGAACAGTGCCTGGTAAAGTTCAAGATCGGAGGGTACCAAGATGAGGTACTATGTGATATCATCTCTATGGATGCATGTCATATGTTGTTGGGTAGACCGTGGTAGTTTGATAGATGTGTTGTACATGATGGTCATGCGAATACCTATTCCATGACAAAGGATGGAGTGCGACATAAGCTAAAGCCATTGAAGGAAACTGAAGAAAAGGTATGTGGTAATGCAAGAATAACATTTGTTGATGGAAGAAAATTCTTAGATGGTATGAGGCATGAGCATGTGTGTTTTGCTTTAATTCCAAAAGTTGGTAAAGAAGTAGAGGATGTACTTGTAGAGGTTGCAGATTTGTTGAATGAGTTTCAGGATATTGTATCTGATAATGTACCTGATGGATTACCACTGGTAAGGAAGATCAGTCATCAGATGGATTTGATTCTAGGAGCCAGTTTGCCAAACAAGGCAGCACACAGAATGACACCAGCAAAAAATGAAGAGTTGAACAGACAAGTACATGAGTTATTGCAGAAGGGGTTGATTCGAGAGAGTCTGAGTCCCTGTGCTGTACCAGTGGTATTAGCACCAAAGAAGAATGGAGAGTGGAGGATGTGTACAGATTCCAGAGCAATAAACAAGATCACAATCAAGTATAGGTTTCCATTGCCATGAATGGATGATATTATGGATTGTTTGAGTGGGGCTGTGTATTTCTCAAAGATAGATCTGAAGAGTGGATATCACCAAATTCAGATCAGAGAAGAAGATGAATAGAAGACTGCCTTCAAGACAAAGGAAGGACTGTATGAGTGGTTAGTCATGCCTTTTGGGCTAACCAATGCACCGAGCACTTTCATGCGGCTCATGAACAAGGTCCTGAAAGAATTTCTGGGTAAGTTTTTCATTGTTTACCTAGATGATATTTTGATTTTTAGCAAGACATTGGAGGAACATATGATGCATATCCGTATGGTGTTTGAGAAGTTGAGAGATGAGAAATTGTTGATTAATTTGAAGAAGTGCAGTTTTGTGAAGAAAGAGTTAATGTATTTGGGATTGGTAGTTTCAGCAGAAGGTCTAAAAATGGACCCAGAGAAGGTACATGCTATCCTTGAATGGCCTACTCCAAGGAGTGCTACTGAGGTAAGATCTTTTCATGGTTTGGCTAGCTTTTACAGAAATTTTATCAAAAATTTTAGTAGTATTTGTGGACCCTTGACTGAAACAATGAGAGGGGATAGAAAAGAGTTTAAGTGGACTAATGGGGCAGAAAAGAGTTTTCAATTGTTGAAACAAAAAGTTATAGAACAACCTGTTTTAGCACTTCCAGATTTTAATAAGGTGTTTCAAGTAGATTGTGATGCTAGTGGTACTGCAATAGGAGCTGTTATGAGTCAAGAAGGTAAACCTATTGCTTATTTTAGTGAGAAGTTAAATGATGCCAAGAGAAAATATTCTATCTATGATCAGGAATTTTATGCTATAGTTCAGGCATTAAAGAAGTGGAGACATTATCTGCTTCCTAAAGAGTTTGTCTAGTATACTGATCATCAAGCTTTGCAATATTTGAATAGTCAAGGAAAGTTGGATCAGAGGCATTTGAAATGGGTTGAGTTTTTGCAAAGTTATACATTTGTTTTGAAACACAGGAGTGGAAAGTCTAATAGGGTTGTAGATGCTCTTAGCAGAAGACAACTATTGCTGACAGAGATGCAGATTGAAGTGGTTGGGTTCAAGGAACTCAAGAATTTGTATCCAGAGGATCTTGATTTTGGTGAAGCTTGGAAAGCTTGTAAAGAACCT
This sequence comes from Chamaecyparis obtusa, assembly GCA_027943335.1. NCBI lineage: Eukaryota > Viridiplantae > Streptophyta > Pinopsida > Cupressales > Cupressaceae > Chamaecyparis > Chamaecyparis obtusa. Next base: position 263,263 of record BSBK01010691.1, read on the forward strand.
GTTACTCTAGATAGGACGAAATGGCTAGATTTTATCATCCAGGATGATATGTTATTCAAAGAGAGTCAGTTGTGCATTCCACAAAGTTCTATGAGGGAGAATCTCATCAAGGAGAAGCATAGCGAAGGATTGGCTGGACATTTTGGTCGAGATAAAACCCTTACTTTGGTTAGTGAAAATTATTATTGGCCACAGTTGCAGCAAGATGTCAAGAAGTTTGTGCAGAGTATGTCAAATGGCGAAAGGAGTGAAGCAAAATATAGGGTTGTATCAGCCATTACCTATACCAGAGAAGCCTTGGGAGGATATCAGTATGGACTTTATTCTTGGTTTACCAAGGACACAGCGGGGACATGATTCAATTTTTGTAGTAGTTGATAGATTTTTTAAGATGGCACATTTCATTTCCTGCAAGAACACTAATGATGCTGTTCATGTAGCATAATTGTTTTTCAGAGAAGTGGTGAGACTACATGATTTGCCAAAGACCATAGTTTCAGGTTGAGATACTAAGTTTGTTGGATATTTCTAGCAGACATTGTGGAAGAAGTTGAAGATAGATTTGAAGTTTAGTTCATCACATCATCCATAGACTGATGGATAGACAGAGGTGGTGAATAGAAGTTTGGAAAATCTGTTGAGATGTTTGGTTGGAGATAAGCCAATAGGATGGGATTTGATTTTACCACAGGCAGAATTTGCATACAATAATTCTGTCAACAGGAGCACTGGTAAATTACCATTCCAGATTGTATATGGAAGTAGTCCAAGAAATGCATCTGAGTTGAGAAAGATAGATAAAGGAGAAATAAGTAGTGCTGAAGCTGAGGATTTTGCAGAACATTTGAAGAACATCCATGAGGAGGTGAGGAAGTATATTACCAAGATGAATGTGCAGTATAAGACTAAGGCGGATGAGAAAAGGAGGCATAAGGAATTTCAGGTTGGGGATGAAGTCATGGTTCATTTACGGAAGGAGCGGTTTCCAATTGGTACATATAACAAGCTAAAAATGAAGAAGTTTGGACTATGTAAGATACTGAAGAAGCATGATTCAGGAAATGCATATGAGGTAGGACTGCCTACTGAGCTGAATATTTCACCAGTGTTTAACATTTCAGATTTGACAGAATATCATGAAGGAGGTGTTGAAGATGAGGTTGCAGCAGTATAGTAGAGTATTCTAGCAACTAGTTTAGATATCAAGGAGATTGAAGACATACTGGATAGTTGTGTTGGCAGAAGCACAAGGAATAGGACATATGAAGAGTATTTGGTCAAATGGAAAGGATGGTTTGTTGAAGATTCATCATGGTTAACAAAGGAGGAGGTTAACCATCTTGGTTTTCCTCTGCACACCTGAGTCGTGATAGGGTCACTTCTCAAATTACCCCAGGTGTCTGATGCAGGAGCATCTTGGGTGTAAGAGCAATCTTGCATCACCCAAAAATATTTCTATTTTTGTATTCAATAAGGGCTATCTTGTGTAGAGTTGCTACTTGTGGAAACTTTCTATTTTTAGTAAGTTGGTCTTACGATCTTAGAATGTCTGATTTTACATATGGAGGTTCATCTCAGTCATATCAGCCTGCCAACAAAGTTTCATGGCTAGATTAGGCGTAGTTTTGAAGATATTGAAAATTTTCGGTATTGGCAGTAGGGTACAGAAACTTTGAACTCAGTGTTGAAGGCTTTAGAGGCCCTGAATGAGGTTGAAAATTTGGGTGACGGGCGCTTTGTGAGAGTCAAGCCTATAGAGCGCTTCGTGGCATTTCCAGAATGGGGTTATAATAGCCAATCGGGTCAACGGGTGATGACTTATGGTCTTTGGAAGTTGGGTCACCTGAAATGGCAGAAAATAATTTTTCTTCAAAATTTCTATTTGGGTTTCAAAACTCATTTTGAGCCGACTTTGATGTAATAAATTGTAAAATAAAATAATTCTAAGTTTGGTCGGCCCTAAGGGCTAAATTTCTAAAACCTTCTCGGGCGGTGGAAATTGCCTATATAAAGAAGGCCCGTAGTTTTGTCTAGGGCAGTTCTAGGTAGTAGATCTGGGTATTGATTCGAGGCTTTGTCCTACAGAATATTGTAAGGGAATGGCCATGTGGCTTTGCATATTGTAATTCTGAAAGTTTGTAATTCCACATTTGTGG
>BSBK01010692.1:2500-95000 GCA_027943335.1 Chamaecyparis obtusa
GTGAAGTTTGATCTAGATGAAATAGGGTGCAAAGATAACGGTAAAACTTGCAAAGAAGATAACTTTCTAAAAAGAAAGGATGAACCTCTGCAAAGGATAACATTCTTTTGAGAGTTCAGTCTTCTACTATGCTGCTTACAGAATTAAATCAGAATGACTTTATAAGAATTCAAATAATTAATTTTTCCAATTAAAGAAAAAATTATCAGCATATTTACATTTGTTATAATATTTTTAGAGATAATCATTTTATGATAATATTTGTAACATTTGAATTGTCTTTCTATTTTTTATTTTTTATGATTCATTTTCCAGGATTCTCTAAAGTCGGATTGCCTCAACTTTTAATTCATAGAGATGAAAAAGATGTGAAAGAATTTCAAGATGAAGGTTTACTACCTTCTCAAATGGATTCCCCATCACCAATGATGTCAAAAAAATTATATCCAATTACCAATGTTCCTACTTCATTTCCTTTAACCACATAACAATCCAGATTTCATTGTGCACCCTAGGATTGGGGGTATCTATGAAACCTAAAGAAAATGTAGAACATCATACAATTAATGAGAATGCAACAAAAATTCATAATGAACTCCCACAATTTGATGGCATGTCTGCACAGTATTCACCAATTCCTGTTACATTGAGCCCACAGCCTAATCATGCTCACATTTTGCCTGTACCTGTTCAACCATTGTTAACTATAGATGATATTCACACTGGAAGTAGGGTAGTTCAACCATCTCCTCCTCCTCCACCTAGGGTTAGAGGAGCTCCTCCACCTCCACCATCAGGGGGAAAGATAGCTCCCCCTCTACCTCATCCACCAAGGGTCAAGATGACTCCCCCTCCACCTCCTCTACCAGGGGGTAAAGGGGCCCCACCTCCTCCATCAAGGGGTAGATGGGCTCTCCCACATCCTCCTCCAAGTGGGAAAACACCAGTTTCATCTCTTCCAAAGAATTAAGGGAGGAGTAGAAATACACCTCTTGTAGGAGGAAAGGCTTTGGGAACTGTAACTTGAGCTTGATCAAATTCTACCTCATCGCAAAAAAGATCTTTACTGAAGCCACTGCATTGGGTCAAAGTGACAAGGGACATGTTAAGCATCTTATGGGCAGAGGCTTAGAAAAGTGATGATATAAGTAGGTATTTTCTTTCTTTGTTTTGTGCTCGTCATCTATGTAGCTCATATATTGCATAGTCAATTTTAAGAGGATCTATTTTTTTGAAGAATTTGTTTCTTATCTTTAGAATTTCATTCGAAACAAAGTCCATCCAATTCAATTTGTATTAAACTAATGTAATTTGAGTGTTTATTGTTTGCATTTTTAGGGCACCTAACATTGAAATGTCAGAGCTCGAGTGCCTTTTTTCTACTAAATTTTTGTCTTTGACTTTTGATGGTTCAGGGGTTAAAGAAGGGCGCCGAACATCAATTGGGTCAAAAGAAGAGATAGTGCTATTGGTAGTTGATTTGACTTTTTGTTTTTTCTATTTGTGCGATGTTTTTAAGTTTAGTAATCATTATTCAATTTGGAAGGTCATGTAGCTACAAAATATTTTCAAGATGCAGAGTTTTTACCATTTACAATTTATATTATTTTTGTGGCTAGATACATGTTGATTTAAGAAGGGCTAATAACTATGAAATAATGCTCACAAAGGTTAAGATGCCATTACCTAATGTGATGGTAATATTTTGGGCTACTACAGTATATTTAAATTTGTTCTTGTAAAATTGATAATTTTATATTTATTGTTAGCAAAGTAAGTGGCTTTGGTCTATCAAACTAATATATTTAAACTTGCACTGTAAAATGAATAATATTTAAATATTTCTTTGCAGAGTAAGAGACTTGGTTTGTATAACTCCAGATCAATCATGATCTTAGTTGGATATTCTCGTGAGGCATTGAAATAGCTTAATAGAGTGTAAATTTAACAAACAACAAACCTCATAAGTTCACTTTTTCCAGCATACTAAGTTTGTGCCAAACCTAGGGGATTTAGAATAGGAATTAGGTGCCTACATTAACGAAAACCACTGTGTCCTTTTGGCTATGTTTAAAATGGGACAAAAGAACTACTGCCATGTTAGGTTTGATGTGGTTCAATTTTGGCAAACTAAATAAAGAGCTACTGCCACATTAGGGTCAACGTGGTTCAAATTTGTCACATTTACTTGTACGCCAACATCTTAACACCTTATTTAGTATGTTGATGCCTCTTTTTGGTTACACCAAAATCTCCTTTTGATTTGTATTTTTTATGTTCAATAGTGTTTTGGAGATTTTATTCATTTCTGATCTTCCTTTCTGAAAGGTATATCGATTAAAAGGTTGGATTACTTTTATAGTGTACCTAATTTATGGTTCTTCAATTTTTAGTACACATTAGGGTTTTTATTTCTATTTTCCAGGATACAGGAAACTATGTTAAAAAAAACAATCTGTGTGTAGACTCTCAGCAAGGGAGAAAAACCAATGTTGTAAGTTTCATTTTGACCTAAAACTTATTAACATCTTTATTAAACTATGCACTGGAATAAATTATGGGCATCCATGAAAGAAAAGATGAAAAAAAACTTACTTCATGTTTAACCATTTTTAGTGGTTCAATGGTGTTTTATTTCTTCAATGCAGAAACATTTGGAATCATTGGAATTTAGGAGAAAAAGACACTCAGATGATTGTAGGGATTGAGGATTTATTTCTTCTCTTTGAAATGAAGTGGGAAAATTGTTTCATTTGCCAAGGAAGATGTATAGGATGATTCAATTTTGATTGAAAATAGAATTGTCTAATTTCTCTGCAACATTTACCTACACCACAATGTCGACCGTCCATAAGATGCAAAATCTTTGTAATAAATGGAAGCAGATTGAACACAATAAACCGCTTCAAACTCCATGCACTCACTCACCTTAAATTGACAACCGAGAGAGGCGTTCTCCACCCTCATGTTCAATCATGGGGATAAATGAGTTGTGTTATTATGCTTTATAAAATAAAGAATTCCATCTGATTGAAATCTTGGTCTTTATATTCAACCCACTTTTACCTTCGATGGGTACTCCAAAATGCAAAATAATCCATTTACAATTATATGAAAAATGGAGGAATCTTGTTTAAATCGAATGACACACAAAAAAAATGTAATTATTTTGCACATATAAAACAATAAAGATAAAAATATTCCACCAAATGTTTTAGTGTATAAAAAATTTCTACATCAACAATACCACAACATCACTTAATATATATAACACTATCGATGTAACCCTTGCACGGGCCTTAAAGGTGCAAGTGCTAGTTAGAAAAATACTAAATATAAATCTAAATGAAGCTTAAAAGAAAATAAATAGCATTAACCAATTCCAACAAGTGATTTATTTTATCACTTCAGCGTGAAATCTCAAAGTGTGAATTGTTAAATGAAATTGAGTCAAGTTCAGATGTGCCAAGCATTGAATAGAAGCTTAAAAAATACAAGCTCATTCGATGGTGGGATCACAATTTTGTCATACAAATGGCATGCTTGTATTCTGTGTGACTAGAAAGTATGATTTTGCACTATTTTTTCTTGGAACCAATCATAGATTTTGGTTCTCACACTAGGACTCCAGGTTTTTCTTTAGTGATTGTCCCACTTGGAGTTGAGCTTTTTTATCATGACATTCCTTATTGATATCAATAAACCTAGTTTAGGAATTCTTTCTTTTTTTAAACAATATGTAAGCATATATCCAATGAAGAATAAGGTGAACTTAACCAATCACAAAATGACACAATAAAGCATCTAGAGTCAGAACAAGGCATTACACGAAGATCTCATCACACTACACAGATGCACCACCACAATCATAATGTTAGGGATACATCCATAAGGATGTCATGCAAGAAGAAAACAAGAGATCCACTACAAATGGGTTATGACATATAAAAAATATAGCCTATTGGCCACTTCATAAAGTAGGCAAAAAAATGAGCAAGCAACTTTGGGTCATTGATTTTGATAATTATTATACTAAATGAAAATTAGCTTTTTATTTTATTTCTTCTGATAAAGTAAGTGTTTGGATTGCATAATGTGATGTGTACTTCAAGTGGGTATTGTAATGATACTAAAATTACTCTAAGAAGTGCATGATTATAATTGTTTTGTTATAACTAAATAACATTTCTTAAATATATAATTTGTTCATGGTTTGTAGTGTAAGGTATTTCATGAAAAAAGGTTTTCTTACCCATGTTAATCACTATATCACTTGTATGGTTCTACTATTTTTTGTTGTTGTAACTATTTATCTATTCTACACATTTCTCTCCTTAAAGATTTATATGAGATTTTTTTTGAACGTATACTTATTTTAACTTGGTATTAGAGCCTAATAAACTATTTTTGTAGTTATTATCAAGACAAGTTTTTTCATATGATCTTGGGTTGAGTGGAAGATTGAACAAAACATGATCTCATTGAAAGGAAATGACAAGAGTGTTAAGAAAAAATAGATAGATTTAACAACACAACCTTTGAGATATAAAATCTCAATATGAAGGACCTGATCATATATCAAGACCTATGGGCTATAATACCTAGATCCAAACTAGTTGAAATATCATACTTGATGACTATGATTTATTGGGTAGAAAGGTGAGGAGCCTCATAAATATCTACATTGGGGATTCAATATCATTTAGTTATTTATGAAATAAATACTATGTAACCATTCTAGAATACATTGGGGAATTTGAATTGAGCTAAGTCATTGGATGATATGTGTTTTATTATGGAATAAGTTGTATACTCTAAGGATTAGTAATGTGATTATATGGCTAAGCCTTTTAATCCATTCAATGCATCCTTGACCTAGTTATCCTCAATAAAAGTAAATATGGAGGAGAAGGACTGGTAATTTCTTGTCTATTATATTTTTTGGACAACTTGATAACAACCATTGGAAGAACAATAAGGAAGTTGACTATCAATAGGTTAGTAGCATTTTTAATAAAGGATACAAGGAAAAACCTTATAAATACATGTAAAAGAGATATTTAAGGTCACACTCTTGGACACACTTTATCTATCTTGTAATATGTATAAGTTGTAAGATAATCCACTATTTAATCATGATGCATTATACCAAACTTGACATTGTAATATGGGAGTTACTTATGACATGAATTCTATGATATGGAACACATGAGAAGGGTGTTATATTATAATATAACAACATTATGACAAGAACAATGCATATTTTAAAGCATATTTGAATGGATTTAAACATATTAGAGTCTCATTTTGTGAAGGAGGCTATGAAAACTTATGAATAATTATGCAATGGGTTATCAAATATAGTAAATAAAGCATATTGGGCACTTCATAAAGTAGCTAATTAAAAACGTGTACAACTATTTTCTATGCATTGATTTAGATAATGCTTGTTCTAAACTAAAATTATTATTTTACTTTTTCCCATCTACTAAGTGCTTGAGTTGGATTAGGCGTAGTGTACTTTGTGGGTATTGTAACCATACTAAATATACTCTTAAAAGTGTTTCCATAGGTGTTTCACGATAACTAATTAATGTACTTCATGGGTATTTTAACCATACAAAATCTACTCTTATAAGTTCATGCTCATAGGCGTTGCATTATAACTAATTATATTTCCTTCTTGACATAGTTCATTCATGGTTTGAAGTGTGAGATGTTTACAAAAAAGGTATTCTCCATGTTAATCGCTATGTTAGAATGGTTTCTTTTTTTTTCATTATAACTATTTATTTATCCTACATTTCTATCTCCTTAAAGATTGGTATGAGAGTATTTTTTAACCTCTACTTATTTTTAGTTGGTATTAGAACCTAGTCAACTTGGATCATAGATATCATAGAAAATTTTTAGGTACAATCTTGGTTTGAGTGGAAGGTTATATAAAATAAGATCTTGTTGAAAGAAAATGAAAAGAATGTCAAGAATAAAAATGGATAGATTTAACAACACAATCTTTGGGATATAGAATCTCTACATGGAGGATTCGATCATAGATCAAAACTTATGGGCTATAATATTTAGATACAAACTAGTTGAAATATCGTACAATGACCTTGATGTCTTGGATAGAAAGGTGATGAGCCTCATTAATATCAATATTATGGAATAAATATCATTTAAACATTTGTAAAAGAAACACTAGGTAAGCGTTCTAGAAATATTTGAACATTTAAATTGAGCTAAGTCATTGGTTTATATTTTTTTTCTTATGTAAGAATTTATATGTACTTTGAGAATGAGTGGCATGATTCTATAGGCAATTATTCAAACTCATTCAATAAATCCATGACCTAGCTATCTATAATCAAAGTTAATATTGAGGAGAAGGACCAATATTTTGTCTATTTTTTTTTTCGAGAACTTGATAATGACCATTGGAGGGCACTATAAGGAAGTTAATAATTCATTGATTTGTAGTTTTCTTAATATAAGATATAAGGAAAAAAAAAGTATACAAAGAAGGTCTTTAATATATAGGGAAGATTGAAGGATAATGAAAATAATAATATCGAGAAAATAGAAAAAGATATATCCAAACTTTAATGGAGATATTTAGTCTAAATTCTAAGAAATATTATTAGAATCATGGAAAGATTGATAAATTTGTAGTAGACTATTAGGAAGATAAAGAAAATTAATCGAATGATGAATATAATTTGAAATTTATTAGGATGGTGGAAGTGATGTTTCTCTTATCACCTTAGAAATCAATGCATTTGAGAGTGTATGGAGATAAGTCCTCATTAGGAGTGGTTCTCAGTGAATAATAAATGAGAGGGTCTATATTAATAACAATGTCCATCTCAACAATTCAGTCCATTCTAAAAATGTCTGCAATGTCTGCTACTACTTCTGGTTCTCGCCTGTCGGGTTTGAAATTTCATGTTGGAGTGTTGGCTAGGCATGGTGTGGCTTCTCTTGGTGGGGGTTTTGTGTAGGTGTTGCTGGAATCCTCTATTTCTAAGGGGTTTTGTGGGTCTATATTCTCTTATGTAGATGTGGCCGCATTTGAAGCGTGTATCAATGAAGTTTTTCCTGCTACAAGAGGGGGCCTCTATCATTCTATGAAGCCTATCTATGTAAGTGATCCCATTGTGGTTAATCTAGAATATAATATAGTTGATGAGATCTTTAAAACTACGGAGGCTTTCTCCTCTAATGTTTCAATCTTTAGATTTAGGGGTTTTTGGCCTTCTCTATCAGACTTGCATGCTTGGATTTCCAAACATTGGGAACCCATTTTATCTGATACCATTCAGATATATACCTTGTGGCAAAGGGTTTTTTTATTGCAAAGTTTGGAACTACTGAAGATAGGAAAACTATTTTGTGTGATAGTTATTTCTCTTGGGAGGATCATTTCCCCTTGATGGCCAAACCTTGGCACCAAAAGTTTGATCTTCTTACTGAGTCCTTTAATAAAATTCCCTTATGGGTGAAACTCACGAATCTTCCCCTTCATCTTTGGCTAGATTCTGTTTTGGAATCGGTGGGGGAGGCTATTGGGGATTTCCAGATGGTTGTTTTGGCTTCCTCTAATGTTTTTCTTCTGGCGTATGCTCGTATCCTAGTGGAGGTTGATGTTTCTAAGGGTCTCCTTGAGAAACTACTTTGGCTTCCCCTATGGGCTCTTGGATCCAGAATGTAGATTATGAAGGAATCTCGTTTAGATCCAGGAAATGCCACAAGACTAGCCATATTACTACACGACATTTATCTGACAAGGTTAAACCGAAGAAATCACCTTCTTGGTGGATGGGGGCTTCTGACCACCATTATATGGCTCATAAAGTTTCTAAGGATGGGAGTTAGGTTTCTTTCTCTTCTCAGGATGGTCACGTTATGGCTGGTGCTACTAATGTTGTTTCTAATGCGGCCTTGGTTCAGACTGTTCATGTTGTTGTTCCTGACTGTATTGTTGATGTTGTCTCTGGATTAGTTTCCTTGTTTGCTGGTGTTGTGGGTCCTGATGTCCCTATTTATCTAGGGGGGAAATGAGAATGGTGGTGATGCTATCCCTATCCCATCTGTGGATGCTGGTGTGACCTACCCTATTTCTCAAGTTTTAGTGGGCTCTTTTGGTTTTTCTTTGGATTGGCATAATGTTGATGAGAAGGTGGAGGATGGATGTACAGTAGTTAAAGGAAAGAAATTAAAGTCTTCCAAGCCTTCTTTTGATATGAATTTACGTTCACATAGGGATGGGCTAAAATATAAATCTTGACTGCCCTTTGTTGTGGTTTGTTGGTCTGGTTTCTGTTCCACTTGGTGGGAACTTTGGTTAGCTCCCTTTGGCTTGTTAGGTGGTACTTCACAGTAGTTTTTTGTTCTCTCTTTACCCTCTCTTTCACTGCTTTTGTATAAGGTTTCAGGTCCTTTCAAAACCTATTTTTTACTTAATCAAAACAATGCCCATCTCAAATTATCACGGTTAATTTTTATTCAATTCTCTTATGGTAGAGTTAAGGGGATAACTGGAGTTATACATATATTTGGTTTGTAATAAAACTTATTATTATTAATAAAATATGTAATGATGTAGACGTAAAAGTTGTATTTTGAAGTGTAGAGGAAAAATGCTTTCACAATCTATAGCTTTCGCTAAGGATGTCTATGTTGGCATTTTGTTTAGTTTGATGCAAATCCTAGAATCACCTTAGAGATTAAGTTACTTACTAAAAGATCAATAGGATTTGTAGATTTTGCAAAATATAATTTTCAACTATCTCACAAAATATGGTGTTTGAATTTGGACCAATCATAGATTTTGGTTCTCACACTAGGACTCTAGTTTTTTCTACGGTGATTGTCCCACTTAGAGTCGAGCTATTTTATCATGACATTCCTTATTCATCTCCCTAAAAAGAATCTTACTAATCTATATGAATGCATCTCATTTATATATAATAAAATTTATGGACTTACATATTATTATTTTCAAAGCTCAAAATTTTATTATCCTACACTCTTCAAATCTACTTTAGAATGAAAACAAAATTAAGGTAGACATAAATAAAGACATTAGGCCAAAAGTAGACTAAGAACCCATTGTGTAGACATAAATAGAGGAACCATTCTAGAAGTAGACGGAGAACCCATCATTATTTTAACTTTGAGTGCCTAAGTAATTTTAAAATAAAACTTAGGCTATTGTACTATTTGAACAAAAACCAAGGTCATTTTTTAAAAAACATTTATCTAAATTTTTTGGGCACGAGCCTTTGCCAATTGCTAATTTTTTAAACAATGCAATCATTAATGTCATAAAATTTACTACTTAAGCAATTGTGCTATAATTGTGGATATGAAATGATTGCATTCAACAAAACACATTAAAAAGAAATTAAATTAGAACTATGATAACTCAAATCACCTAATGAAGTATAAGGAATATGCATGCAAAAAATAACAAATAAAATCTATTATACCTTTATGCACAAATCCTACTTACCTCCATTTGTGTCCAACTGTACCTTAAAGAATGATTGTATGGTAACAATGCTCTCCAAATTTATCACAAAACTGCTTATAATTATAATGATAGCATAAATTTCAAGACTTATGAGAAGAGAAATGAGATTGATGAATATTGTTGAATGTTGAATGATGAAGGTGGAAAGGTATTACCATAAAGATAATTATAAATTTATTGATATCAGGCTGAGTTAAAACCAAAATTTTCAAAAATGAGTTAAGAATCTGGAACATCATACTAGTTGAAATATCATATTTGATGACTATGATTTATTGGATAGAAAGGTGAGGAGACTCATTAATATCTACATTGGGGATTCAATATCATTTAGTTATTTATGAAATAAATACTATGTAACCATTCTAGAATTACCTTAAAGGAGATATTTAAGGTCACACTCTTGGACACACTTTATCTATCTTGTAATATGTATAAGTTGATAATCCACTATAATCATGATGCATAATATCAAACTTGACAATGTAATATGGGAGTTACTTATATTATAATATACCAATATTATGACAAGAATGATGCATATTTTAAAGCATATTTGAATGGATTTGAACATATTAGAGTCCCATTTTGTTAAGGAGGCTGTGAAAACTTATGATTAATTATGCAATGGGTTATCAAATATTGTAAATAAAGTGTATTGGGCTCTTCATAAAGTAGCTAATTAAAAACTTGTACAACTATTTTCAATGCATTGATTTAGATAATGCTTGTTCTAAACCAAAATTATTATTTTACTTTTTCCTATCTACTAAGTGCTTGAGTTGAATTATGCTTAGTGTACTTTGAGGGTATTGTAACCATACTAAATCTACTCTTATAAGTGTGTTTCCATAGGTGTTTTATTATAACTAATTAATGTAATTCATGGATATTTTAACCATACAAAATCTACTCTTATAAGTGCATGCTCATAGGCATGGCATTATAACTAATTATATTTCCTTGTTGAAACAGTTCATTCATGGTTTGAAGTGTGAGATGTTTACAGAAAATGGTATTCTTCAGGTTAATCACTATGTTAGAATGGTTTCTATTTTCTTTTTCATTATAACTATTTATTTATCCTACATTTCCATTCCCTTAAAGATTCGTACGAGAGTATTTTTTAACCTCTACTTATTTTTAGTTGGTATTAGAACCTAGTCAACTTCGATCATAGATATCATAGATAATTTTTATGTACAATCTTGGTTTGAGTGGAAGGTTGTATAAAATAAGATCTTGTTGAAAGAAAATGAAAAGAATGTCAAGAATAAAAATGGATAAATTTAACAACACAATCTTTGGGATATAGAATCTCTACATGTAGGATTCGATCATATATCAAAACTTATGGGCTATAATATTTAGATTCAAACTAGTTGAAATATCATACAATGACCTTGATGTCTTGGATAGAAAGGTGACGAGCCTCATTTATATCAATATTATGGAATAAATATCATTTAAACATTTGTGAAAGAAACACTAGGTAAGCGTTCTAGAAATCTTTGAACATTTCAATTGAGCTTTAAGTCATTGGTTTATATTTTTTTTATTATGTAAGAAGTTGTATACTTTGAGAATGAGTGGCATGATTCTATGGGAAATTATTTAAACTCATTCAATAAATCCATGGCCTAGCTATCTATAATCAAAGTGAATATTGAGGAGAAGGACCAATATTTTGTCTATTTTATTTTTTCAAGAACTTGATATTGACCATTGGAGGACCCTATAAGGACTTGTTGATAATTCATTGATTTGTAGTTTTCTTATATAAGATATAAGGAAAAAATAAGTATACAAAGAAGGTCTTTAATATATAGGAAAGATTGAAGGATAATGAAAATAAGAATATCGAGAAAATAGAAAAAGATAGATCCAACCTTTAATGGAGACATTTAGTCTAAATTGTAAGAAATGTTATTAGAATCATGGAAAGATTGATAAATTTGTAGTAAACTATTAGGAAGATAAAGAAAATTAATAGAGGGATGAATGTAATTTGAAATTTATTAGGATAGTGGAAGTGATGTTTTTCTTATCACCTTAGAAATCAATGCATATGAGAGTGTCTGGAGATAAGTCCTCATTAGGAGTGATTCTCAGTGAATAATGAATGATATGGTCTATATTAATAACAATGCTCATCTCAACAATTCAATCCATTCTAAAAATATCTGCAATGTTTGTTGTTGCTTCTGCTTCCCACCAGTCAACTTTGAATTTTCATGCTAGAGCACTAGCTAGGCATGGTGTAGTTGCTCTCGATGGGGGTTCTATGAAGGATTTGTCGGCGTCCTCTATTTTTGTGTATCTGTGATCTCTTATGCAAATGTGGCCGCATTTGAAGCAGGTATCAATGGAGATTTTTCCTCTACTTGAAGAGGGGGCCTCTGTCCTTCTGTGAAGCATGTCTCTGTAAGTGATCCCATTGTGGTTAATCCAGAATCTAATATAGTTGATGAGATTTTTAAAACAAAAGAGGATTCTCCTCTAGTGCTGCAATCTTCAGATTTAGGGGTTTTTTGCCTTCTCTATCTGACCTAGATGCTTAGATTTCCAAACATTGGGAACGTATTTTATTTGATATCGTTCAGATATACACTGTGGAAAAGGGTTTTTTAATTGAAAAGTTTGGAACTGTTGAAGATAGGAAAACTATTTTGTGTGATAGTTGTTTCTCTTGGGAGGATCGTTTCCCCTTGATGGACAAACCTTTGCATCAGGGGTTTGATCCTCTTACTGAGTCCTTTAATAAAATACCCTTATGGGTGAGACTCCTAAATCTTCCCCTTCATCTTTGACTGGATTCTATTTTGGAATCAGTAGGGGACGCTATTAGGGATTTCCAGATGGTTGATCTGGCTTCCTCTAATGGTTTTCATCTGATGTACGCTTGTATCCTAGTGGAGGGTGATGTTTCTAAGGGTCTCCCTGAGAAGGTTACTTTGGCTTCCCATATGGGCTCTTGGATCAAGAATCTAGATTATGAAGGAATCTCATTCTGATGCAGGAAATACCACAAGACTGGCCATATTATTGTACAGTTTTTATCTGATAAGGTTAAAATGAAGAAATCACCTTCTTGGTGGTTGGGGGCTTCTGACCACCATTATACGGTTGATAAAGTTTCTAAGGATGGGGTTTGGTTGCTTTCTCTACTTAGGATGATCATGCTATGGATGGTGCTACAGATGTTGTTTTTGATGCAGCCTTGGTTCAGACTGTTGATGCTATCCTTTCAGGTGTTGCTATTGTTATTCCTTACCGGATTATTGATGTTGTCTCTGGATCAGTTTCCTTGTCTTCTAGTGCTGTGGGTCTTGATGTCCCTCTTTCTCTAGGGGGAAAATGGGGAATGGTGGTGATGCTATCCCTATCCCATTTATGGATGCTGGTGTGACCTGCCCTATTTTTCAGGTTTTAGTGGGCTCTTCTGGTTTTTCTTTGGATTGGCAGAATGTTGATGAGAAGGTGGAGGATGGATGGACAATAGTTAAAGGAAATAAATTAAAGTCTTACAAGCCTTCTTTTGATATGAATTTACATTCACATAAGGATGGGCTAAAATATAAATCTTGACTGCCCTTTGTTGTGGTTTGTTGGTCTGGTTTCTGTTCCACTTGGTGGGAACTTTGGTTAGGTCCCTTTGGCTTATTAGGTGGTACTTCACAGTAGTTTTTTGTTCTCTCTTTACCCTATCTTTCACTACTTTTGTATAAGGTTTTGGGTCCTTTCAAAACCTATTTTTTACTTAATCAAAACAATGCCCATCTCAAATTATCGCGGTTAATTTTTATTCAATTCTCTTATGGTAGAGTTAAGGGGATAACTGGAGTTATACATATCTTTGGTTTGTAATAAAACCTATTATTATTAATAAAATATGTAATGATGTAGATGCAAAAGTTGAATTTTGAAGTGTAGAGGTAAAATGCTTTCACAATCTATAGTTTTCACTAAGGATGTCTATGTTGGCATTTTATTTAGTTTGATGCAAATCCTAGAATCACCTTAGAGATTAAGTTACCTACTAAAAGATCAATAGGATTTGTAGATTTTGCAAAATATAATTTTCAACTATCTCACAAATATGGTGTTTGAATTTGGACCAAATATATTTGTACTTATAGGCTGTTATTTTGATTCATTACTTCCGAAGATGATATTTTACTTTAGTGTAAGTTTTTTCCAATAAAATACTAATTGAGAGTATGTGTAGTATATTTTTTAAATAACATTATATGATCAAAACTAACTTATATTTACTTTTGTATGATATTGCTATAAGAATACACTTTTAATTGCCATAGTATAAATCATAACTTATTATAAAAAATATAATACACTCACTTTAGAAAATGAAGATTTTTTTAAAAATAATATAACATTAAAAATTTTTTTTATTAAAATAATTAGTAAAATACTAAATATAAAGCTAAATGAAGCTTAAAAGAAAAGAAATGGCATTAACCAATTCCAGCAAGTGATTTATTTTATCACTTTAGCATGAAATCTCTAAGTGCGAATTGTTATTTATGAAATTGAGTTAAGTTCAGATGTGCCAAGCGTTGAATAGCAGCTTAAAAAAACACAAGCTCATTCGATGGTGGGATCACAGTTTTGTCATACAAATGGCATGTTTGTTGTATTCCATGTGACTAGCAAGTACGATTTTGCACTGTTTTTGCTTGGAATCAATCATAGATTTTGGTTCTCACATGGTGATTTTGCACTGTTTTTGCTTGGAACCAATCATAGATTTTGGTTCTCACACGAGGACTCCAGTTTTTTCTACGCTGATTGTCCCACTTGGAGTCGACCTTTTTTATCATGACATTCCTTATTCATCTACCTAAAAAGAATCTTGCTAATCTATATGAATGCATCTCATTTATATATAATAAAATTTATGGACTTACATATTATTATTTCTGAAGCTCAAAATTTTATTATCCTACATTCTTTAAATCTTCTTTAGAATGAAAACAAAATTAAGGTAGACATAAATAAAGGCATTAGGCCAGAAGTAGACTAAGAACCCATTGTGTAGACATAAATAGAGGAATCATTCTAGAAGTAGACGGAGAACCCATCATTCTTTTAACTTTGAGTGCCTGAGTATTGTTAAACTAAAACTTAGGCTATTGTACTATTTGAACAAAAACCATGGTCATTTTCTTAAAAACATTGTCAAAAAATATTTATCTTTTTTTTTTTGGCACGATCCTTTGCCAATTGCCAATTTTTTAAACAATGCAATCATTAATGTCATAAAATTTACTACTTAAGCAATTGTGCTATAATTGTGGATATGAAATGATTGCATTCAACAAAACACATTAAAAAGAAATTAAATTAGAACTATGATAACTCAAATCACCTAATGAAGTATAAGGAATATACATGGAAAAAATACCAAATAAAATCTATTATACCTTTATGCACAAACCCTACTTACCTCCATTTGTCTCCAACTGTATCTTAAAGAATGATTGTATGGTAACAATGCTCTCCAGATTTATCACAAAAATGATTATAATTATAATGATAGCATAGATTTCAAGACCTATGATAAGAGAGATGAGATTGATGAATATTGTTGAGTGTTGAATGATGTAGGTGGAAAGGTATTACCGTGAACGTAATTATAAATTTATTGATATCATGGGGAGTTAAAACCAAAATTTTTTAAAATGAGTGAAGAATTTTGAACATCAAAGGTGGGGTTCAAGAATTGTTGTACTAGGAATTCACACTATAAGGTATTATGTGGTATGTCAAGAGAGATGCAATGGTTGGCATATCATCTACAAATTTATTGTTCACTCTAGGATTCTTCTCAAAATATATTTGTGTAAATATATGCTTGAATCTATTGACCATTATCTTGTAAGGTAGGGTTTCTCATGTTTAGTTTGATAATCATCATTTACTTATTTTATAACTAGTTGGAAATCATTGTAGACTTCTAGATATTTGATTTTTTATACATTATTAACCTAGTGATCAGTGCCACATATTCAATGATTTTGTTTGTACAAGAGAATCCTAATCAATAAGATTTTGGGATACCATCTCCTTGAGGTGTTATGAAATAGATCCATGCTCCCAAACCCTATTGGGTATATGTTCAAACCATCAAAGTACAATTTTCATGGATGTATAGAACCTTTAGTATAAATTGTTTCATCAAGAAAATTTGATAAAAGAGAAATGATGTATAAGTGTAGGTGAATATACTAGCTGATAAAAATATTCTATCCTTTTTTAGGCTTTCTATCTACATACTGTTGACACTAAGGATTGCACCTAAGTATGGCTAAGTATGGACCTAGAAATCCCGTGAAACATGGGACTACTTTCAGGCTATGGGTAACCTATCAGAAAGTAGATCTCTAGATTAGGGGTCGGCTTCCCCTTGAATCATCTGAAACTTAACTAAACTTTGAAGGAAAAGGGAGAGAGAGTGCATGAAACTGAAACTAAACTAGAAGATTCACCGAACATTGATAGATCCACAGATTGAAGAAAAACTCACAATGGCACTTAAAATAACCTGGTAACTCACAACTTGACCCTCTCCAGCTTGAGAATCTTTGAGATAAAGAGGTACTTGGATTAAAAGAAGGGAAAAGCTTCCACAACTTGAAACCCAAACATACACAGATTAGAACAATAATTACAAAACACTTTCCTAAACATTCCACTTGAACAAATGTGCAAAGTAAAGGATAATAGAATCACAATAACTTTGACATGAATTCCAATAGAAAAACTCAGAAAATAATAGGGATGAGAAGGAATACTATTTTATTTTCAGTGAAAGGAACCAAGTACATCAATCTGCTTCTCTAGAGCTACAAGCATTTACCTCCAAGAAAGAGAGAATGAAGAACTAACCTCTATCACCTAGGTGAGAGGCATATAACTAAACCTAAGAATATGCATTTAAGACCCTCAACCTCACCAAAAATGGAAGAAATCTTCATATAGGGCCTGAAGATGCCTCATAAACTCGGATGTCAGACTCTCAAGTTTATAGGGGGTAGTGGAGAAAAAGATACTCCTAAAAGAGGTGGTCAAACAAAACTACCCTGTCCACTCTAAGTCATGCATTAATAATATTATGACAAATGGTTTATAAAAATACCATTGTCAGAATTTACAATGAGGATATGCAAATGACTTTTACATTAAAAATCTTACCCCTATGCCAATAATTAAACATGGATTTAAACCTTTTATTTCCTAAGTTAACAAATGACTCTCAACCCAATTAAGGGGAAAGCAAATTTAAAACTTATCATATTGATAAAAGGAATAATTAATAAATTCTTGACCGTAGAAAAGGGGATAATACATTAATTAACTATCCAGATCAAAAATCCTCCATTGAAGATGAGGAGAGTCTTCTGGCGACAAACACTTCTCCTTCTAGCACTTGGAAAGTTTCCCCCCTTCACTAGAACTCCTAAATATGTTCTTCGGGCTAGATATGGAAACATCAGCTCTTTCTATTCATGGCATCATCGTAGAAGGTAGGCATTGATTTTAGCATTTTGTTTTACTCTCATTCTTCTTTTGAAAATTGAGGGCACCATGTTTTATGGGGCACTGCATATTATAATGTGTCTCTGAATTTTCCCTTTCTTCATTTTTGAGGGTTTTGATGTTTATACTTTGCACATGGTTCATTGTTTTATATTTCTTCTTCTACATGTTGAATTTTAATCACTGTGTATTAGTGTAGATTAATGGCACAGGCTTGTGCCCTACATTTTTTTCTTTCCTTAACATACATTGAACTACAACATCATGTTTTGCGGATGCTTGCTGCTTGTTATTACGACAATCTATTTTGTATCTTCATTCTTGCTGCAACATGCTTCTTGTAATACTATTTGATGTATGCCAGCCTATGAATCATTAGGGTCATTACATTTTGGTATTACCTTCCTACTATGCGAGATCGATGGCCCACAAGCACCAGAGCTAGGGTATCAATATTTGTCTACATTCTTTGTTTGGCCCGTGACATAGCTAGGGTGTTTGTATACTATTTTGACAACCCATGAGATGAAGATCGTGCCATGTTTATTTCTATAATTGTGCCCTTTCTCTTCTCATAAACAACCAACGAGTTAGGCTCTTGGCATCATGGATTCTCTTGTCTACTCACTGGTCTTACTCGCTCAGAGCCCGTGAACTAGGGCATCATTCTTCTTTGTTATTTATCACATCTTGATGACTGGTTAGGTTCCTTGAATGAGGGCTTGCTTGTGAACATGCTCATGTTGTATATGTTTATGATACTTACTATCTCGATTCATGGCTCGTGAACCAACTTGGGAGCTATATTATCTGATGGGGCATACCATCCTTGTCTATGATGCTTATGTTTCACTGTTTTACTTTGAGCATGGCCCGCGAGCTAGGGCATAGATATTCATACATTCATTGTTATTGATGTTTTCCAAACATGCTCACTGGATACAATATGCCAGCATGTGAGCTATGGCATCAATGGCTTATTTGATCATGCCTTTTGATCCATATTGGATGGCACCATGTTTAACATAATCAATTTTGTTCATTTACAGTCACCATTGAGCAGCTCCTACATTACACTGGTAGTCACACAACCCATTTTGTATCTAGGGCATCATATGCCTTGTGAAATCATTGCTTGCTGTTGATTATTTTATGTATTGAAGAGGGCACCGGTTGGGCATCAATGCATTGTTTGTTTCTTACCATGCCATCCTGTGTCATTAAGATCCCCACTGTTATGTGTTTGTTGCATTCTTTACCTACTCATGGGTGACCTACGAGTTATGAACTCTTGGCATCATTATATTGCTTTAGATCACAGCCCATGAATATGATTGCTAGCATACTTCAGTTGTATATACTCATTGCACTGGTTACTTTTACTTTATTGGTTTGTATTGCTGATTAGAATGAATGGCATATGTATTGGATGCTCACTGTTATATTGATTCCATGTCGCCATGATGCCATGCTATTGTCTCACCAGTTTTAGCCTTGTACGTAGCTTCAAATGCAAATTTAAGGCACTTTTCATGCAATAGCATCAATACATTGAATGTAGATTTGAAGCAAACTTTATGCTATAATGTACTTTTCCTTAGTATGCAGACCTATACCTTTATTTGACAAGATGATGATGTATGGCCCTTTGAACCTACCAGTTCTTGGCCATGCTTCATTAGATTTGTCTTTATGACCTTTGAATGTCCCACTGATACTGCTTCATCCAGTTGCCTCCCTGTTTGACCATGGGTGCTCTTGGCCTATGATGTGGTCTTTGTCAAGGAAATTTGTGGTTTTCCTGACAGATCCCACATTATAGGGCAACATCATTCTTCTGGATTCCAGCACCTTACTATTTTTGTTTTACATGCACTCATTGCATTCCGAGGATGGTCTTTTGGAAAGACCATCCTCTAGTTAGTGCTTTGATTATCTAAATGGGGAAAACAATAGTGAATCATCTTCTTCTATATCTGCACATGCAACAAACAAATTAGTGAAAACATGGTATCTCTTTTATTCCTGTAGCATCCTTCCTGAGTGTACATGCCCTATAGCATAGCCCTTGTTATAGGTGTATGATTGAGTGCATATATGCATGCTTGTAAATATTATGGTACCATACATTGTTTAGATCCATTGGATCTAACCCCACCCTTTTGTCTCTTCTCTGCAGGTTATGGATCACAGGAGCACACTAGATAGGACTGGATCAAGACTTCATTACTAGGCAATGTCTGGTACCCTAGTATTTATGTCCATCATTTCATGTATGTTTGTACTCATTTATGCAATTCTAAAAATGGCTATGCTCATAGCCTATGTGAGCTCATATAAATGGTCTTCTCAGTTCTTTCCTTTTGTACAACACATTTAAGACATTGGCACATATACATTTAATACTTTAGATGTAAACATTTCTTTTCCCTTTCATGTATCTTACTTATGAAATGAACACAAATTTAAGAAAGATCACCTAATAATCTAAACTAGGGTACAGTAGTCTCACTTAGTAATTAGATCTCCAAAGATGAGTAAAATATGACAACACATACTTTATATTGCACTTACTTAGAATCATCACCCATTTCACTAACCTTCATATGAATGGTTCTCTAGATAGTAAGTATTTGAGTGGATATATTTTGGAAATGATCTTGGCTTGATGGTGTAGACATGGAAAATTGGCAAAGGCTTAATTCAATCAAAAGGTGCAATCAAATCATCAAAATAGCACTAAAAATTGATAAATGGAACAAAGGCAATTCAAATCAAAGGAAAATTCAATTAAATGATTAAATGATTAAATAAGGCTTGAAAAGGGGAAAAACACTAAGAAATTGATTAAATTCAATTAATGACATAGTTGTTGAAATGAAAAATCAAAATGAACCTCTTACCCTTTATGGCTAAATTTAATTACTTTAATTAATTAATAAATATGAAATTCCCTCAACAAAGCAAAAAAGGAGACAAAATGGACACAAATCACTCACTTTTGTTGAAATGGTTCAGCCTTTTGAAACCATTCAAATGTTTGTCCCCCAATTTAGGGACAAAGCAAAGCCAATTGACCTTACCCAAGCATAACCATGGTTATCTCACTCTACCCCCTACCCTTGGGAAAATCCTATAAGTAGAAGACATTTAGAAGCATTATTCATCCACTCCATATCTTTGAATTGCAACAAAGCTCTTGCAATTTGCATCCACATCACTCACTTAGCATTTTCATTGATATTTAGCTTAATTGTTGATCATTTTAGAAATTTTCTTATCAAATAGAGCTAGAATTTGATAATTAGATCTAGTTTTCATATCATTCTTAGTTCAATTCTCATAATTAGAGTGTCACTAGTGAGGATTTGCAGCTGAGAGCCTCACTTACTACTTCAATTTAGAGAACCAAGAGATGTTGATAGATTAATTGTGCATTTGTTAGATTATTTTTCTCTAATTCTTGTTGTTCTTAGTTAATCTTGTAATTTCATGAAGGTGTAAATCACTCACACACAAATGGCGCCCACCGTGGGGCCCTAGGCCTCAAATTTATCATAATTTCCATGTTATTTGCAAAATTTAAGCTAGAATTGCATAATTTTGCTCACTGTTTGCAGGTTATAGGAAAGAAATCACACCTACCGGTAAAGAAATCATGCCTAAAGCAAAGAGATGTCACTCGTGAAAATTAAAATGTCTCCTGGAGTCTGAAGGATCATGCTTTTCAGCCTAAAAAATCACGCTTCTGGACAAAGAAATCACGCCTGCGAAAATTAAATTCTCGCGTCACAGACAAGCAGCTGATGCCTTTGGTCATTTAGATGTCACCTCAAAAGAATTAAAAGCCGCGGTCGAGGAATCATTTTACGCTTGGTGTAAAGGGAGTTTCCTGCCTTTCGCATTTAATTTCTCGCTTTGAGTATTTTAAATGTCGCCTTGGATTAATTAAATGTCACTTCTATGAATTAATTTGTCACTTGAAATAAAGAGTTCACGCGTTCATTTAATTTGATATCGCACTTAATTACTTTAATCTCACTTGAGCCGCTTTTGGTGACGCTCGCGGTTAAAGTAATTACATCTTTATTAAATTAGATCTCGCCTTTAGCATGGAAAATGTCGCCTGGTTTAGCATTGATATTGTATCAGAATAATTGCTGTTGTCACATGTATGAAATATTTCACGCGTTTGAAAAATTTGATATCGCACTTGTCTATTTTAATCTCGCTTGAGCCCCTTTTGGTGACGCTCGCGGTTAAAGTAGTCACGTCTTTGTTAAATTTAATCTCGCCTGTAGTCTGGATTATGTTGTCTGACTGTATTTTCTCTATTTTGTCAAAATAAGGACTGTATGCTAACTTCACTGTCATTTTTTTTTGTCTCAGGTACATGCTCTGTCACAGAAAAGTGCTCAAAATATTTTTTTTTCTTTTTTGCATGCAAAAAAGAAACAAAAAAAGACGTCCTATTAGAGTATACCTTGCACCTTTTGGATTTAATTTGCAAATATTTGAGTTCAAAATAAATCAAGAGCATAATCAATTTGATCATTTTAAGCTTTTTGATTTTGGTTTCCCCTCACTTTGTATGAATTTGTGTTGACTAACTTGTTGGTGGAGGGAACGTTTTGCTAAGGTAAGGGAAGGATTTGGAGAGAAAATGAGAAAAAATACTACTTAAAAATGCACCTAGCCTTTGCTAGCATCGTTTGAGGTATTTCTCTCATCAAGCTTGCAAACTTCCCTTAAATTGTGGCATTTCAAAGTTCAAAACATAGTTTAATCATAAAAGGAAAAAAATAAACACTTCAATTCTAAGAACCCCTTTGTCACGGGGTTGAAAAAGAACCAAATTGATTGTGAGTGTTTGGGATAAGGGAAAAGCAATAGGGATATGCTCTTCACTCTTTGAGTGAAACAAATTCCCAAACTTGCTCTACAAAATCCACTTTTCATGCTTTCAAATGAACATGTTTAAAACTTAGTGGGCTCACCTCCCGAGATTGCCTTAAAAGGGCCAGTGAGAGGGACAGCCCAAAGTGGGATACACTTGCTTTTGCCGTGAGAATCCGACCCACTATAAAAAGAAACGTGTGTATCCTTAATGGGGTGCATGACAAAAAGATTTTAGCTCTTTCTAACTTCCTCTAGTAGTCTTAACGGATTGCGCAAAATCGTGCTTTTGTGCATGTGGGAAGCCCCTTAGCTTAGTTAGGGGATGAAAAGCTAAGATCTCTTTTGAACGGAAAACTTACTACATAATGGTAAAATAGCAAAACTACCTAATAGAGCCATTTAAAAGCCAAATTTGTGCTAGGTAGCTTGCTTGAAAGTCTTTCTTGTGATCAAACCCATGGAAACATTCAAGAATATACACATTAGAATGATCTAGGGATATGGTGAACTATTGATGTGTGTGTTGAGATTGTCTTCAACTTTTCAAACAAGAAGTTCCAAAGTACTTGATCAAAATACAATTAAAATTTTTAAATCTTATAAACTGATCAATACCATTTACCCATTCCAAACCAACCCAACCGGATTGAAATTCATGAAGGAAGTTTATTTGGGAAACAAATCAACCCTATTATGGAGCATAATTATCGAAGTCAAGATCAAGATCTCTATAGGAATCAAAGTGATGAGGTGTCTGAAGATGATGTTGTTGAAGCATCCCAAAGTCCCAGGTTTCTGGAAATAATGGAATTACTTTTGAAGTGGGATAAAGACACATATTTTCTAGCTTTAGCTCAAGCAGGAGCTAAACTTCCTTATAATTATGACACATCAACCTTGAGCAAGAATGAGGAAAACCAAAGAGATACATCATATAAAATGCCATTATTAATATCAAGCTATTCTTTTCAAAGTGATGAGGTGTCTAAAGATGATGTTGTGAGAGCATCCCAATATCCCATGTTTATAGAAATAATGGAATGAATTTTGAACTGGGATAAAGAAGCATATTTCCTAACTTTAGCTCAATCAGGAGCTAAGCTTCCACACAATTATGACATGTCAACTTTAAGAAAGGATGAGGAAAAACAAAAAGATACTTTATCTAAAAGGCGATCATTAAGATCAATGTGTCCTTTTCTTTATAATGATAGGCCATCCATATCTTCATTGTCCTCATATCAGAATGTCCATTGGAATCAAAATGATGAGGTGTCTGAAGAAGAAGTTTTAGAAGCAATTCAAGATCCTAGATTTATGGAAATAATGAAATTAGTCTTGGAGAAGGATAAAGAAGCATATTTCATGGAGTTAGTTTAAGCAGGAGCTAAGCTTCCTCGTAATTTTGACATATCAACCTTGAGAAAGGATGAGGAAAAACAAAAAGATACTTTATCTAAAGAGCCATCATTAAGATCAATTTGTCCTTTCCTCTATGATGATGGGTCATCCATATCTTCATCCTCCTCACAAAAGGAAGCATTTAAGAGTGATAAACTTATCTTGGATCAAAGGAAATTGCATAATCAACCTATGTGTGATCAAGATAATAAAGAATATGGAGTGAAAAATACCGCTCTCAAGCAAGATCTAATTCAAAAACCTCCATATAGCAAGAGTAATCCATTCATCCTTTGTCCAGCTGCTAACAAGGTTTCTCCCTGGATGACTTGTACACCTTTCATCCTTCATCCATCTCCTGAACCTCTATCTAGCAAAGACCCTCCCATAGCTAGCATTCCTTTCATCTTTTCTTCATCTCCCAAAGCTCCACAATTATCCAAAATTCCTCAATCAAAGAATGAGCCTAATGATGATACTTTTCCCATTGACTATGTCTACCCTCAAGGGCTACCTCTAAAAGAAACCCAAGCTAACTTACATCTTGTTGCAGACCTTTTCCATGCTTCAAAGATCTTAGAACCCAAAGCTTCATGTGCCTCAATGCCTATTATACCTATTCAAGAGGATCCTACACCATTCTTCCAAACATCCCCCACACATATCCAAACATCTACCTTGTCCTTAGAAGTGGCTTCATGTCAAGAAGATAATCCAAAGAGAAAAGAGATAAATAGTGATAAAGATCAAGATCAAGATTATATACAAACCCCTCCCATATTTGATGAAGGTCCCATTTCCCTTGAACCTTGTGATGATCCCCTTGCATCCTTTCATGTCTTTCAAGATGATATCCTTCCATTCCAAGAACAAAGTACCCTTCCAAGTTCCATATTTTCTCCACTTCCTGAGCAAGATCAAGATATCCCTTCCATAACTTCCAATGAGCATATTGAAAATCAAGAGCAAAATACCATCTCTACATCATTCAAAGATCCTTGTCAAGATCAAAGCATCCCATCATTTCCTTGTCATATTCCTCCATGTTCACCTCAAGAAACCATCATTCTTCCAAATCTCTTGCAAGATAATAAATCCCTTCAAGCTTCAATTGATCCTATCAAATGTGTTCCTATCAAAGCTACTCATGAGCCTACTAGTATAAAGATAAATCTTAAAGATGAGAATGTTGACAATGGAGCTCCTTCCAAAGATATTGATATCCCTTTCACACCTTATATCCCTCCATTCAAATACAACCACATACCTCCACTATCCTCCAAATCCATTTTGGGTGCCTATGTCCCAAAACAAAAGTCTTCATTCCTTCCATCCATACTAGGTCCATATATTCCCCCATCATCTATTCCTATCATCCCTAGCTATCCATTTACTTACCCTACCATGTATCAAGATCAACAAAGACACACATACTTGAAGAATGTCCAAACACCAATCCATATGAACCATCCATATTATTCCTATTCATCCACAATTCCTAAGTCTTTTGGAAGCAATGTTGATGTGCAACATAAAAATCATAAATCCAAGAATCCATATGTGCATAAAAAACACAATGTCCCATCTAATCGACATGTGAATGAAAAGAAAAATGAAATATCCAAAAGGCCACAAAGGTCCACAAAGAAAAAAGAAAAAAATAAAATGTGGGTTCCTAAATCCCTCATTGAAGAAATTCATTCAAAAGAATTCCAAAAGAAAGAAAAATCAAAGAATATGTGGATTCCCATGTCACTTTTGAAAGACTTGCATACAAAAGAAGAATCAAAATTGACATTCAAGCTTCCAAAGGCTTCCATTCCATTGCCTTCCAAATATCCTTCATCTTCTTACATCCCAAAATCCACTACCTCAAAAAGATCCTTACCTCCATCATCTATTGTTCCTCCATCATTCCACCACTCTTCAAAGTGTGTGTCAAAGTTGATCTTGCCAACATTTCCATCTTCAACATACCTTCTTCTTATCCTCACATTCATTTTCCAATGCATACTTTCCGTACTTCCATCCCTCTTATCAATATCTTTGAGCATCCTAGTCATACCCATGGTTTATTATAGCATATCTTTCAGAGGAGCATTGTCCAAAGATTCTAATGTTGGGAAAATATTGAAAAATACAAAAAAAGAAAAAAATAAAGAAAAAAAGAAAAAAATGAAAAAAGAGAAAAAGTGCCTTGGTGAAAACCTAGCAATAGGCACCTTGGTAGCAAAAATAAAAAGAAATAAATCTAGGGTGAAAACCACTTCTTGTGGTGCCTTAGACAAGTACCATGATGAAAACCTGGCAAACAGGTGTCATGCATAATTCTTCCTTCTTGCACTCTACACTTGGGGGTAAGTTTCATCCATGCCATCTTCCATCTTCCTATCATTTACCTCACTTTCATCCATATTTCCTCTATCACCTTCATCTTGACAAGGTCGAACACATCCATGAGCATTGAGTATCTTAACATCCGTTATCCTTTCCATCAGCTTATGTACTTGTTGCATCCATGTTACCCTATCATGATCTTGCTTATCCCAAATTTACTTTCATTATTCCATTAGCTTTTTCATAATCCCAAAACATCCCTTCATAGCCTCCATCACTCCTTTATCTTGATTGTGTTATCTTATCCACATATTACCCAAATTGACCCTTGGTCTTGATCAAGATGAACTTTAAAAAAAAAATTGTTATCAAGAACTTCTTGACATGTCCACTCTTTTGGATCACTCCTTTTCATTGCAGCAGATTGTTATCCTATACACTATCTAGCCCTGCACAATTGGCTTTCATGGCTTATCCAAAAACATGCTTCACATTGCTATATCATTTTGTCCTTAGCTTGGGTACTCTTGAGGAGATAGTCCTATGGGTCACATTCACATACTTCTTCCATCATAGCCTTTCCATCTCTAATCCATCAGCTTGAAAATCCATCCTTCATGTCCTATATCTTGCTAGACATTGGGGGCAAACCAATGTGATCTTGTTTGAGATCTGGTAAAAAGGAAAGCATAAAATACTTTGAGCTGCATCTTGCATAAACCGAGCTTCGGTAATATTTTGGAAGTTTGTCCAAGTCCAACATTTTTTCTATCCAACTGGGGCATTTGATCTTAATTAGCGGATTTCAGCAAACAAGCATGAATTCACATGAAGCAAGGCATTAAACCCAAAAAGGATTCAATAGTACAATATTTAGTCACATCAGAGAGGGAATTATCAGAGTTTCAGAAGTGAGAAGAAGATTTTCATGAACCTTTGATGGATATCATTGTTCACTAACCAAGAATTCAATTACCACAACTTGATCCATGAGCCTTCATTGACTTTATTATTCGGGATTAAAAATTGACAAAACACTTTAAAAAGATCAAAATACTTGGAAATGCTTTTTGAAAATCATGAAACAATGCAAAACACTTGAAGCTTTCTTTTGATGATCTTTACTTACATTGATTTTTATCACATCTTTTTAGCTAATCGATGATGTTTCGACTAGATTGGCAATGATGGAGACATGATATTTTTATTTCCTTTGAGTGACTGTCTTGAGGGATATCCAACAAATTATGTGAATTCGTCTAACGACATGGTCATCAAAGAACCATCGAGGACTTTCATATAGGGTGGAAGGTTGACTTTTGCTTGTTTATGCAACATTGAATTCGTTGAAACTGGTATTCATACTCTCATAGTTGGTTTATTCGACTAGTGTGGGTTGTACTAGTTTCCAAAAGGAGGTTACCAAATGTGATAAAAAGTGGTATTCATATCATCATGTTAGTGGGCAGTGGTGATTGTACTTGCTTTCCGGTCCCAAGTGCTCAATGATGAAAATTTATCCTCAAGGCATTTATTTGCTAAAAGCTAGTGACACTTAGCTGCATTGCATTGCATTATCATGGAAGGTTAATTGCATTATCATGTTAGATTAATTGCATGTGCATTTGTTTGCAGTATTTTTCCAAGGGAAAAGGGGGTCATTCAATTGAAATCTTGATTAGTCATAAAATGGGTCATTCAATCAAGAATCAAGGAAAGTCCATAAATCATAAGTGTCCATAACATCAAAGATCCATGAACTTTGTCTAATCAAAGATACAATGTCATCAAAGTGATACATCCAAGTCCTGATCAATAACTGAAATATCATGATACAATATCAACAAACTAAAAGAGCTCCATAATCAATCATCTCAATAACATGTACTCTAGCTGGGTCAAACTCATGACTTAAATCCAAATATCCAAGAAGCTAAGGTCCGTATATATATATCATTTATGGAAATGTTCCTGTTTCACAAATCAAGAGAATCATATCAGTATTCTATATCAGTGAATCATCTTATGTCAATCAATCCTATCAAAGTATCAAGCAATCACACCCAGTACCATTTGTTCATGTCTCTGTGTCCTGAGAACGAAGCAGCAATATCAAATCATATCGGTTTTCACACTGATTGATTTATCCTATTAGAACTATCCTATCAGATTGACAAATCACATTCATTGGTACCATTATCCTGTTATAATCACTTGTTTCGCTTAACAACAACAGACTTATCTATCTTGGATATGCAAATTTGTGAGTCATGGCATATCATTAATATTTTTTTTTCAGAAATGAAAACATATTGGACCACTCAATTAAAATCTTTCAAATCAAGGAATCAATATGTTTTATTTCTGAGGGGGCATCAGAGTATCAAATGGGCATCACATCAAAAACATTTATCAGTGGGGCATATCATATCAATATCATATCAAGATATCGTTATCATATCAGGAGGCAAATCAATTGCATATCGGTTTCATATCAAATCTGTCATCATATCAAACATATCAACATATCAGCAATCAATCAACCCAGGACCTTTATCAATCAACCCAGGACCTTTATCAGTGAACCCAGGACCTATCATCAAACCAGGACCCATATCAGATCAGTATCATATCAGAGGTATCAAAATCATATCAGCACCATCATCAAAGGTATATCATCATCATCAGGAAGTACATCAATCAGAATGATCAGAGGCATATCAGAACCAGAACAGAATCAGATCATCATACTAAGGGAATCTTTGAATCGGTGTTCTTCGCACATCGACTCAAAGAGGGGCATTTGTAGACATGGAAAATTGGCAAAGGCTTAATTCAATCAAAAGGTGCAATCAAATCATCAAAATAGCACTAAAAATCGAGAAATGGAACAAAGGCAATTCAAATCAAAGGAAAATTCAATTAAATGATTAAATGATTAAATAAGGCTTGAAAAGGGGAAAAACACTAAGAAATTGATTAAATTCAATTAATGACATAGTTGTTGAAATGAAAAATCAAAATGAACCTCTTACCCTTTATGGCTAAATTTAATTACTTTAATTAATTAATAAATATGAAATTCCCTCAACAAAGCAAAAAAGGAGACAAAATGGACACAAATCACTCACTTTTGTTGAAATGGTTCAGCCTTTTGAAACCATTCAAATGTTTGTCCCCCAATTTAGGGACAAAGCAAAGCCAATTGACCTTACCCAAGCATAACCATGGTTATCTCACTCTACCCCCTACCCTTGGGAAAATCCTATAAGTAGAAGGCATTTAGAAGCATTATTCATCCACTCCATATCTTTGAATTGTAGCAAAGCTCTTGCAATTTGCATCCACATCACTCACTTAGCATTTTCATTGATATTTAGCTTAATTGTTGATCATTTTAGAGATTTTCTTATCAAATAGAGCTATAATTTGATAATTAGATCTAGTTTGCATATCATTCTTAGTTCAATTCTCATAATTAGAGTGTCACTAGTGAGGATTTGCAGCTGAGAGCCTCACTTACTACTTCAATTTAGAGAACCATGAGATGTTGATAGATTAATTATGCATTTGTTAGATTATTTTGCTCTAATTCTTGTTGTTCTTAGTTAATCTTGTAATTTCATGAAGGTGTAAATCACTCACACACAGATGGATTAACATGTTTTTCTATAGATTTTGGGAATAAAAATTCAAGATCTATAAATGCATTTTCAATGTGTATAACTAAGTTCATATCTCACTACAGTGTCTAGTTGATCTAATAAATAGCTCTTTCTTTTCATAAAATTTCAGGGTGTGTAATAAGTGCTCCTAGTGAATATGTTGTATTAGAGATGTGTGATAACAATGATTTTTCCTCAATTGGTGGCATAAGGAAAGATGTGAGAGAAAATAATCTTTTAACTTCTAAAACACTTGTTAACAAATTTCTTTCCATTTGAATGTGAAACCCTTCCGTAGTAGATG
The DNA here is from genome assembly GCA_027943335.1 of Chamaecyparis obtusa. Classification (NCBI taxonomy): domain Eukaryota; kingdom Viridiplantae; phylum Streptophyta; class Pinopsida; order Cupressales; family Cupressaceae; genus Chamaecyparis; species Chamaecyparis obtusa. The sequence goes on from BSBK01010692.1 coordinate 32,202, forward strand.
TTTGGAAGTATATATTAGCTAGATGTACTATAAATATTCTAATTGATTTTAGCATCCCTTGTAAAATTCTCAATTATTTTTTAATTTTTATTTGAGGCATATAAAGTATTAATTTTACTTTTGTTGGATCAACCTCCATGCCTATTTTGGAAACAATGTATCCAATCAGTTTTCTTGATGTAACCACAAGGAAAAATTATAAGAATTGAGTTTGACATTGTAACTCCAATCTATTGAATATTATTGTAAGTGTAACAAGAAAATTTTATTTCATGAGTGGTTTTGCTACTAGGTCATCAACATAATCTTGTACAAGGATATGTGTCATGTCATGGAAAATGATGGTCCTAGCTCTTTCAAATGTAGATCTTACAATTTTTAGACCAAAGAGCACACCATCTAGTAGTAAGTTCCCCAATGGAAAGTGAAATTTATCTTGTGTTGATATTTGAGTGCTATTTTATCTAAATTTATCCCAAGAAACCATCCATTTGAGACAACATATAATGTCCAACCATTAAAAGAATGTAATTGTATAAATATATATTTAGAAATCAAAAATCATATTTATGGCATGATTTATTGATATCTCTTTAAAATTTGTGCATATATGGATCCCCCTAGTTGGTTTTGTAACTATTACAACATTGGACATCCACTCTAGATATTCAATAGGTCTAATGAAACCAACATCTAGTGCTTCATGAAGTTCTACTTTGACTAAGATTACTACTTGAGGATGCTTGTTTGGAATTTTTGTTTGATGAGTTTAGCCCCTAGAGAAATTATTGGATGATATAGCACAAGTTTAACATCAATTCCTAACATCTATGCATGTGACCATAGATAATTTTATCTATCTCTTAGAAGAATTTGATGAAATATTGTCTTTCATTTTCTGATAGGGAAGTTGTAAGATAGATGATCATAAGAATCTTTGATGTGGTAATGTTGAATTTTTAGATTTCTCTACATAAGCTGAAGATTTATCTTGATTAGTGGTTATGGGGAGTGTCAAGACATACATCCTTAGGTTCCATAGAATTTTTTTCACCCTCATTTATGCATCCTTTGATATTACTTCTTTTTTTATTTAAAAGTGTCATATTACAATTTTAATTAGCAGATAATAAATTTTCAATGTTTACATAGTTGTGATAGGCTTGGTGGCCTTACTGAAGTATGTTTCTCTCTTAATATTTATATCAAAATTATTTATAAGATCTCCCAAAACTATGGCACCTTAAAGTCCCATGAGCTCAATGGTAGCCTCATTATTTTGGAATATGTCTAACCCAATGGTCCTTGTTGTTCCTAATCAAAGAGCTATGGATGGACTAATGGAAGAGTATCATTGTCTTGTGTGAAAGTGATGGATTCAAGAGTTAGGTGTGAAATGAATAATAATTTAATAATTTATCAATATGCATGAATAATTATTTAGAGGCACCATTGTTAGTAGTCTCCACTATGACAAAATACTTAGCTACCTTTATGAGGATAAACTCAACATCAATTGATTTAGGTTCTAGTATTCCATCCAATCTTTATCTAGTCTCCTAGTTGGTTGTATAAGTTCTCAATTTCATGTTTCTAAATACCAAGACTATTGTGACCATCGTATCCCATCTCCTAAATTATTTGTAAACTCCTAGCGTATTTCTCAATAGGCAGTCCTCTTCATTTATGTCCACCCATTTTAATATGTCTTCTTATAGTTTTTTTCCTTGTGAATTTTTTTCCACTTTATGAATATTATGAGTTTACATTGGATAATAACATTTTGGACTTGTTGGATTTTCCATGGTTTTCCATTAGATCTTGGTTTCATGTGAGTTGACCAATGTAAAAAACTCTTTCATGTCATAGTTGCCACACCCTTTCTCTTGTACTTGAACCTCGATCTAAAGATTAGTGGTGGGTAAGGTGGAGGTTTTGGCAATAAATATGGATCAATGTAGGACAAATAGGATGATGAGGCTTCACCCGTGATTGGAACTTATTTTTCAACATGTCTTTTCAATTTAAGACAATAGTGAAAGGTGTTGGTATCTCAGGGAATAGTTATCTAAATTCTATTTTGGAAAATTTTTTGCACTAGTAGAAGGTGGATGGAAAAACCTATATATCCATGGGTACATAAAGACCATATTATATAGGAAATTAAGGTCTGGTACTTTTCATATCATATCTTTTATTACTAGACAAACTTGAATGAGAAATGTCAATACAACTTTTCATTAGAAGGATTTTCTGCCTCATCATAACATTTGATGATGATTTAATTACATATATCTATGAATCACTCGGAGTATCATATGTTATTATTAATTGAAACACTAGTAAATTTTAGGCTATTTTTCGACGAGGATTAGTCAAATTTTTGATACCAATTGGTCAACCAAATGACCAAAACTGTTGTCAAACTTTTTTCGTCGCTTATAGGACAGGAAAAACCATCATCAAAATTTTGATATCCTAAGTGGTTGAATTATCGACCGAATCATCGTCGAAGTGATTACTTCAACCTGGATCATACCTTTTATCTATGCGACCAAATCACGTTGAACTTTTGACGACATGTGGTCAGAATAGATGTCAAATACATAGCATCCTCATCGAATTGCCAAAGTGAGTTCGTCTAAAGTTTGACAACATTTGGTTGGAATAGACATCGAACACATAGCATTCTTGTCGAAAGAAGTATTATTTATACGTCAAAAAATTGACCAATAATAATTTTTGGTTATATATATATATATATATATATATATATATATATATATATATATATATATATATATATATATATATATATATATATAATCAAATTAAGCATACCAATATTATCACATAAAACATTAGCAAATTATGAAATTGTTCATCCTCATGACTATTTATTCACCCTCTCTAAAATTCTACTAGATATTGTTATCGTTCCTTCTAGATAGGAACTTGGTTCATGATAATCATTAAGAAAAGGGATATCCTCAAATATTTTATCATCATCTTTGTCATGTATGTCTATGAAAAGATGCATATAAAATATCAAAGCATATTAAGTATACAATCCATTTGTCAAACCCTACAATAGAATGGAAGATTTTTCAATTTTGAATTTGTAAAATATTTCATATCACAAAAAACTAACCAAAGACAGATTATTAAATTGTTCATACTTGTGAATAATTATTCCTCATGTCTAAAATTCTCTTAGACATTGCTAGCTTTCCTTTTGGATAGGTCTTTTGGTTCCACATGCTTCTTTCTGTTTTAAATATCGAAACAAACAAAAGAAGATATAAACAAGAAAAATATACTCCATGTCAATAATTTCATTAATTTCATTTAATGAAGGATTCAAGTTTCATTAATTTCCTTGATATAACTAATGAAGTTGCCAATAATGTTATTAATCTAATTGAGAAAACTAAGCATAAGTGTGAATCCTGTATTAATTTTGACTCAAGGGATAGATCATTAATGCACTTGATGGACCATTATACAATATTGCAAAGATTAAAGATAATCTCTCTTAAGGAGTGTTCATAGATCCAACATGCACTGTGAAAGTTATTATTGAAGAACATCTCTGTACACAAAAATTCGATCATGATACACATGATAAATCAATGTTTGTGATTAAGGTGCATGACAATTTCACTTGTCCCATCCTAGGTTCGGTCACCCTTATTGTCAAAGTTGGTTTTAAGTCCTTAGATGTTACCCTTTCTATTATCCCTACCTTGGACTTATTTTGTGTGAAATTAGGACATCCTTGGCTCAATGGCATGAAAGCTATTCCTTCTATCATCAATAAGTGTTTAAAGTTTCCCCACAATGAGAAAGTTATAACAATAAATCAATCTCTTTAGCCCTTAACTAATCATGGAAATCTTACACTTGATTACTTTTTGCAATTAAGCCCCAACCTTCAAGACCTCGTGAAAATATATGTTTTCTATCCTCTAGAAATTTCAAAGCTAATAAGATCTATGAGTTGTCCTTTGGAAGCCCTTCAAATTCTTCCTCATCTATGGATATGGATATAGTTGTCCCACCTCCACATCTTCGACCTAGACTTCTTTGTGATGTCCCCTTTTAAGATAACTTATGAAACCAAGAAAATTAACTTGCAAAATCAAAAGCAATAGATTCTGGATTATAAGTGGTTATTTTCTATGGTAATATGGATTGATAAGCCCATTTAGTGTCAATTTGGATGTAACCAATTGGGTACTCTTAGTATTTTTAATGGTTGTTACGAATCAGGTAGAGGCAAATGTTTTGATGTAATAAAAATTTGTAATCATCGTGAAGTTGACAACTTAGTTGTCAACTCCATGACATAATTAGTATCGATAATTACACTCTTCGATCACAAAGAACAGTTAGAGAAGTTAGGTCATTTAGGAAGTTGGTTTAGACAATATGCGAGTCATTTTTAGAGGTTATTGTTTTGGATCTTTTAAAAGAAGATCTCAGTTATGCAATGGAGGACAGAAGGTTGAGAATCGGTGAATGAGGAAACAATGTAATGGGAAAAAAATAATAAAAGGAAGGATCAAATTTCTGTTTAGATCTTTTTAGTTCTTAATCCTTTCTCATTTAGGTTCACTGTTCTCAAATTTGTTGTATTCGAATTCTACGTTATTTTCAGCTTTGAAAGATCTCTATTTAGTTGGATATGAACTGGTTCTTATTATTGGGTTTTAATGAAAGAACATAACAATCATGTGAATTAGTTTATTTTGGAGTTAAGAATTAAAGGATTTGATAATTCTTTCTGGTTTATATTCAGTTTTCAGTAACAATCCCAATTGGAATGATGGTGGTTGCTTATCTAGTAGAAAGTGATTGTAAAAAGCTAAGTGTCAAGTCTTATGAATGAAGGAATCAGGTTACAGAGTGATCCCACAATTAAAGATAGTGGATTTCTCTTGAACCGTGAGTAACCGAGCCTCTGTGACTACTAATTTGGATGTTACCAGAGATTTTGGTGTTGGTGCTTGGCATTTGGAAGTGAAAAGAGGTGGCTAAGTTGTTTATGCTGTGTGAAGCCAAGAAACTTGTGGTGATAGTCACGTTCAACAGAACTGAATGGTGCCACAATACACATCAATTACTTAAAATTGAAGGGGGTGAGTTTCTAATCATCAAGAGGATCAGGAACTATAGAACAAAGTGTTCACACATGTATTGGGTATCATGATATCTAGGAGGACTCGTGAGCACATGTTTGTAGCAAGGGGTGATTAAAAGGTGTAGAAGAAACTTATGTTGTATTCGGCATTGAGGAGATGCTAAAAGGTGGTGAAAATTGCTATATGTTGAACTCAGCCCTGGCAGTAGTAAAAGGGTGGTAGACCCGCCTGATGAAGAGACCAACCTTAGTCCGTGAAGGAGCCATAATATCTGCAACATTTAGAAAATGTTGGTGAGTTGGTTTAGTGATTACCAAGGAGATTTTTGATGTTGTTGATGTTCTCATCATTGAGATATCACAAGATTATAAATCTCTTTCAGGATCCATACAATTGGCTGTCACAACAAAACCTCTGATGAGTGAAATTTTAGATTATTAAATCTGATTGGGCTTATTCACCTTCAGTTGCCAATCTCTACATCACTCCAAGTCTCAATTAACACTATGAATTATGATCTATGATACCACTTATAAATGTTAAGCTTATCCAATTGATAAGATATATATGACAATATCATTGCTATCTCTAATTTGACAATTGGATATATGCAAGGTGATTAGGTCTATATATAGGTAATGCTAAGATTATCTAGATTAATATGTATAATCTACAAATAATAATGTGGATATGATATTAAATCACTGTTGTATCTGATGACTTTAGGAATTATGCAAAGTTAAGATATTCCAATTTACAAATATTCATAGAGATCTCTGCTCTTCCTGAAGTATCGATACAAGCTATACAATGAACCTCCCTCTGATGATAGTAATGATGTTATATAGTGTTGTCTCTGATATGTCGATATAACCATGCAATTATGAATATAAGGCTCTACTTGATATGGCAATATCATAGTACAATTCTAAATACGTTGTTATGTCTGATATAGCAATATGAATGTGCAACTAAGTTGGATTATCACTTATAGTGATGAGTTGCTATTTCTAATCTAAATATACAATTATCAGATTATTAGATATTTACTTTTAATGTAGGATATTTCAAGAACATTGTCTCTGAACAAGGTACATATCATATGCATCAACAACAAGAATAGAAATTCTATCCCAAAAGGTCAGAGATAACAAACAATCTTTTTTGATTTCCTCAATTACCTAGAGATAACTAAAGAGAGTTCTAGCCCAAACATATTTGAGAGAAAAGTGCCAATCCTTACTCATAAATATTAAAAAATATAATGCTTTGGAAATTCAATGATTCAAACCTTGTTTTTTAATAATATTAAAAAATTCAAAATATTAAGGATTACATATGGCACATCCAAACACAACCAAGAGAAAGGTGCCAACACTTACCACCAAAACCAGGAATAACTCCAAGAGAAAGCTCTGGCAACCCAAGTTTTACTTTTGGCATTGAAATACGAGCATGACAAGACTTCACAAATAGAATGAATTGGAAACTTAAGACAAATCATGTAATGCAATGAACCTTTGGAAATATAAAATAAGAAACTGAGTGTTGATATTAAAAGGGCATACATACCAGTAACAACAATTGCCCTCACATCATTTCTTCTCATTGCCTCATCATACTTTTCCCCAAGTGCACCAAGGATTGCAAAGAAACAAGATAAAAAAATCACAAGCATATAGCAATGTTATAATAGTAAAAGAATACTTTGACATAAGAAAAAAACTACACAATATTAAAACATGACATTGTGCTTTAAAAACTAAAAAGGTAATAATATGAGACAATTCATTAATTAGCTATTTAAATTTTCATTAGTTGAGAATTGATAGTCATTGTCAAAAGGACAAGAAACTCATCCCCTATATTAAAGGGATACATTTACGAAACAATTAAGACAATGATTCAAAGACCAAAACACTATTATTGACAAAGCAAGAAAGATCAAAATAGTAGTTTTGCTGCTATAGTGCATGATTGGGCCAAACATTATTCAATGCAAACAATAAATGAATTAAGGGAAGTGAAGAGGGTCACAAAGTAGTAAAAATAAATCATTGTTATTAAGTAACAAGAAAGAGCAGCCAAACTGACAAAATTAGTGCTATGAAGACAATTGTCATTGTATAGAAGCAATGGTGTTCAATGTCTAAAGGACAACGACATATACAAACAAATCAGTGTTTATAGATGGATTGACAATGGCCAAAGAGGTTTCAAAAAATAGTGATGTGTACACTGTCAAAGAACATTGTGGTATTCACAATCAAAGAACAAAGATGTGCTCAAGGTTATAAAATAGTGATTTATTTTAGAATGTGAAGAGTGCAGTAAGAACAGTAGTAAGAAATGTTGCAATAACAATGAATGCAGGACAAAGATGTAATGGAAGTGAAAACACAGTGATTGTTCAAGGGTTGTTCTATACAAAGTCAATGGTAAACAAACATTGATACAAAACAATGAAATGACAGGATCCATGAGGAAGATGAGTTGTTCACCATTCTTGATGTAGCAAAGTCAACAAGATCGGTCTAAGGCCATTAAAAAAATCAGTCACAATTATCTAGGAACTATGTTAAAGCATTGTCCCAAGAAATGATGAAGGCATGTTTTCAAGAATAGAGATGGAGTCTTTGTTTTGACAGAGGGGTCACGTTTTAGAGAGGGATGAAAAGAACCATAATACAGAGGTATCATTTTATTATTTTGTCATCATGAATAGCATGGTGAGTTTGTAAATGATTGTCATAAAGAGCAAAAAAAGATACCTAATAGGAACAGAGTAAAGTATCATATGGGGAAAATTAGAGGCCAAAAGGACATCAAGTGACAATCACAAGAACCTTATTGCAAAAATAATGGTCAAGTGGGCTTAAAGACAGTGTTGCTATAATGCATTAGCAATACATAATAGTGATTAGTAAAGTGTGCAAAAAACCAGTGATAGAGTGTCGATATGCATAGAGGTCATAATAGTAATAAATGTTTATAACAGTGCTTTTAATAATGCTCCAAACATTGAGAATGCAAGATACCTATAATGATGAACTTCATTTTGACTTGCTAATTGGCTGTCACTATTAACTCTAAGCTTATCTTTAAAGTTTGAGCTTCACTTGGTTTCAAGAATAGTTTAATATTCTCTACTTAACAAGGCCAACCACATGAAGGTGTAAGCTCATTTGGCCCCTTCCCCCCCCCCCCCCCCAACATCACTCTAAATTCCCCATTAACATCTAATAACATTCATTCATTCATCCATTTTTGAAATATAACATTCAATCATTATAATCACATGATAACATTCATTAACACATAAAATTCATTAACACACAACATTCATGAATAATTCATTAACACATCATTCATCAACATTACTAGTACAAAATTACATCCATTAAGACAATGTTCTTTCATTACCAAAAACTATTAATTATAATCATTTCTTTTTGGGTTTCTTGCTTTTTTTTTAATGTAATTTCTACGAGGAAGATCAATGTCCTCATCATTCCCCTCCTCTATTGATTCTAATGGAAATGCATGTCTCCTCCTCATCTGTTTAGGAACAGAAGGCCGCTACGCCAAAGGGGGGTCTGCTGTAATAACAACTATGTCATGAGTTAAATTCACACATAATTAATTTAAAACAAGATTTTCTTTACCTGACTATGCCACATGATCTACATGGTGATCACTCTGAACATCTTCTGACACTCGTTCAGCATGACATTATGTATCCTCTAAAATATACAAAAAAAAGGTTACACCAAGTTCAATTTAAGATGTTAAATTGCATAAATAATTACATAATTAATTTTAAATAGCAAATGAGCACCTCCATCGACACTACGATGCACATCAGGGGCTTCATCATGCAGCGTATGATCTGTGTTATGATTAAGAGGTTGCATTGCAATGCCATGCAGATTATTATCAAATAGATTGTTGCTCAAGTATTAAATTTCTAATATATTTTTTGGCATATTTACCTATTCACATGATGTAGGAGACTCTTGGGTTGGGCTAGTGGAAGCTTGGCATAGGCATTCAGCCACGGCTTGATAGCATTCCTTGAAGGCAATTTTTTTATGTTTTGTTGTGGCCTCTAAATTAAATTTAGAGCCCTGCATTTTTTGATTAAACAAAATTATTTTCATTTTATAAATAATTTTTCTCTACAATTCATTTACTGCTATTTACAATTCATGCTTTAATTTTGGAATATCCACCAAAGCCAAGTTTGTGCTACCCAATCTTTTGCAGCCTGGCCTTTATTTCCTTTGATGTGTCCTGCAACCTATGAAAAGTTTGAAATATATTAGATGATATAGATATAAAGATCACTAATTAGTGCATTATTACATTGTATTAGTAGTTAATACTATTGCATACCTTCTTCTCTCATTTGCTGGTGTAATTCCTCTTTGAGCATCCCCTTTCTCCTTTGCATCCAAAATGAACTCATTCCAATCCCTTACTGGAATAAAGTGAGGATGCTCATACTTTGGGTTCTAGACGAGACTCCTATATGAGTCCCTCACAATCTTAAGATGTTTGGCAACTTTTTCTAAAATTTTCTTCTCCTCAAAACTATTACTACCAAAATCATGCTCTAAATCTTTAATGAGATGATCTTTTAACTTTTTTTCTTGCAAGTTCCACCTTTTCAGAAAAAACACAAAATTGTTAGATAGAAAAATTAACTAAAGTTGTGTACCTTGAATATAGTAAAAGAAAAGACCCGAATGAAAGAAAAAATTGTTGGAGATTTGCCAGCAGGTTAGTACTGACTATATGTTTTTCATTGATAATAACATATGGAAAGTAGCATGCATGGATGTATTATGAAGTAAGATTTCAGTATATGATGCATGGACATGATATTAGTATGATATCATGGGCGCAGAGGTTAACTATGAGTACAGATAGTTATATAGCAGCTTGTGTCAGCAGTGTTCCTAACAGAGTAATAGGCAGTGTTCTATGTATGGTTGTTCGTACAGTTATCATAGAGCCTTGCATTCTTGGATATATGTTGAAGACATGTTAGTGATGTTAAGTTCATGGATGCATGGTCTGATGATGAACACAAGTTAAGTTATGTAGTCGCTATTCACCAGTAGCAGTTTCATGTGTTTGTTCAGCAGAGCTGACAAAGATTTTATTGGTTATTGAGTTGCACCTATCTTTAGGGTATGTGCCCTTAGAGTTAAGATTAGAGATGAGTTATTAATGTTTGGTTAAGATCACATGAGTTAATTCAGCTTGTGGAGAAAGATCCAGTTGTTTTGGTAGAGCTGACAGTGTGTAGCGTGCGTCTACATTTATCTTATTAAGATAGGTCCCAGAATATATTGCGTGCATAGTAGAGCCAATAGAATGTTTGTTGGAGTTTTTTATGGTTTCTCTATTATGATTTCAAGGTGGTTCTAATAAGCTAAATTTTTTATTTCATTTAAAGGAAAGATATTTATAGGCAGTCATTTGTGATTGTTGGAGTGTGGTTCATAGTTGATTAAGAAGAGCAGAGTAGAGTGTGCGAAGTGTTGAGCCATCAGAGGACAGTCTATGTGACCAAGTAAAATACTTGTGCTATTCATTGGAACTAATCTAGATACTAGGTCAAAGCATAGTTCACCAAGATCTAGATATAGTGTGTATCTGTTATTCAGAAGGTTGTAGCCTTTGCCCCTTTGAGAAGTGAGCTCTCGGACAGTGCATCCTCTCCCTTAACAGGGACAATTGTAAAAGACTCCTAATAGGGTCCGACCCTTGACCAGGTCTACTATACTTAATATATTTTAAAGCTACTCCTAACAGGGTAAAGCATCTTCTAACAAGGATCGTTATACACTAGTATAGAATATTAGTGGGTATCAAGTCCCACCGAGGTTTTCACCTATTTGGGTTTCCCAATAACCAAAATATTGGTGTTGTGTTCATGTGTTCTTTCATTATGTTTATGCTTTATGTTTAAGTATACTTAATTGGATAAAGAATTGAAACTTGTAGATAACTAATTCACCCCCCCCACCCCCTCTTAGTTATCCTTTGGGACTATTCCTAACAATTGGTATCAGAGCCAAGTTCCTTAGAGAGAAAGTTTAATAGCTTGAAGTTGATCAGATGGCATACTTCAGGAAAGAGAGTCCTAAGTTTGATGGAGAGAATTATCTTGATTGGAAGAACAAGATGGTGACTCATTTGTAGTGCATTTCTTTTGAATTTTTTAATGTTACTATCAAAGCATCCAACATTCCTACCCTAGAAGATCTTGGAAAGGATGATGCTATTGAAGCACAAAAGGAATTGTTTCATTAGAATGCTATTGCCAAAGAAGCCCTTAGCAACGCCCTATCTGATAGTGAGTTTTTAGAGATAAAGAAGGTAGACAAAGACGCAAAGGATGGACATAGAAAGACATGGAAGAAAAGATTCAATGCATTAGAGATTATTCCTGAAGAAAATATCAGAGCTTATAATCAAAGGATCAATGACGCAGTTGCTGGAATCAGGAACAATGGTGGAGAAATCTTAAAGGAAGATATTATGGACAAGTTGATGACTACTCTCACTCCAGAATATGAAAGCAAGATCAACATCCTTTGATGAGACCATGCAACTTACAGAAAATTTCAAGAGAGAGACCTTGATTAGAAAAATCTCATCTTTTGAGATTTCAAGTTTGAAGACAGAACCTAAAAGTGAGACAGCCTTCAATGCAATAGTTCATGGTAAGAGATTTGCAAACACTTTTGGTAATTTTGATGATGATGAAGAGAAAAATTTAGATGATTTTATTGCTATGATTACTAAAAGAGAAAAGAAAGGAAAAGGAAAATATGAAGGTCAATTACAATTTAAGTTCTTTTCATGTAATAAGATCGGTCACTTTGCATCTAAGTGTCCTACTAGAGCTAGGAAGTTCAAAAAGGATTACAAGCCTAAGTACTCTAAGGAATGTTACTTTGCTAGAGATGGAGTTTCAGATGAAGAATCAGGTGAAGAAGAAATTGGATTCATTTCTATTGTAGACAAAATGAATAGTAAGATAGAACATAAAGATGTGAAAGAGAAACAAGAGCTAGCATTGATTTCCCAAGTAGATATAAGGATAGACTGGATTATAGATAGTGGTTGTTCACATCACATGACAGGTGATAAAGGAAGATTTGTTCATCTAGACAAATACAATGGTGGTATGGTTAGATTTGGAGACAACACTCCTAAACCAATAGTTGGTAGAGGAGCCATCACCTTGGATGGAGTGAAATTGAAAGATGACATATCAAAATGATGATTGACAACAAGAGGTTGCAAAGAAGAAGCAATTAGACTAGATTCGAGAAGTTGTAGAAGCAAATCGGAGCAAAGAAGAGGTCTTGTTGACCAAGTTTGACCATGGTTGACCATGGTTGACTAGATTTGACTAGAGTCAACTTTGATGAAAAGAGAAAAGATCTTGAGAACATGATGCAAAGATGAGGGTTTGGCAGGGAAATGACGCCAGAAGGATGACTGCACAAGCGTCTGATCCCAAAGGGTCTCAGAATTTAAAATGTGATTTTGAGCTATCTAGAGATGTCAGATTTTGATTTCGATCCTGAAAACTTGTGTAACCATGATGAAACTAGGATGAAAGATGAGAAGCTTTGATGAAGAGAAGACAATCAAGAGAGCACCAAACATTGTCTCAAATTCAAGCTTAGAATGAAAATGCAGACCTAAGCTAAAATGCAAGCCTAGAATGAAAATGCAAGCCCTAGGACTTGGTTGTTGGACTCATCATATTTATCATCATCGAGTTTGTTTAAGCACAAGATGATCACAAGATGCCATATAATCCTCACTAACCTTGCAATTACGAGAATATGAATATGACATAAGTCTTAGATTGGTTGGAATGAGATGTAAGCATTAAGGCATAAGAAACCAAAATGACCTGAACACCTATTCCTTTTGATTTAGCAAGTTAACATAAGAATTAAAGCATAGATGCTAGAATGACCTAAATGTTGCTTGCAACAAACACACCAAACATGCAGGAGTTTCTTCTTTTGCCAAAGATTGCTCGCAATGACCCTTACGTCCACTTAGTAGGACGAGCATTTTCAATTTCACTTGTAGCAGAAAGAAGTCACTCAAAAGACAAGGAGAAGAACCAACCTCACCAAAGCGTCCATATAAAAGGAGTCAAGGTATGCATGGCCATCCAATACAAGATGAAGGCTCTTACAGACAGACACCCCTCTTATATGAATTCTTTGGATCATTGGAACTAAACCAACAAGCAGAAAGCAAAGAAAAGAACAAAGAAAACAAACAAGCACTCAAAGAAGACAAAACTCAACATGCCTCAGAGGACCACAAATCCAGTTTTAGTTTTAGTTTATGTTCATGTTCAAGTGGATTGGAGTTGAATCAGAAAGCTAACATTCGAAATCTCGATGAGATAGTGATAGTAGGCAGACATAATGAGAATCACTAGTGATCGTCATGAGAGACTAAGTCTCAAGAAGATATCAGGGAGCTAAATGAAGTATCAGTAGGAAAATGTAGTGAGAACCACTTGTGACCGATATGAGAGAGATCCTCAAGGCAAGAAATCCTAGAGATACTAGTGAAACATTAGTAGGCAGACGTAGTGAGAACCACTGGTGACTAATGTAAGAAAGAGATCTCGAAAGAGAGAGGTTGAACAAAAGCTAGGTATCTGTAGGCAAGCATAGTGGGAACCACTAGCAACTGATACATGAGAGATCCTCAAGGAGAGAGATCTCAAAAGTAGCTAGGCATCAGTAGGCAGACGTAGTGAGAACCATTGGTGACTGATGCACGAAAAGAGATTCTGAAAGCGATAGGACAATGCCCCCTAGACTAGGCAGGTGCCCCCAAGAGTTACCAGTTCCAATCTATGAAGAGTCAAGGAAAATCTTGAAGACAACTAAAAGCAAGAGCATGAGCTGGCAAACCAAAGCGAGAAACAGACTAAAGTAGGAAACAAAGGAAACAAACTAAAGCAGGAAACAAACTAAGGCAGGAAAGCAAAGAGACTAAAGCAGGAAACTAAGAGCCAAGTGATGTTGAGATGAGATATATCTTTGGGAAACAAGTGGCACCTATTTACCAGGTTTTTACCATCTTGGCAAAGATTCTATTTTTGCTACCATGACGCCTGTTTACCAGGTTTTCATCAATGGCACATTTTCTTCTTTTTCAATTTTTTTGTACTTTTCTCTTTTTTTCAATTTTTTTGTATTTTTGAATATCTCATTTTTTTGTCTTTTTTATTTTTTCAGTTTTTATTTTTGTCTTTTTTCAAATTTTTTTTTTGAGTATTATTGAGGCACCTATTTACCAGGTTTTCACTAAGATGATCATTTTTTCCGGGCATTTTGCAATTTTTAGGATTTTTGAGAATATACCATTTTTAGGATTTTTTTCAGGACCAATAAGTATGTACATGAGCACATAGAGAATGTTAGCTGTAGAACTTCTTTAGATGAAGAGCGTTGATTGGCTCTTTGAGTTTCTCTCCTTCAGTGGTGGAGATTCGGTAAGCACTAGATCTCTTGTAGTAATAATGAGCTGAGAAGTTGTAGAATCAGAACCAGATGTTGTAGCAGTAATAGGAGATCCAACCAGTAGGGCCCAAATGTCAAGAGATCCATAGTCAAGGAAAGATCACTCAAGAAAGACCCAAAAATATGCTCATGGACACATCTTAACTCTTCGTCAGATTTCCCATGCTCTAAATGCTTAGGGAGAGTATGTTCTAGATTTTTCTTAGTCATGTCATTAGCAATAAGGAGATATTGATATGCACTTTGGGAAAAGGCAAGATGGAGTGAAGAGGGTAAAGTATGAGAGGCAAGGGTGATGGAATAGAGGGAAGTATGAGAATTTTGGAAGCTTGAATGACAACTTTGATTTTCCTTTTTTTGGAATCCACATAGCTTTTGAAATTTTTCTTCTTTACTTTGAGGTGCTTTTGATGACAATGCTTGTGAGATGGATTTTGAGATCCATTTTATTTTTATTTTCTAGCTTTTTGTTGTCTTCTTCTCTTTGAGGACCTTTGCGGTCTTTTCAACACCTCTATTGCTTTTTTTTTTTCTTCATAGTCACATGTCAATTAGATGGGACATGGTGACCTTGAGATATAAGTGGATTCTTATTATTTTTGTTTGTATGTTGCACATCCAAGTTACTTCCAAAAGACTCAGGAATGGTGGATGAAAGAGGCTTATATGACTGGTTTAGGTGGAGAGGTGGAAATGGAAGTGGATAGGCCACTTTTTTGGGAGATGGAGAGGGAAGAGAAGTTGATGGGATGGGATCAAGTGAAAATATATCAGTATCATCCTCATCATTCATGAATACATCAGATAGATCAAGAAAGTAATCTTCCATAGAGCATTGTTGATTGTGAGTCATCTTAGAAGAGTCAGATAAGTTTGGAGGAATATTATGTGAACCTAACCAAGATGGTCTATTCCAAGAGTTAGGTCCCCTTTCAGGTGGTAAGAGTGCATGAACAAGAACCATTTCTATTCTGGATCTACCAATATTGCATGAAGCTATAACAAAATGGGGTCTTACATACCCATGATTTGCTGGAGTAGTAGAAGTATAGCTTGGAGCAGATGGCCTAGGAGCCATAGGAATGATCTCCACAGAAGGGTGGAAAGGATCATCATCAGTTTCTTGATCTAGAGGATTAGAACTTTCTTCTCTTTCAGAGTTGGTAGGAGTAGCATATTTGTGTATAGCATCAACTGGTATCTTTTTAGTAGCATTTGACATGTAATTAGCTAGAGATATAGTAGGCGGTAGATTTTCTTCATCACTATTGTCTTTCACAGGAAGTGTTTCTTCACCAACAGGATCTTGCTCAATAGCAGAAGTGGTGGAGCAATATAAAATAGGTATACCTTGAGGCATACCCGAGATGAGGGAGACATCAGATAGTTGCCCCCAATTAGTATGTGTACCATTAGAGTTAGTAGTAGTAGGAGTATGTTCAGTAGAGTGGATAAAATTCTCCTGGTGAGGACCAGGTTCATGTTCTTGAGATAGATAGTCAGAATCAGAATGTTGAATATTCAAGATCCCTTCATGTGTCATAGGATAGATTTTTATGTCTCCATTATCTAAATCCTTGCATGACTAAAAGTTGCAACTAGGTCGGTCAAGTTCATGGCCCTAATAGCTAGTACCAAATCTATCTTCAGAGGCTCTCTCATAGGAATGTGGAGATGTGGGGAGAGCTATTAGTGACAATACTGACTCAATCTGATATTCCCCCATGCCAATATCTTTTATGTTTAGGTTATTTTCTATTTATTTTAGCTTAGCATCATAGAACTTAGTGGACTCTCTATTGGTAGGAACAAAGTTGTATGTCATTTGGGTAAGCAACTAAGCAGAGCAAATACTTAGGCTAGCACTATTGTCAATGAGGACGTGGTGGACACACTTGGGGCCTATCAGAACTTCAATATGCAAGAGAACATTATGTGGGTGACTCAGCGAGTGATCATCTTCTTTAGAGAAGGATACATAATGAGGTGAAGTCAAGTGACCCACCATAGATTGAAACTGATCAAGATTGAGATCTTTAGGGATGTTTTCCTCAGTGAGGGCTTTATCCATAGATAGTTTTGGTCCAGATGTCGAAGGTTTGGGACCTTTGAGAACAATCTTCACACAAGATCGAGTGATAGCATTCACACAAGTTGGAGACTATGTGGAGTTATAAGAGGGAGGCACAAGGCCTTGCAAGATAAAGGGAGTTTTGGGTTTAAGAATATCCTTGCTCCCTGGAGCAGTGATCATGTCACAATATTTAACATCAACATGTTCAATCTCATTGATGACAATGTCACTAGTATCATATGTATAGTTGACCACATCATTGGTACCTTTAGACTTGGATAATTCACTTTTCCCATGAGGAGGAAAGGAGTCTTTGAATTCCTGATGATTTGAATTCTTATTATGGTTCTGCAACAAAGTCCTATAAACCACATCAAGCAGTTCTCCCAAGGAAGTGGAGTCACACTTGGGTTGAGGGATCCAAGGTTTGTTTCTAGAAAATCTGGAAGGCGGTTGAGTTTCCATCATAGCCTTCTCAGTGGTCTTGACCGCTCATATACTAGAGCTGAGATTAAAGATAGAATTTGAGGGTTTTGGCATCATATTGTCAACAACACCATCATTCATAATATCTATGTTTTTGTTGACAATCTTACCCTTATCCTTGTTTGAGGGAGAAGATCCTTGCTTGTTCTCTTTGTTCAAAGTCAATCCTCCATTTTTTATCATAAAGGCCTCTATCCTCACAGCTCACCTAATCATATTGTCAAAAGTGAGAGGACCTTGTAATCGTACTTGGTATCCAAAATTTGGGACAAGATTGTCCAAGAAGATATCGAGCTTTCCAGACTCAGGTAATTCATGTGGATACTTCATGCATAGCTATCTCCATCTCTGGAGAAATGTTAGGAGAGGCTCCCCTTGTCGCTATTTCAAATTGCAAAGGTCCTGGATGTTGACCGGATATTGAATATTATGGGATTGATGATAAATCTTCTCATTTTGAGACTGACCTTGCCCTTGGTCATTTGGAGATTTCTCATGACTATCGCTAGATTTACCTCACCCTGGGAAGTGGAATGGATCTCCCATCCTGTTGGTAGTATTCTGAGAGATCATGAAAATAAGATTGAAAGAGTTGATAGGTTTGATACTAGAAAGTGACCCTTCAGAGCCTTGCTGGTGTTGAAACAATGGGTTATAATATTCTTCAAATAATAAGTTAGACTGTATCTGAAATAATGCATTGTAATACTCTTGGAATGAGGAGGAATGTGAGGATCCCTCACAACACTCAGATTGCATGACAAGTTCAGAACAACCTCTTCCTTGTCCAATACCAAGAATGGGGAATGTATTATCACTTCTAGTCGTAATAGTCATAGATAGATGTGACGAGAGAAGACTTGGGATAATGCTAGACTCTGTCTCTAAGATAACAAAAAGGAGATAAATGGCTAGAACAACCAAGATGAAAGATGAACCTGGTACGAATCATCAAAAGAGGTGGCTAGAATAGTCGAGATAAGACTATTGCAACACAAGGTACAAAAGCATAAAGAGATAAGGTAAACCAATGAGAGTCAACATGAGTCAAAGCAAAGATCGATTGATTCCTAACTCAAGACACCCAGTTTTTGATAGTGAACAACAAGAAGATAGAAAAATAGACCTCAGATAAAAAGTCAAATAGTCAACGGCAAACAGGTCTTTGTTTTTGAAAACTAGGCTATAGTTTCATGTGAGATAGTACCAAGCTGCATGAGAGAACACAAACTTCACGTGAGAGAACAAAGTCTCATGTGAGAAAGTGCTCTGAAGAGTGAAACTTCACATGAGAAAAGGGGAAAATCTGACAGTTTGACACAATTTTCAAGGTAAAAGTTGAATTTTGAAGTACAATCTAAATTGATGTCTGATAGAAAATCTAGTTTCCTGATAGGTTTGCAAAATAGTGTAATCAACAAGCTCATTTTGAGGAATTCAAGCATTCATTTACAAACACAATGGTTTAGATCAAGCAGTTGTGATACAAGAAGTAGTCATTAACATACCTATCAAGGACAAAGAAACTTGATAGCATCAGGGGAGTCTTTGTTTGATAATGATTGGAAAATGTTTAAGACTCGATAAAAAACACATAGCTTAGTCCTACAAAAAAAATGGTGAGAATCCAAAACCTTTGCCCCATTGCTTATGCGCATACATGCACCTCACATAGCTGTGTAACCCTCTAGAGGGTACCCATGTTTTTGGTGTTTCCAAGGACTCAATAGTGTACATTCAAAGGTTACCCTTGTAGTAGGGGCCAATGTCACAACCACCTTCAAATGTATAGGTGTATGCCTATGATGGGAATCCACAAGAGAGATTCTTCCCCCTCCCTGCGCAAAGATTATGACTCCTTTCAGAGGTGAATTAGGTAGGCAACTAGCTAGGGAGAGTTCTTAGTAGGCTTCTGTTCATGCTAACCTTTGGTGCCCCCGATACAGGGTTGAGGCCTCACAGCCACACCAACACCCAAAATTCATACACCCTCACAAGTAGGGCTAGGAGCGGCGCCGCTCAGTACAATAGACAGAGCCTTCTCAAGATGATAGTCAAAGTCTTGAGAAGGAAGTTAACATGGTTTTGGAGTCTTTAGAATCAACAAAATTTTCTTTATTAGAGTGAGGTGGAATCACTAGCAATAGGTGTGTACTCACTTGGGTCATTCCCAGAGGTTCAACTTCCGATAGGCCCTCTAAAGGTGACATTGGACTTGGTTCAGATTCGGGGGTCAAATTTTCTGGTTCTCCCAAAGGGAGAAGAGCATACTTCTCTATCCCATTTCCTCACCCAAACACATCAAGAAGATTCATCACCGAGTTAGTTTCACTCCTCCAAATCTACATGCTTTTGGGTTTCTGGTTCTCTCGAAGAGAGAAGAGCATAATCCCCTGGCAAATAGAAGTGCTAAAGATTCACTACCTTTCTCCTCTTCCCCAAGAATTTTTCATATTAGTAAGATCATTAGAATTTCAGGTTCATTCATGGTCATCACCTCCATGTAATGAAGAGCCAAAATTCCTACTCACTATCAAAATTCCTAAGAAATTTTAACGGGGCCCTATTTATACTATGTGAACAAAAATAGGAAAAAGACAACATTTTAGAAAGTCTTCGACTATCGGCCTGCAATCAAACCATTAGCATGTTTTAGTTCTTCATCAAATTGTCATAGAAAAAAATATTATGCTTTGAAAATTAGAGAAATAGTAAACAACAACAAATAGGAAATTGTTAGAAATTTGAAATAGGAATGACAGAAACTAGAAAATTTTAAAAACTAAGACCAGGTCTCACGTGAGGAAGTACTCCATGGCACGCGAGAAAGTGTAGGGTCTGGGGTGAGATAGTAAAATCTTGCACAAGAGAGTGCCACAGGGGGCAAAATTTTGTGTGACATGCTCTGGATTCTCACGCGAGAATCTGTACATAGATAGTATGGATGCACAACAGAGCTTAAATTTCCTTTCAGAAAAAATGAGAATGAGGCCATAAATTGATCTTTCTACCCCACGATGGGTGCCAAAATGCATATAGTCAAATGTGGACCTCTAATCCAACTACACATGCAATATAGTCATTACTCACATGATCAAATTACAAGAGAGAGTATGAATTACTCAATCTAAAATCCATCATGAAGTGACCTATTGCCTCCTATGTGGACGGGGTGTTTAATTACTCTCAGAATGAGAGCCAACAACCATAGACCAATCTCACAATGGAGGATTTTTCAAAAAAGTATGAAGATGAGAAAACTGAATTTAAACTAGGATGAATGCAATTTAATCTAAAGATGCTTTGAAAGAAATATGAAGTGCAGATTATTCTAAAGAACTTGAAAAGAAATATGAGATTAGATTAAGTTATGAGCAAATGAACAAACTAAGTAAAATGAATTTGCAATATTAAGCTACATGAAAATTATACTAATATGCAACAAAAGCTTTTGATTTAATGAAATTGAGACACAAAAAGACTATAGTTTAGTTACTCTCAAAAATCCCTTCTTCGAATGAAAAATGAGGTCCATTAAATAGAGAAGCCTGGGGAGAGAATGAAGAGGTTCTTGATTTGAAACTCCTGACTCTTCACTTCCATTTGAGAAAAAAATGCATTGAATTACTTAATTAAAAGAATGGAATTTGCCACATAGGGGACTTTTCAAATATCTTGAATTATTAATTCAAAATGAGTGTCCATTCAAATAACAAGTAATTATTAATTCCTTTTTTATGGGTAATTAGCTAAAGGGCGTAGATTTAATTTAATTAGCAAGCACTTAGGACTTTAGAATTAAATTAATTTATCATAGGGGTAATTTAGCTAATGAAGTCAAACACTTTTAGGAATTAATTTTAATATTTGATTAATGCAATTTAGGGTTTTTCCATTTGACATCAAGTCAAATTAAGACAGGTAGGAGAGAGAAAATTGCCTAGCAAAGTAGGACTCTGAAGATGTAAAATTGATGAAAATGCACCAAAATTGATTGAATTTAATAGGTGCCAATTTTGGGGTATTACAAAAAGAACAGTACTGATGATGTTCTCTATGTTGATGGTTTGAAACATAACCTTCTCAGTGTTGGATAGTTACTTGGAAAAGGATATCAATTGGAGTTCAAAGATGACAAATGCATCATTAACAACAAGGATGGTGTTATGATTGCATCAGGCTCAAAGACAAGAGGTAATATTTTTCAACCCAATTCAAAAGAAAGTTGTTTTGTTGCTAAATTTGATGATAGTTGGTTGTGGCATAGAAGACTATGTCATATCAATTTTGATAACATAGTAAAGATAAACAATGTTGAGGCAATAAGAGATCTACCTGGAATAGCAAAGCCAGTTGATACTATATGCAGGGAATGTGTGATGGGAAAGCATGTGAGGAATTCATTCAGGAGCAAGCACAATTCAGCAGAGACCAAATTGGATCTGATTCATACAAACCTATGTGGTCCAACTCAAACAAGATCATACTATGGTGAAAGATATTTCATTTTGTTTGTTGATGATTATTCTAGGATGATGTGGGTTGCATTCTTAAAAGATAGGTCAGAAGCTTTTGATAAGTTCAAAATATTCAAAGCTAAGGTTGAGAATGAATTTGGATTAAAGATAAAATGGTCGAGATTGGATAGAGGTGGAGAATTCACCTCTGACAGATTTTATGAGTACTACGAAGGACATGGCATAAAGAGATAGTTAAGTGCACCTAGAACACCTCAACAAAAATGGAATTGTAGAGAGAAGGAATAGGATCATTCTTGATACAGTGTGCACCATTATGATAGAAGGAAATTTTGCACACACCTATTGGAGAGATGTGGTCAATACATCAGTCTAGACCATCAATAGAATTTAATTAAGGCTTGGCGCTGACAAAACACCATATGAGCTTTGGTTTGGTAATGTTCCCAAAGTAAAATACTTCAGAATCTTTGGAAGCAAGTGCTACATTAAGTCTTAAGAGGGATGAAGTAGTAGGCAAGTTTGATGCAAGAAGTGATGAAGGTATTTTCCTTGGTTACTCCACTAAAAGTAAAGCTTATAGATGTTTCAATTTAGGATTAAAAAAGATCATTGAGAGTGCTCATGTTAAGATTGATGATAACTTTATGGTTCAAGAAAGATATCATGATTACTCACCCATGATTGAAGAGGAACCTAGACCCTCTAGTAGTGAGACAGTTATTGAAGAAATGTTTGACAGTATTGATGTGTTATTCAATGACCCTGAGACAAGTGAAGAAGAAACCCCTAAGGTTGATGAGTCAACATCAACTAAAGCTCCAAAGTTTACATCTAGAAACCATTCCAAGAAAGACATCATTGGAGATTAGAGCAGCAAAGTCTTAACAATATTGCAAGCAAAGAACTCAGCTAGCAGTGATGCGGTATGTTTACTATCTTAGATTGAACCTTTAAGTGTTGAAGATGCTTGTAAGGATTTAGATTGGCATGATGCTATGAAATAAGAACTTGATCAGATTATTAAGAATGACACTTGGGAACTGGTCCCAAGACCTAGTGATAAGAATGTGATTGGAACAAAATGGATATTCAGAAATAAGATGAATGAGGATGGCACAGTTGTAAGGAACAAAGCAAGATTAGTATGTAAGGGATATGTGCAAAGAGAAGGCATTGATTATTTAGACACATTTGCACCTGTGAGTAGATTAGAA
Organism: Chamaecyparis obtusa; assembly: GCA_027943335.1. Lineage (NCBI taxonomy): Eukaryota > Viridiplantae > Streptophyta > Pinopsida > Cupressales > Cupressaceae > Chamaecyparis > Chamaecyparis obtusa. Next base: position 55,188 of record BSBK01010692.1, read on the forward strand.
GCTATTAAGTTGTTTTTAGCTTATGCTACAGTTAAAAACTTCAAAGTTTATTAAATGGATGTCAAGTCAGCATTCCTGAATGGAGATTTGAAAGAAGACGTATACATTGACCAGCCAGAAGGATTCACCTTATCAGATAGACTTGATATGGTATGCAGATTGAAGAAGGCCCTCTATGGACTTAAGCAAGCCCCTAGAGCATGGTATGAAAGACTAGATGGATACTTAACAAAGATTGGATTCAAGAAAGGAGTAGCAGATTGTAATCTATTCATTAGAGAGACAGTAGAAGGTTTGTTACTTGTAGCTATATTTGTTGATGACATTATCTTTGGAGGTAATGACAAACTGAGTGTTGAATTTGCTAAGGAGATGCAAAATGAATTTGAGATGAGTATGATTGGTCCTATCAAGTACTTTTTGGGATTGAATGTGCAAGAGACAAAGAAAGGTATTTTCATTAATCAGTCCAAATATGTGAAGGGAATATTAAAGAAATTCAAGATGGATGATTGCAAGCTAATAGGGACTCCTATGATTACTGGATGCAAGCTTACAAAGGAAGATGACTCACCAATAGTTGATATAACATTGTACAAGTCTATGGTTGGTAAACCAATTTATCTTACTCAGACTAGACCTGATATTTCAAATGCAGTTGGTATAGTTGGAAGATTTGCAGCAGAGCCTAAACAAAGTCACCTCATGGTAGTAAAAAGGATATTTAGATACTTACAAGGCATTATAGATTATGGTCTATGGTATCCTAATTTAGAAAATGTTGACCTTCATGTGTACACTGATGCAGATTGGGTAGGATGTGTTGATGAAAGAAAGAGTACATCAGGTGGAGCAGTGTTTCTTGGGGATAGACCTGTCACTTGGACAAGCAAGAAACAAAATTATATTTCTCAGTCAACAACAGAAGCAAAGTATGTTGTAGCAACCTTGAATTGTTCTACAATTGTTTGGATCAAGCAAATGATAAAATATTTTTGAATTTAGATTGATTATCCCATTGTTATTCACTATGATAACACTAGCACTATCAATATGTTGAAGAACCCTTTGATGCATGCAAAGACAAAGTACATTGAGATCAAGTATCACTTCCTAAGAGAGAAAGTGGTAGAGAAAGAAGTCAAGCTGGACTATATGAATACTAAAGATTAGTTGGAAAACATATTCACAAAGCCCTTGCCTAAGGACACTTTTGAGTATCTCATGGAGAAGTTGGGAGTAATTCCATTCCCTGATTCTTCTTAGAAGAAAGAAGGAAAGGCATCAGTCCTCTGGGACTGGTGGAAGGTTGACTACTCTACCTCAGGAGTAGTACCAGTGCTTAAAATGAATGGCGCCCTTTGCCATTGATGTCAAAGGGGAAGTAGTATATAGAGTCATGAAAAATAGGAGTAATATTTGAAGGGGGAGTAGTATTCAGTTGTGACAGCAGTTCAGTTGAGGAAATGGAGAATGTGGGAAAATATTGTAGCAGATGAAAGATTCATCTTTGGGGGAGTTTTGAAGAGGAAATGGAGAATTTTATAAAAGAAATGTTCATTTGGGTTGGTGGTGGTTTTTCATTCCACATGTTTCCATCAATGCCAAAGGGGGAGATTGTTAGAGATTTGCCAGCAGGTCAGTACTGCCGGTATGTTTGTCATTGATGAACACATATGGAAAGTAGCATGGGTGGATGGATTATGAAGTAAGCTTTCAGTATATGATGCATGGGCATGATATCATGGGTGCAGAGGTTAACTATTAGTACATATAGTTATATAGCATCTTGTGTCAGCAGTGTTCTTGATAGAGTAACAGGCAGTGTTCTATGTATGGTTGTCCGTATAGTTATCATAGAGCCTTGAGCTCTTGGATATATGTTGAAGACATGTTAGTTATTTTAAGTTCATGGATGCATGTTTTGATGATGAATGCAAGTTAAGTTATGCAGTCGCTATTTTCCAATAGCAGTTTCTTGTGTTTGTTCAGCAGAGCTGACAAAGATTTTATTGGTTATTGAGTTGCACCTATCTTTAGGGTATGCACCCTTAGATTTAAGCTTAGAGATGATTTATTAATGTTTGGTTAAGAGTACGTGAGTTAATTCAGCTTGTGGAGAAAGATTCAGTTGTTTTGGTAGAGCTGACAGTGTGTAGCGTGTGTCTATATTTATCTTATTAAGACAGGTCCCGTAATATGTTACGTGCATAGTAGAGCTGACATAATGTTTTTTGGAGTTTGTTATGGTTTCTTTATTATGATTTCAAGGTGGTTCTAATAGGCTGACTTGTTTATTTCATTTAGAGGAAAGATATTTATAGGCAGTCATTTGTGATTCCTGGAGTGTGGTTCATAGTTGATTAAGCAGAGCAGAGCAGAGTGTGTGAAGTGTTGAGCCATCAGAGAAAGGTCTATGTGACCAAGTAAAGTACTTGTGCTATTCATTGGAACTGATCCAAATAGATGGTCAAAGCATAGTTCACCAAGATCTAGATATAGTGTGTATTTGTTATTCAGAAGGTTGTAGCCTTCGCCCCTTTGAACAGTGAGCTCTCGGACAGTGTGTCCTCTCCCCTAACATGGACAATTGTAAAAGGCTCCTAACAGGGTCCAACCCTTGACTAGGTCAATTGTACTTAATATATTTTAAAGCTACTCCTAATAGGGTAAATGATCTTCTAACAAGGATCATTATACACTAGTATAGAATATTAGTGGGTATCAAGTCCCACTGGGGTTTTTACCTATTTGGGTTTCCCTGTAACCAAAATATTGGTGTTGTGTTCATGTTTTCTTTCATTATGTTTATGCTTTATGTTTAAGTATACTTAATTGGATAAAGAATTGAAACTTGTAGATAATTGATTCACCCCCCCCCCCCCCCTCCCCCTGTCTCATTTATCTCTTGGGACTATTCCTAACAAAAATACTGTACCAATTAATGATATGAAAAAAAAATAGTGGGATAGGGTTAGTTCACTTATGATGTTCCACCTTGTATGTATGGTGGGCCCGAATATCTTTAGTGTGAGGTCATAAAGCATCTTATAAAATGAATTGTTTCCTACAAAAAATGTCATGGGATAATCAATCCAAAACTTGTTATGAATAGGTAAATGCATATTACAATATAAAAAATAATAATTTTAAAGTACCTAGAAGCTAAGGACATTTTAAAGGCATCAATTCATTATCGTCAATCAACAATGACATCTACATAACTCCTGTGCTAGAAACATGGGTAGATACAAGAAATGATGGTGATTTTGTCACCAATACATGTACTATTATCTATATCTAGCGCAGCAGACGGTGTTGGTCTATCTCCTACTCTACAAAATTAATCCACTATGTCATGCACCCAAGATTAAAGTACAAATTATCAAATCATAATTAATATAAAACCAAATATAGAAAAACAAGGATTTACCAAGCATAGACCATGAAGGCGTCAATGTTTGCATGCTCCTTGTTGCTGACATTGCACTAAAAAATCTCGGATGGATGTCCATCAACCTCCTAGGAGGAGTCGCTTGCACTTGATGACCTAAATAATACATTGTTAGGAAAGACATTCTGAAATAATAAAAGTAAGAGTTAACTTAAGAAGTTTTTGAATGTTCCAAAGAAAAAATTCCTTATAACTTGTCAACTAAAGGATTATTTTACCTAAGATGGATGAAGCTCTGCTAGTACTATCCTCACCACATTGTCCTTGACCAGGTACTTGAGTTTCCAAAAAATCCTGTAACAAGAACACATATTACATATTTTACTTCACAAGATAAGAGAGTATAAAATATAAACCTTTATTGAACTTTTGTTATAACTAAAGATTCATTACTACTTACTTCATAACGATGTTCTTGCGCCATCAATTCAAATTTGCCTCTTCAACATCTCCTTGATTGGATTTGCTTCATCCAAAATGCTCATAATTTCTAAATTGATTTTTTTAAGTTTTTTCCTCAATATAATTGTTATATTAGGTGTTTCTACAATATCATCATCAGAAGGGGTAGCTATTGCCTTTGTTGTTGCAGGTGCTTTTCCCCTATCCTAAACATCAAATTCTGATAGGAATATCAGTAAAACTATCATAAAAACTCCAAAACCCTAAATAAAATAACGTAATAATATAACATTTTTCAACTATCTAATTTGTACAATTTCAATAAGGTTTACCATTTCTAAAGAATGGGTGGGAGGAGCATCCTCATGGCCTCTATCATGTGGGGGATCCATATCGTCATGTGACAAAGATTAAATATAAAAACTTCAGTGAACTGAAAGCAATAGACTTAGCAAAAAAAACTTATTAATAAAATGTTATATAGTACTTAGCACCCTCATGATAGTAACTTTGTTTGTATCTATGTGATTTAAATGGTAATCTATTAGCAGTTCTTCCCCTACACTTATTGATTTTATCGCACATACAAAAACTTGATTCCCCTCATGGTGTAGGAGCACCTACTCCTACTCCAGATTCAAAAAGCATTCTTATGAAGCCTAAGGTTTCACCCTAAGGTCCTCGAGACCTCTAGTCATGCTTATGATAGGGATTAGTATTGGGATCTCATTGTTAGACCATAGTTCCAAGTTGGCATTTTATGAGCCCTTGGTCTAACTATTAGTCATTTATGACCCAATACCCTAAGCATAGGTAGTTTTCATGTTTTCTATGTTTGGATCTTAACCTCCCAAATGGCTAGTTGGTTCAAAAAACTCATGTAACCATTGGGAGTATCCTATATTAGCCCTTATAGGCGGGTGATAGGATACAGATGTGTAATTTTGACAACCAATCAATAAAATTAACCATTTTCCCTACAAAACCTTGAGAACAGTGCTCGGTATGGATTGGTATGGATGTGGATGCATGAGAGTTTGAGTTTAGAATTTTGTGTGTTCAATCCACTCTCAGATGCAATTGGTTTTAGGATCTAATCTATTCTAGATCAAAAGTTATCTAAGTTTTTGTGTTGTAACCCGAATTGAGGGTTTCTCCAGCAGGTTTCACATAGGGCTCGCTTGTTTGACCCTATTCCACCATGGAAATTTGATGCACCTTGGTGGAATGCTTCCTTTATTTATATGCTTTCATAAAATGTAGGTTGAAGGTGGAATTCTGTAGGGAGGAGAGATTTCCACAAAGCCCTAGGTGTAGAGGCCCATATGTGCACCTAAACTATGTCTTAGGATAGTCATGATAAAACTTGATTGGGGATTCTTCAAGAACCAAAACTTAGGATTTGAAACCCTTTCATATGCCGCCAAAGGATCCCATATTTGATCTTGGCATTGGCTTGGAGGAAGAGACACTTGTAGTGCAAATTAGCCCTGACTAGGCCTATTAGCCCTATCATAGAATTGGCCAAAACAATAACCTCCTTTCGGTTTCAAGTCCTAGTGCTTGGGAATGTTACATAAACCCCAAAAGGGTATCAAGATCCTCAATTAGATACACTCCTTTTTCGGAAGGATTTTGAACTAGGCTCAACAAACTAGTTTCAAAAGGCTACAGGTAGGATAATAGGATTTTGTAGCAGCATAGCCTTGTGTGTTGTTCAATGGTGAAAGAACTATTGGAACTAAAAAAATAAGACCTAAATAGGCTAGAGAAATGTTCATTATCCACCCTTGGTTTTATTCTTCAGCTCATAGAGTTTGAATCCATAATTCCTTGAAGAAACCTCTTAGTAATTCATTGATTATTGGTGCTTGGGACTTTGGCAAACCTAGTGATTAGGTTCTATTGTCTTGTAAGGTTGTGATAACCTTCACCAAGTCCTATTTGATACTTTTGATAAGTATATCAGTAGCAGACCTTACACCTTGGGTGTTGAGGGTTCCAAACTTCACCAAATTGCTCACTAGTTGGAGGCTTCTACTGACCACTGCTGCATCAAGTGGTATCAGAGCTATGTCTAATCCTGAGAATGAGGATATCCCTGCAAGGGTTAGAAATATTGAGTTGACAAAGATGGTGAGAGAGCAAAAGGCTGCAAATAAGGCCTTAACTAAGAAGCTTTAGGAACTTGAGAAGAAGCTTGATGACAAGGACAAAGATGAGTCTGAAAATGAAGAAGGGAGTGAAGAAGAGGAGGATGATCCTAATCAACATATCCCTATAGACCAAAGACCCTTCATTGATGCTTTGAAGTCCATGTGAAGAAGAACCATGGAGGAGAAGATAGATTTTCCATTTTTCAATGGGAAGATGAATGCTGGTCTAGCATTGGATTGGATAGAAGCATTAACAACATTCTTTGAATGTGAAGACATACCTAAAAAGCAGAGGGTAAAGGTAGCAAGATCCAAGTTGAAGGGAGAAACCCTAACTTGGTGGAACTTCATCCAAATAGAGAGGATGAAGAATGGGAAGAACATGATCAATTCATGGAATAGAATGATTGCATTGATCAAAGAGACATATGTACCTGAGGATTATGGGGTACAACTCCATAGGAGGAAGAAAAGTCTAAAACAAAAGGACATGGATGTAGGCTCATACACCGAGGAGTTCTTGAAATTGTGCATGAAGACTACTATGGCTGAAGATGAAGAGGAGAAGCTAGCAAGGTACATGAATGGCTTGAAAGTATCTATTCAAGAAGAGTTGAGTCTACACAACCCTACCACAATCAATAGGTGTTATCAAATAGCACTTAAGGTAGAGGAAAAATGGAAGAGAAAGAAATATTTTGGCAAAGGAAAGAGCAATGATAGTGGGAAGAGTTTTAGAGGCAAAAACAACTCTTGGAACAAGGGACAAAGTAGTGGTAGTAGCAGCAAGGCCCCTGACCAAGGAGATAAGGAGAATAGTGACTCTAACTCAAGAGGAAACTATAGAGGGATAAGACCTTTCAATAAAGGAAGGACAAATTTGGGAAGAGGCAATGGACCATTGAAATGTTTTTATTGCAACCAATTGGGACACCATGTAGGAAGATGCCTTGAGAAGAGAAACAATAACCAAGGTGAGAGGAGACCACAACTTGTCCAAGAAGATAAACAAGAGGATAATGCTGATGCTAGAGACTTGGAACCAAAAGGAGTGTGTCTAATGATGAGGTAGTTCTTCCTTCAAGTACCACAAGCCCAAGAGCCTCCACAAAGAAAGAATCTCTTCAAGACAAAGATCAAGTGTCATGGAAAGGTATGCAATCTTCTTATTGATTCTAGTTCAACTAAAAACCTTGTGTCTTGTGAAATGGTTTAGAAATTAAGCTTGCCTAAGAAACCACACCCTTTCCCCTATCATGTTTCATGGCTAACCAAAGGCCAACAAACTCTAGTCATAGAACAAGCTTGGATAGAGTTTTCTATTGCTGACTTCAAGGACAAGGTCCTTTGTGATGTTGTTGAGATGGATGCAGCCCACATCCTTCTAGGTAGGCCCTAGCAATTTGATGTTGATGCTACCCACCATTGTAGGAAGAACACCTACTCCATCACCAAAGATGGCAAGACCTTCACTATGAAGCCCCTACCAGATAGAAAAACTAAAAAGGAACCCATTGTGATTATCATGGGGGAAAAGGAGATGTTGAAAACCTTGAAAGAATCTAATATTGAACCATTTGTCCTGATTTCTAAACCCAAGGATAACATCAGGTCTATTCAAGAAGAGCCCATGCCAAATGAAGTCAAAAATCTACTGCAAAAGTATAAAGAAGTCACTATTAGTGACCTGCCCTCTACCCTCCCTCCCATTAGGGACATTAGCCATCAAATAGACCTCATACCAAGCTCATCCCTACCCAATAAGGCACCATATAAAATGACTCCATTGCAGCATGCAGAGATTGCAAAATAGGTCACTGAATTGTTGGAAAGAGGGCTCATTCAAAAGAGTCTCAGTCCTTGTGTTGTACCCTCAGTCTTGGCCCCTAAAAAGGATGGAAAATGGAGGTTATGCACTGATAGCAAGGCCATAAACAAAATCACAATAAGGTACAGATTTCCCATGCCAAGGATTGAAGACCTATTGGATCAACTAGGTGGTGCATGATACTTCACGAAGATAGACTTAAAGTCTGGTTACCATTAAATTAGAATCAAGCCTAGAGATGAATGGAAAACAACATTCAAGACTACTGAAGGTTTGTTTGAATGGTTAGTAATGCCCGGTTTAAGCAATGCCCCTAGCACTTTTATGAGGCTTATGAATGAGATGTTCATAGATTTTATTGGAAAATTTGTTGTTGTTTACCTTGATGACATACTAATATTCAGTCATAGCAAGGAAGACCATCTTGATCATGTGGAATAGGTACTAAGAAGACTCCATTAGCACAAGTTGGTAATCAACTTGGAAAAATGCATTTTTATGAGAAAGGAACTAGTATTCCTAGGTTTTGTGATCTCACAGGGTACCCTCAAGATGGATCCTGAGAAGGTAGAAGAAATTATCAATTGCCCTCCACCAAAGAATCAAGGTGATGTAAGAAGTTTCCATGGGCTTGCAACATTTTATAGGAAGTTTATTAAAAAATTTAGTCATGTGTGTGCACCAATGCTTGAAACAATCAAAGGTGGAAAGAAGACTAAGTTTGCATGGACAAATGAAGCCAATGATGCATTTCAATACTTGAAGAATAGAGTCTCTCAATACCCTATCTTGGTCCTCCCTGATTTCAACAAGTCTTCACTGTGGAGATAGATGCAAGTAATTTGGCTATAGGGGCAATCCTAAGCCAAGAAGGTAATGCAGTTGCTTTCTTTTCTGAGACATTGAATGAGGCCAAGAGGAAGTATTCCACCTATGACCTAGAGCTTTATGCCATGGTCCAAGCCCTTAATAAATGGAGGCACTACTTGATCCCAAAAGAGTTTGTAGTCTACACTGACAACCATGCACTAAGCTTCCTTAATTCACAAGAAAAACTTTCAGTCAGACATCTCAAATGGGTAGAGAAATTGCAAGCCTATACCTTCAACATTGAGCATATAAAGGGTGTAGCAAACAAAGTTTCTGATGCACTTAGTAGGAGGATTGGTCTGGTTGAAGAAGTTCAACTACAAAGTGTGGGAATTGAGTCCCTCAAGCACCTGTACCTGGATGACCCTGATTTTTTAGAGATTTATCAAATTTGTATAAAGATGGAGGGCATATATCACACTGATTTTTCTAAATATCTGATTCATAATGGCCTTCTCTTCAAGGGAGCACAACTATGCATACCCAAGTGTTCAATGAGAGCAAACATAATAGAGAAAAGCATTGTGGTGGCCTAGGAGGTCACTTTGGCATTGACAAGACAACATACATGGTAAAGAGGAGTTATTTTTGGCCCAAGTTGAACAATGAGGTCAAAAAGTTTATTGAAACTTGTACAATCTGCCAACAAGCTAAGGGAATGACAACAAATTAAGGGCTCTACCAACTCTTACCAATCCCTTCAAGGCCTTGGGAATCCATTTCAATGGATTTTGTCATGGGACTACCTAAAACCAAGCAAGGATTTGATAGTGTGTTTGTCATAGTGGATAGATTCAGCAAAATGACCCACTTTGTGCCATGCAAGAGCACAAATGATGCATCTCATATAGCCAATCTCTTCTTCAAGGAAGTAGTTAGAATTCATGGATTACCTTAGACAATTGTATAAGATAGAGATATAAAGTTTCAAGGACAATTGTACAATAGGTTCAAGCAATGAGCAGGGTAAGGACATAAGCATTGAGGATGAGGACTAGGTCACTGATCTTCCACAAAGAAAACCGGTGGAAATTGCAAAAATTTTGGACTCCAAACTACTCAAGCAGACCAGATCAAGGAAGTAGATGTAGTACTTAGTAAGATGGAAGGGTCTACCAAAGATTAATGCTACATGGCTGATCAAGGATCAAATACAGCAGCATGGGACCTCAGTAGAGTAGCTATACTCAAGTAGGGACTTGAGTTTTAAAGTTCAAGGGGAGTATGGTGTAGGAGCACCTACTCCTACTCCAAATTCAACAAGAATTATTATGAAGCCTAAGATTTCACACTAAGGTCCTTGAGACCTCTAGTCATGCTTAGGATAGGAATTAGTATTGGGATCTCATTGTAAGACCATAGTTCCATGTTGGCATTTTATGAGCCCTTGGTCTAACTATTGGTCATTTATGATCCAATACCCTATGCATAGGTATTTTTCATGTTTTCTATGTTTGGATCCATTAGGGATCATCAAATTAAGGATAGGACCAATTTTGGTCACTAGATTTGCAAGATAGCAAAAATTGGCAAAGTTGCTATAAAAGTTGCCAAACAACTTTCAAGCAACTTCTAAAAAGTTGTCAAACATTTTTAATTAACCTCCAAAATGGCTAGTTGGTTCAAGCCACTCATGTAACCATTGGGTGTGTCCTATATTAGCCCTTATAGGTGGGTGATAGGATAGAGATGTGTAATTTTGACAACCAATCAATAAAATTAACCATTTTCCCTACAAAACCTCGAGAACAGTGCTTGGTACAGACATGGATGCATGAGAGTTTGAGTTTAGAAGTTTTTGTGTTCAATCCAATCTCAGATGCAATTGATTTTAGGATCTAATCTATTCTAGATCAAAATTTATCTAAGTTTTTGTGTTGTAACTCGGATTGAGGGTTTCTCCAGCAGGTTTCACATAGGGCTCACTTGTTTGACCCTATTCCACCATGGGAATTTGATACCCCTTGGTGGAATGCTTCCTTTAATTATATGATTTCATAAAATGTCTATTGGAGGTGGAGTTCTACAGGGAGGAGAGATTGCCATAAAGCCCTAGGTGTACAGGCCCATATGTGCACCTAAACTGTGACTTAGGATAGTCATGATAAAACCCAATTGGGGATTCTTCAATACCCAAAACTTAGGATTTGAAACCCTTTCATATGTCCCCAAAGGATACCATAATTGATCTTGGCATTGGCTTGGAGGAAGAGACACTTGTAGTGCAAATTAGCCCTGATTAGGCCTATTAGCCATGTCATAGAATTGGCCAAAACAGTAACCTCCTTTTTGTTTCAAGTCCTAGTGCTTGGTCATGTTCCATAAACCTCAAAAGGGTATCAGGATCCTCAATTAGATGCACTCCTTGTTTGGAAGGATTTTGAACTAGGCTCAAGAAACTAGTTTCAAAAGGCTATAAGTAGGATAATAGGATTTTGCAGCAACATAGCCTTTTATGTTGTTCAATGGTTAAAGAACCATTGGAACTAATAAAATAAGACCTAAATAGGCTAGAGAAATGTTCATTAGCCACCCTTGGTCTTAGTCTTCAATTCATAGGGTTTGAATTCATAATTCCTTGAAGAAACCTCTTAGTAATTCAATGATTATTGGTGCTTGGGACTTTGGCAGACCTAGTGATTAGGTTCTATTGTCTTGTAAGGTTTTGATAACCTTCACCAAGTCCTATTTGATACTTGTGATAAGTATATCAGCACCAGACCTTGCACCTTGGGTGTTGAGGGTTCCAAACTTCACCAAATTGCTCACTAGTTGGAGGCTTCCGCTGACCACTGCTACATCACCTCATGCACCTCAAATATGCAATTGGGTTGCTTATTAGTTGAGGAAGGTCACATACTATTTATAAAACCCACAATATTAGCTGTTGGTTTTGGTCTCCCATCAATGTACTTTGCAAATCTTTTACTTTGATCATTTCCTTTCCATTGTATATAATTTGTTGATAGTTCATACCTACGCATACTTTTATTATATTGAACAATCCGCATCCAATAATTGTAATTGTAACATGAACTGACATACTTGAACAATTCAAAAACTTTTTTGTAACATACCTTTACCCCATCCATGGAAAATAGGCCCAAACTATGTAATGAGGATGGAGCTATGCGATATATCCTCTCATTAACACCAAAAATAGTGTTAATTAGAGGTAGCTCATTGGGTACCCATTCTTTCTCAATATGTGTGTACCGAAAGGGTACCTTGATGTCACCTTTGGTCTCATCATCATAATAACATGACCCCTCTTTATCAAGGAAAAATTGCATGCGTTTATGAATTTTTTTTCTAATCTTTTGACCTCTAGTTGATCTCCCCATTTTAGCCATACTACATGTAGAAATTTCATCTACCATTCCCTCATTTCCCTCATTCGATGTAGATAGATCTGACAAGTACCTATTTGATGGGTCCTGCAATCCATCAAATGAGATATTGTCACATCCCTGCTTCAAATAGAATTTTGATAATATTTAAATAATATATATAGAATAATCAAGTCCTGACCCATACATACGGTTCTTCTTTGTCTATACGTGGGAGATATAAAATGTACTAAGTTGAAAGTGATTATATAATTATATGTCTATATGGTTCTTCTTTGTCTATATATACATTATATGACTATATAATATGTCTATTTATAACATACTTGCTCAATGATAAACAAGAAGAATATAAGAAAATTATGTCTATTTATTGACTTATACCTGTTGATCCATGTCACTGTGCAGGATCCACGTCAAAGGGGTTAAATTTCCTACATATGTTGATCATTTATCTTAATTAAGCTAAAAATTACATGATACGTATGCTACAAATAACTTAGAAGACAACATGAACAATATAATTTGTTAATTTAAAGAATATTAATTTCTACACAATTCACCCAATGTTAATTGTAAGGGAATTACGACTAAAATAATGAAAAAAGAAGACATACCTTAACATATGTGTCATTGCTACATTAGATAAACCATTGATAACCTTCAAGTTCACCAACAACAATATAGTGGCAAGAAGAGTTATTTGGGAGCCTTCATATAGGGGCTCATGTGCCTTCTAAAGTATAGGTACATCAAGGTCTGTGTCGACATCATCATCATCATCATCATCATCTTGATCATCTTGATCATCATGATCTTGATCATCATGGTCTTCTTCCATGGGATCATTGCCTTCTACTTCTATATTCACACCTCCATGTTCCCTCATTTGAAAATCCACATTCTCCGGATTGTCATGGTCCATAACATGAAACCCAGGGTGGTCAACCTATATGAAAATGATGACCTCATATTAACCATGACCATGATGTCATCATCAAATCATGTCTTATGTATTTTATAAATTATTCAAATACATACCAATGGATGAAATTCATTTCCCCCTTCAATGTGACCATGCTGCCTACAACGTTCCTCAGCTGTTTTGATTAGATATCTTCGAGTCTTTAAGCCCTTATAAATTTTGCAAGGACAATAACATTTTCCATCACCTTTTCTTTTTAAGTTAGACCATAGTCTAGCAATTGTCTCCCTATTTTGTTATGCATTGATATCATCAGACATGGTCTTTCTTGAATGGAATGACTCATTGGTGGAAGAAGGATGACTTGTTTGCAAACTGCAGATTCTATATCAAGTGTATTAAAATAACATCCAACATTAATAATCAAGTAAATTCTAGAAAATCCAATTGAGTCGTATTTGTTTATCATGTGAAATTCTTTCTTACAAAGAATTGTTTGTTTTTATCAGGGATGCCCTCATATGGATGAGGTGTGTATCCTTGATCACAACCTCTTCCTTTCTTGATAGTGTATGTCTACTATAAACAAATCCCTTAGAAAAATTTAAAGATAAGAAGAAACTAAAATAGAAATATATGGGTGATCCAATAGAACAAGGGACAGAAGCGTAAAAGTTCTTGCCTTATATAATGTGTTTGGGGTAAGCTATGGTGAAATGAGAATATGGTTAAGTAGCATAGATTTTATGAAGATGTCTTTTGGTAGGGTGAATTTTTTTTACTATTGTACAGCATAAAGATTGAAATATACATTGATGATGTAATAGTGAATAAAAATCAATTTATATTTTTGTCATGTTCAATGTATCTCACCCATGCAGGAGCAGAGATTAAGCTCTCATTCTATGTAGGATTCAATGATGATTTCAAACTATAAGTAAAAATTCCTCTACAAGCACACCACCTATCAGAAAGAGAAGATCAAGCAAGATAATTTGCACAACATGATAATTTTGTATTGATTTCACAAATAAAATTTATATAGTAGTAGGACATCCATTTTGATGCTATAATATTCATCTTTTTCTCATATAAATAAGAAAATTTCTTGAATAACAAACTTTGATCATTAGCCATTCTAATAATAATTTGGGGACAAATATTAGCCAATATTTACTACTTGTACAGTAAAAATTCTACAACCTATTTGATACCAACTAAAATAAATGTTAACATGGCTACCATTATATTGACATTAAGTAAAATATATAATTATAAAATTGAAATATACATCCTTTCATAAATCATTGAAATACTAATACTCATCAAACAAAAAAAATATAAAGATTTATTAATTATGAACTGAATTAGTTTATTACTACAATAAATTTTGTTATAGAAAAATCATTCAACAAAAAAAACTAAAATTTCAATAGCATACATATGCATACATTTAACATACAATTTGCTAAAATAAAATTATTGATATATACATCTAAATATGTATACATTAATTTACCTTACACAAAATCTATTGCAGGTAGGAGTGGGTCAATTGGAGGGAAAAGAAGTTGCTCTTATCATGTGTAACCTTAATAATTGTGAGTGTATAAAGTTACAAAACATGCATGCGTATCTTCAAAATAAGCATGTTGATTTTGAAGTAGTTTGGATTCCTTCATTCCTTAATGCAAAAGAATGTGGGTATGGCACATTTACAAGGGCTATCAAAATGCGTTAACAATAGTGTTAGTATGGGGTGGAGATGTCTATCCTTTCACAAATTCTAAAGTAGGAGAATTTTTATCCAATGTGTACAACAAATCAAATTCAAGTTTAGAATTCTTCTTAGGTGAAATGAATGTCAAAGATCTCAAAAATATTCAGGTGAGTGTTTCGGTAATTTCATTTTTTATTAAATTTAGTCTATTTCTATTAAGTCTGTTTAGACTATTTAATGGCTCTAGTTAGCTTTAGTCCAGTAATAGATACTGGTGTTAGACTTGTTGCCATAGAAGTTCATGGTGCCACCACCAAAAAAACATTCCCACAAGTTCGCACCGATGTTGTACTTCCTATTCAGGATTTTGACAATGTCTGTAATTGGCTTGAAAAATATATTTTGATAGGTGCTACTAAAAATTTAATATTTATACTAATTTATATTTTTATGGTCATAGGTCATAGACTCAATTAATAATAAAATGACATTTCTGTATGTTGAACCTCTAATGCATAAACTCCTGATGAAGTCCAAGTTGGTGAAATTAATCCAAATCTATAAGGATATTGAAATATTATATGTAGGAAGGTTCTTTAGGATGGGGCAAAAGGATCATAATGATCTTGAGAAAGAGTATGAAAAAGAAACAAATGAAATGAATTGGAATAGACTTTCATTTTCAGAGATGGTACAATTTTGGTATCATTGCAAGTATTTGTCAGAACGGGGGAGCAAGGAACTCAATTATCCCATCCTATTACATAGACTGGTGAAGCTTTTATATCAGGAAGAAAGATGGTTAGTATTATTAGACATAGATGGAGTAGTCACTGCTAGTGGGATTGATGTCGTGGAATACATGATATATAAATCAAATGAAACTAAGAGCTCTAAGGTAGATATTATGATGGATGTCATGATAACAAACTTAAGTAGTGGGAAATGTGACCAAATGGCTAAGACATTTTTCAAAGATGAGCTATCAAATCATCCAAATCATCCCCATATGGAGGGTCAAGGGTCGTGTATCTATAATGTGTAATTTGTGATGTGGCACGAGTTATGAATGTATTATTCTAAGTAAGGACTTGTGATTAAAATTTAATCTAGTTGTAAATTAGATCAAAATATTTATTTTTGAATTGAGTCTTTTATATATTTTAATGTAGGCTACAAAGGCCCATTTTAAAAAAGTTATCTTTTTTCAAGCTCTAGGTGGGCTACCTATGGTTTATGGGGTTAACTTTAGTCAAATATTATGCCATACTTAATTTATTACCCTTCAAAATGATATAGGAAAAAGAATAACCAAGTGGATACCGGTTGGAAGCAAGCTGACACGCTGCAAGTTAAGGCAGAGCAGGATAGTCTCAAGGAATGTGGATTCTTGGCACAAATGTTTTTGATGGTGAGGATAGTCAAATGTCCTATTGGAGGGTAGGTAGATGAAGGTGAAATGGTGGCAGGCAAGAGACTACTGAAGTTAGTTCAGGGGTCTAAAGTGCAGCAGCATTGTCATGAAGCAGGACAGTCAACTACAAATGAGTTTTTATCTAACCCTTTGTGTATGAATGCAGAGAGTTTGGGACAGAGACAGGTCACTCTAGGGGAGTGTTTCATCCCTCAACATCACATTTTTACAAAAGAACATAGTGGGCATAAGATAGACAACTCTTGGGACAAGAGTTATTTGCATGGAGGGGAGAATGGTGCAGGGGCACCAAGAACAACTAAGCAAGCCACGAAGACCAAAAAGACCTGCAAGTTATTGAAGGAGGACCAGAAGATTCAATAAGACAATCATAGGATACAAAAAATCAATTGGGCAATACTAAAGCCTCTAATGGCTTTTTATTCTATGTAATAGGAACAAATCCTAGAAGTTGTAAAAAGTCCTAAATGGACCAAACCTTGATTGTATGGGGGACCAAAAGTGTCCAAGAATTAATATTTATTTCTAAGAATCTAGAATAGGTAACTATTGAATACGTTTGATTCTTTAGGATTTATTACTAAGGGATTTTTAGATTAAATAAATCCTTTTAATAATTTGACAATTCAAATATTTAAATATAAACGGCTACATGGGTTTTGGAGGGAAATCCCATTTAAGGGATTCTTAACTAGTTGTAATCCTTGTAACCAACCAAATATGGCTGTGGTAGTTGTAATAGGATTATATATACACTAAACAAGGAATGTATGGGTAGGATCCCTGGTATGTATAGATGAGAATAAGAAATAAAAGATAAAAACCGGTTTGTGTGCAATTTGTGAATTTGGAAAGGTCTTAAGAGCCTTGTTTTGGATTCCATTTTATTTATGCAATAAGGGATTAATTCAGTCATTCATTTTCTTCCATTGAATGATTTGAAGAAGTTTATGTGACTGTTCCATGCGTTAGTAATATGTAATAGTGATTGAGAATTAGTAACAAAAAAACTGTATTCTCTTCATTTTATCTCTCATGAGTGGATTTAAATGTAAATCTTGATTGCATAACATCTACAGGAGTCCAATAAGTTAATTGATGGTCACATAGTAAGATTTGAAATGTTTTGAGAGTCACCTAATGTGACTGTACCCACACAACAATGACATATATTGACTAGTTCCTTATAATCTATGGGGAATATTAAGAACATAGATATATTGACAGGGGTTGAATTAGTATATGTTGATTATAATTTAATTCAATATTAATTATCATTTTAATAAATTCTATGAGAATCACAAAAATCATTATGAAATCACCACATATACATCAGTACATATAACAATGGATTTACATAGAAAAATAGATGGGAAAAGACACAATGAGAATGGATACTTAAATCTATTATACAAATCCAGCCTAAAAAAAATTAATGAACTATAATTGTAATATTGAAAATTATATTATTCACGAGCTTATGCATACGAACTAGGAAATATACATATTTTCCTTGATAATGTTGGTTCCCAAAATCAAAAAATTATCAAACCCTAAATATCTTCCAAGTCTTATACTTGGGTTCGATATCAGATTTGGGCAACAAACATAATTAACCAAAATAGTTATAATCCCCTGCACCCTCTTAGCTTCATTTTCATATTCTAGAAGCATCTTCCTTTTTGTACCAATATTTGAAGAGATATGTCTATTTTTCCTTTCCTTTTGAAGAGATTTGTGTTCACCATAACTTTCAAAAGACAAAGTCTTATTGCAAGACGTTACCTATTCTATGTTCTCTAGTGAGTCAAGGGCTCTTTCTATTATACCTATCTCAAGAAGGCAATCTTTTGCTATTGCAATTCCTTTTGGTTGAGCTTGAGATTTATCGTATTCCCCTTGAAAAAGTCCCCCAAAATGATACCAAAGGGACAGACTATCAACATATATTTGTAGGGTGATGGCTTAAAAAAAAGGGCCGCTAGCATATACTTGGTTACATAATGCCAAAACTGTGCTGACAATTCCTTATACCAAAGACCATGTTGAGATTAAGGTTTCAAAATATTTTAGGCCTTTTCCATGCTAAAGATTAAACTCACCAAGTTCTAATGCTAGAGCAGAGATCTGAATGTAAATTCCTCACTTTGCATGAATAGCAAATCAAACATAGAAAAATGCCAAAACTCAAGAAGGGTGCCAGATATAGGTACAAATGAAAGCCAAATATGGGTGCACACTACAAATAGAGCCATAACACATTGTGCTACTCCAACATAGTCATGCCAGTGTCCACGCTGAGTGCCAAAAAGTGGATAACCAAAAAGGTTAGAACCACTACAAATGAAAGCTAGGAGGGTTTAAAAACTTACAGATAGATAGTCCTCCTTCACACATTGCCCTTCATCTAATTCGTCATGCCCGTGTGCCTGAATAATGAAATGAGAAATGAAACTTTTTTTTAAATTTATTTATGCCAGTGTTGGTCAAACTTTCGACCTCCACGGTATTGGTCAAAATTTTGACCGACACGGGTATGGATTAAAAAAAAATTAAAAATTTCCTTCTATAAACCAACCAAGGAAAATCATTTTAATGCTTGGTCAGAAATGTTGGTCTAAAAAGTGGGTCAAATGTACTAGTGAAAAGGGAAAATGATTAAACCAACTCCATCATCTATTAAGACTCATTTTTCCTTATGTTTGCGAATAAATAATTTTAAGTAGATAGATCATTATAAGAGGGCTTATGAGATCGGATATCTCATCAGCTATAAAAGATTGTAAAAATAATTTAGTGCAAATTGTAATATTCCCTACTATTTAATTATATAGCTCTTCTTATTAACCTTTTCTTAGTTGTCATCATCATTGTTTTTGTTTAAATACTTTCTATATTGTTTAGGCTATCTCTAATGTGATACTTGGTCCTCCTCCATTGGTAGTCTATTGACTACCATCTTCTTTATGTATTTATTTATTGAGAAAAGACCCACATTGAATGTCATTGTGAGGGTGTGAAGACTCTAGGGGAAAAAAACTATCTTGAAATTTCAAACTTGAGAAAACTCTCTCCCAATCTTTAGCTTCTTGTCATAAAGTGCTCGCGTAAAGGGTGCTTTAAAAAAAAAAAATTCTAATTAACTTCCATGTGCAATTATTCTGGAAGAAAGTGACTATCGTGGGATGACTAGCATGGCTGACAAGCATCTTACTTCCACACAGGCTATAAGTACCTGCATAACCTTCCACTTTTGCTGCATCAAAATATTTGTTGGGATTCTTCTTCAAAAGCACAAAATGAGTTATCAATGTGAATGTCCCAAGTGCGGAAAGCTCTTCACAAATCCTCAGTCTCTCGGATGGCATATAAGAGAACATAACAAAGGTATGCGAATTAACATATTCAAAGTTTTTCATTTTGCCCATGTCCATTGAGAAAAAATATACTTTTTCATTCCTCTATTTTCTCTTGATATTGTCATGTCTTAACGTCCCATTTTCTCTTTTGAAATGTTGTCACTATTCAACTGTCAGCAATGAAGCGAAGCAAAGATAAGGCCACCTCAAGTTCTTCTGCAGAGAGAAACTCTTCATAGTAAGTTCTATGGAACTCATGTCTTGCTTAAATATTTTGTTTTCTTTTTAAATTAGAAGCTCATTTCTTGTTCTTTTGAATTTGGAAGAAATGATGGCATTCTGGAGCATCTCCTGTTGCATGACTATGAAGTTGATGAGCAGCTGTATGATATGATAAGGCACATTAAGGATCATCTCCCCACTGATATGATAAGGCGCATTGAGGAGCATCTCATGTTGAATGTTTATGATGTTCATAACCAGTCTGATATGATAAGGCACATTGAGGATTATCTCCCACCTGATATGATAGGCCTCCTTCAGAATTACCTCCCACCTGATATTCTTCATTATGTCTTTGAGAATCTTGAAAAGCTGATATGGTTTGTTTTTTTGGGATGGACTGGTGTATAATAACTGAGAGAAGGATATGAAATGGTAAGAAATGTGATAGGAAGAAAGTGTGACAGGGTAATGTGAAATGGTAAGAAGTGTATGAAATGGGTATGTAATATGGTAGAATTATGTGGGATGGAAATGCAATGTGGTAAAATTATGTGGGATGGAGATGTAATGGGATGGGAGAAATAAAAATGGGGAAGTATGTGAAATAAGAATGTAATGTGTTAGAATTATGTGAAATGAGGATGTAATGTGTTATAATTATGTGAAATTGGAGTGTAATGTGGCAGAGTTGTGAGAAATGAGAATGTAATACCATAGAATATGCAGAATTGAAATTTAATTCAATAGAAATATGTGAAATATGAATATGGTAATGAATTTGTATCTTGAAATAAAATGTCATTTCAAAATATGTCAGTTATTAAAAGTTTTAGTAATAATGTATACAAAGTATTAGGAAATAAGAAAAAAATATTTGTAGATATCATCTGATAATGTTCTTTTAATCTTTAATTGTAAGTTATCACATGATAATGTTCTTTTAATCTTTAATTTTAAGTTATCACATGTTAATGTAGACTTCATTCTTTTAATTTTCAATGCTTCAATACTGTTAATCAATTATATATCACTTTCTTTCCTCTCCTCATAATCATTTTGTTAGTTTTGTAGCGAGAAAGCTTTCCATTTTCCCTCATTAATTAATATTTATTTTCCCAAGAATGCTTAGGTTAATAAATATTTATTTAATTGGTTGTTGTTGACAACCAATTTAGTTTTGGTTGTTGAGTGCCTTTTTATCTCAGCCGTTAATTGAGATCAATCTCAACCGTTGATTTTTCAGTGAGGGTAGTATAAAAGGGGGGCTAGGGGGCATTTGGAAATCACCAAGTTGTGAAGAAATCATTTGCAGTCAAAGAAAATGTATTTGCAGTGATAGCAAATATTCTTGCCATGGGAGCAAGGGTGTAGTGATAGTGTTGGGATAGTAGTGGGGGATATGAGCGGGAGATATCAGGAGTTTATCGGAGTTCTGCTAGAAATAGGCAAGGAATCTTTTGTAACTCTTATATTGCTGAAGATTAATATATTTTCCATTTGTAGAACTAGTTTTCCCTTAGGGGTTTTTCCAGGGACAATTTTATCCAAAAATATTATGTCATCGTGTTCAAATTTATTTCCGCATTTATTTTTGTGAAGTTGCAATTGTGTTGTTATTCAATATTTGGTTGTGAATTAGTGTTGGCAGTAAAATAATCTTTCAAGATAGGAGATTAACAATCAGTGATTGCAATAGTTAATTTTTCACATGGTATCAGAGCAGTGTTGAGGGTAGAAAAAGTTTATCCTAGGAAAGGAAAGATTTTGAGGGTTTATAAAACCTAGTTGATCACTTTAAAATTATTCTTCTTTTATCACTTGAGATAGCTTCAACTGGTTTGAGAGATCAGGATAGATTGGATGGTACCTCAAATTTTGGTGTGTGGAAGGCCAGAATTGCTTTAGTGTTGGAAGAGAATGGTATCAAGGATTATGTTACCAGTGTTGTAGATGTACCTACAGATGCAATACAACTTGCAGTATACAAGAAGGATGATGCCAAGGTGAGGAGGATAATCCTTGATGGTGTCAAGGATCATATTGTTCCACATATCTCATAGTTAGATACAGTGAAGAAGATGTGGTATGCCATTCTAAATCTGTGCCAGAATGCAACCACTAATAGGAATATGATTCTTAGAGATAAGTTGAAGAATACCCAAATGAATAAGGGAGAAAACCTAACAAGTTACCTCACAAGGCTTAGACTTGTCAAGGATGAGTTAGCAGTTGTTGGAGATAGCCCTAGTGATGATGAGCTAGTGAGAATAGCACTAAATGGGTTTACTAAGCAGTGGGGTGTCTTTGTTCAAGTTTTTAGTGGATGAGACACCTTGCCTAGTTGGGATCGACTATGGAGTGATTTCAATCAGGAGGAGTTTCTACTAAGTCTTGTCAATGGGGCCAATAAGACTCAACAAAGTGAGGTGGAACAAGAAAATGTTGCCCTAGTGGGAAAAGGGAAAGCCAAGAAAGGGTCTAGAAAAGGATCTAATTCCCAAAGTGAGAAGAAGAAGGATCTGTCAAAGATTAAGTGTTTTGGTTGTCAAGAATATGGTCACTATGTCTGTGATTGACCAGAAAGGAAGAAGAATGATAAGAAGGGAAAGAAGCAGGTGGAAGCTTCAGCAATGGTTAAAGATCTCTCTAGTAGAATAGAAGATGAGTTTGCATTCATAGCTTGCATGGTCAGCTCAACCTCACAGTGTGTTTGGTATATAGATAGTGGGGCATCATTTCATATGATAGGAGTTAGAGAGTACTTCTCCAATTATAAGGAGGAGAACACCAGTACCCAAATTTCTATGGGAAACTTGTCCAAAATCAATTCAATTAGGAAAAGGACTGTCCAGTTTCAGAGGGAGAATGGAAAGATTATTCTCCTTCATGATGTGTTGCATGTGCTAGGCTTAGGTATGAATTTGATTTCTATATCTGTTCTTTAGGATAGGGGATATAATGTACTCTTTAAAGGGGAACATGTGTTGATCAAGCACAAGGAGTGGAAATCACCCATAACCATTGGAGTTAGGAGTGGTCACCTTTATAGGCTACAATTTGATACTCCTAAGGCACTCATGAGAAAATATAGTCCTAGAGATCTTGGAGAACTTTGGCATAGGAGGATAGGCCATTTTCACTATGGAGCATGCAAATTTCTTCATGAGCCAGTGATAGGTGTTCCAGAAGTGAGCACAAAATATGATGATGTATGTAAGGGATGTGTGTTGGGGAAGTTTGTGAAAGAACCTTTTCCAAGGAGTGACACCAGATCTGAAGGTGTTCTTGATCTAGTACATTCAGATGTTTGTGGACCGATGTCGACAAAATCTCTAAAAGGCTATGCGTACTATGTTACTTTTATTGATGATTTCTCCAGGAAGACTTGGATATACTTCTTGAAGACCAAGGATGAAGTTTTTAGTTGATTCCAAGAGTTCAAGGCTCTTGTGGAGAACTCAATAAGAAGGAAGATAAAGGTTCTTCGGTCAGACAATGGAGGGGAGTACAAAGGAAATGAATTCCAGGAGTTCTGTACCAGAGAAGGAATCAATAGAGAGTGGATTGTTCCTTACAATCCATAATAGAATGGAGTTGCTGAGAGGAAGAACCATTCTATATCAGAGGCAGCAAGGGCTATGCTACATGACCAGGACATGCCCTACTACTTATGGGAAGAAGCATGTAGTACAATAGTCTACATTCAGAATAGAGTTCCACAGAAGGTACTAGGGAAGATGACACCAGAGGAAGCTTTCACAGGTAAGAAGCCTGATGTTAGCCATTTTAGAATATTTGGTAGTTTACCATATTGTTATATTTCAGGTGATACTCATACCAAGTTAGATCAAATTACAGAGACAGGGTACTTTTTTGGGTATAATGAAACCTCTAAGGCATATAGGATTTTTATTCTAGGGACTAGAAGAACTATAGTTAGACATGATGTCAATTTCATGGAGGAAAAGGCATTTAGGAGGTCCAGAGATTTACAAGAAGATGATCAGAGTGAGAAGCCAATAGAAGCTCTAAGGATAACTTCACCAAGTCAAGGGTATCAAATTCTAAGTACAGAACTACTAGTACGAGCATAGGATCAGGTGGTAAAGATTCACAAAATATGGAGCAATCAGTGTAGGAGGATGTGTATCAAGAAGACATAGAGGTTGATATTCCATCCTCTATAGTTGGTAGTGGAAACCGTGAGGTTCACGAGACTCAAAGGGATACTCAAGAGGTTGTGGGAGCTCCTAGGAAGAGTATGAGACAAAGGAGGAAGCCAGCTAAGTGTAATGATTATATGGCTTTAGTCAGTCAGTTGGTAGATAGTGAGCCTTCCAGTTATCAGGAGGTTGCACAACATCAGGTATGACGAGATGCGATGGTTGAGGAATATACCTCAATAATGCAGAATGATGTGTGGGAGGTAGTACCTAGACCAACAGATAGGGCAGTGGTTGGATCACGCTGGATCTACAAGATCAAGCACGGTGTAGATGGTAGCATGGAGAAATACAAGGCAAGGTTCATGGAAAAGGGGTTTTCTCAGAAGGAGGGAATAGACAATGAGGAGACATTTGCTCTAGTGGTTAGGTATACTTCTATTCTAGCTGTGATCTCATTTGCAACACAGATGGGATGGTAGATCCATCAAATGGATATCAAGATAGCATTCCTTAATGGTGAATTGAAGGAGGAGGTATACATAGAGCAACCATAAGGATTGTAGCACATAAGAAAGAAACCCATGTGTACAGATTGAAGACAGCTTTGTATGGACTCAAGCAAGCTCCCAGAGCTTGGTATAAGTGCATTGATACATACTTGCAGGGAATGGGATTTGTGAAGAGTGAGGTAGATGCTAACCTCTACTACTTGGTGGTTGGGGGTGAGAGATGTAATGGGATGGTAGAAATAAAAATGGGGAAGTATGTGAAAGAAGAATGTAATGTGTTAAAATTATGTGAAATGAAAATGTAATGTGTTATAATTATGTGAAATTGGAGTGTAATGTGGTAGAATTGTGAGAAATGGGAATGTAATATGATAGAATATGTACAAATGAAATTTAATTCAATAGAATTATGTGAAATATGAATATGGTAATAAATTTGTATCTTGACACAAAATGTCATCTCAAAATATGTCAATTATTAAAAGTTTTAGTAATAATGTATGCAAAGCATTAGAAAATAGGAAAAAAATATTTGCAGATGTCATCTGATAATGTTGTTTTAGTCTTTAATTGTAAGTTACAAATTGTTAATTTAGAATTTATTCTTTCAATTTTTTAATGCTTCAATACTGTTAATCAATTTTATATCACTTTATTTCCTCTCCTCAAAATCATTTTTGTGATTATTAAATGAATATTTTCCATACCTTTTACTTATAAAAACGTGTGCAGATAGAAAATGTTCACTTGTCACTATTGTATATATTAATTTGGGATTAAAAATTCAATGTTTGGTCAAAATATTATTTGTTAACTACTATGAATAAGTTTTGTGTGGTAGTAAAATAATAATGACAAATAAGAAGCATACAAGTATTTAGAATTAGTGGATGAAAATAGTGGTAAGAACTTATGACATGCCAAGCTCAAGGGCGGGGCCCTTCTATTGGTTGTCTTCATCAATACAATCTAATTTGATAGGGCAAAAATCTAGCGCTCTAGTTTTGTTTCTCACTAACTTTTCTCTCTTTACCTCTTAAATTATCTCTACTCCATTAATTTTCTTTTAAAACTCTTTACAACTACTTTAGTTTTCATACTTGCTTCTATTATTATCATGGATGCCTCTAAACTTGCTTTAGTTTTCATACTTGCTTCTGTTATTATCATGGAATCCTCATAGCAATATGGCAATTAATACCATTTATTGACAAACATAGATTAATATTAAGACATAATTATTTTTTTAATTTTATATTATGAAAACCTAAGCTATTACTTTTTCTTTGGGACAAATCTCTTTATAGGATAAATTACTATAGTAAGCTTGATTTCACTTTCTTTTCTTTTTTTTTTGTATTGGACACCAAATTTTGTAAATTAAAGTTTGACAAATCCTTAAATTTATTATAGCATGACATAATTGTTATCTCTATTTGAGCATTAAAGATTGTCACTAGTATCAATGACATCTAGTCGATTACCTATGCAATCCAGTCGGTAAAAGAAAGTAGTTCAAGCTACTCAAGCTAGTCGGTTAAACTTCATTGAGCACCAGAGTAGTCTTACCGAACATCAGTGTACACTGATACTAAGCGTCAGTAAACACCAAGCAGACTAGACACTGAGCACCAATGAAACTATCGAGTAGTATTTATAGTGTTTATTGAGCAATACAGAAAATGACATAGTATTCAGGAATGACACATTTATCTATGAAGATGGTTACAATAGAATGATAAAATATTTTACCAAGATCGAGGATCATTAATTGTGATGATGATCTCTATGTAATTTATAGATCTTGGTTAATTTTGTACATCATAGATCTTAGGGTTTTTCCTAAGACATTGTAACCTAATTTTGTTAAGCGGCAAAAGCAGTATGCTATATATTTATATTTCATGTCATTTTGACACAAGCTTGACAAGGGAAGTTATGAACAAGCGAAGAAGTTCTTGAAGCATCAAGCCAAATTCAAGATATCAGTTATCAGACAAAGAAGATCAGAATTTAGAGACATTCAGATTGAGCAGAATCAAACAAGGCTACCGAGAAGATCAGATACAAGATCTACACATACAGAGGTGATATCTAATCTATACTACATTGATCTATATCAAATAAGGTTTAGTTTTCATTTGCAGATACATCTTGTTATTTTTTAATCCATGTAACAGAGTTTGGTAAAATCTCTTAACAGAGTAGACCTAATAGTCTTTTATATAAATCTCCTAACCGAGTGCACACTCAAGTAGTGTTGTTGAAATCCTATAACTAGGTAGATCTAGCTGATCTAATTTGTTACTCCTAACAGGGTAAGATCACCAAAAGTGATCACAACTTGTAGCCTTAACTAAAAAACTTTATTATCTACAGTAGTGAAGATTTGTGGGTGTCAGCCCCACTACAGTTTTTACCTTCTAACAAGGGTTTCTGCGTTACCAAAATATTTGTGTTATGTGATTGATTTATTGTTGATTTCATGCTATTTAATTTTACAATTTATTGAATGAATGATGCATGCAATGGATTCAATTTATATATGAAGGTTACTATTGTTTGCTGATTAAGTTTTGGGAGTTAAAGTTTTTTTGAGGTCACCGATTCACCCCTCCCCTCTCAATACCCTATCTCTCCATTCCAACAATAATCACAATAGTAACAAGGTGTGAATATAATAACATGAGAATGTTTGGAAAATCCCCACAATAAATAAAATAAATTATTTTTACAACACCATTCATAATTGACATATAAAATTATTAATTAATGATAATAGCTTTTGAAAAATAAAAATAAAAATAACACTGTAAAATACATTCACCTAAAAATAAATAAAATAATCATTTATCTTACTTATCTATTTTTAATATTGATGTTTTAAATAAATAGAATAGTTTATCTTTTTTTTTAGATCAACCAAGCTTGGGAGGGAACTAGTCTCATTCTAGAGTAGTTATCAAGGAAAAAGATACAAACAAAACAAGTGCCATGTAGTGGCCACTACTTGCCTTTATGTTTATAATTGATTTTAATATTAATTTATATATAAAATAATATTTTAATTTATATATTTAAAGTAATATTTTAATTATAGATTATAATTAACTTCAATTATAAATTAGTTTTACTAATACTTAATTTTAGTGTTTGTTAAGTTTAAGATCACTGCAAATGTAATAACACTACCCTAAAAGTATGTACTTTCCAAATGCATCGATCTCTTGTATATATACATGGTAAAGATAAGAAGAGACATGTCCCTTCATGGGACATGTCTATTCATTGATTTAATTTATTAATTTAACTATATAATCATTATAAGAATAAATAAAATATTAACTTCATACAGACACACACACACACACACACACACACACACACACACACACACATAATAATAATTCAATTCTCATAATAATTATATAATCAGTTTTATTTATCTGACTGATGCTACATACATCAACACTCCCTCTTTGCTAGGGAAGATAAAATCATATATCACATTTCTTGTGATAAGAAGTCTCACATATCTCATGAAGGAAGATATCACATAACACGTGATGATAAGTATCACATAACTCGTGAGATGAGGAATCACCTAACATGTGATACCCAGTTTTACATATCAATTAACATGTGATATGAGGAATCACCTGACATGTGATACCTAGTTTTACATATCACCTAACATGTGATGTCCAGTTTTACATATCACCTAACATGTGATATGAGGAATCACCTGACATGTGATACCTAGTTTTACATAACACCTAACATGTGATATGAGGACTCACTTGACATGTGATACCCAGTTTTACATATCACCTAACATGTGATATGAGGAATCACCTAACACTTGATACCCAGTTTTACATATCACCAAACATGTGATATGAGGAATCACCTAACACGTGATACCTAGTTTTACATATCACCAAACATGTGATATGAGGAATTGCCTTAACTTGTGATACCTGATTTTACATATTACCTTAGATCGCAATATGAGGAATCATCTTAGATCATGATACCTAGTTTTCACATCACCTTAGATCATAATACCTAATTTTCATATCACGTCAGATCATGATACAAGGATATATAGTAATTAGAGAACATTATATTCCCCTTACATATAACCCTATTATGGTATGTGCACTAACATATCAAAATGTCTACCATAACAAATCTACATTACAAGATCGCCACCTTGTAACATCAAATACAAGTGTTCATTGTCTAAGAAGTTGTCACCTCTTACAAATGTACACAAGATGGATGAGCCCATAAGAATTTTACACATTAAACATCTTTATTATATTAATACAAATCAAAAATTATATTTGAACCATACCAAGATTTTTCTTGAAGGGATCAAATTTCACCTTGGAAAGTGCTTTGGTAAGACTATATGTAGTTTGATCTCCTATACTAATATATTCCAGCTGAATCAGTTTCCTTTCTACTATGTCTCAAGTACATAGTGATAAGGAATCTCTATAAGATACAACAATAATGGATCACTAATGCTAAAACTCCATCCTATGAATCACAACCCTCTAATTGTTGATCACTAAGGAACCCATCTTGACATGGCCTACTCCCTCAGAATCAAGATCCTTGGATGTTCATAGATTTAGATCCTTTAGTTGCTCCCACTAAAGCTCAAGTCTATGCTCCTTCTTAACACTGTCAGACTACCTCTGAATCTAATATCAACTCTCTACTCAATTCCATAACTTTAGGCATTAATTTATTTCTCCCTTGAATGCAATATCTTATGCTTCTAGATTTTTCCTCAAAGCACTTCAAAAGAGATTACAATTAGTTTATAAAACTAAACTATCCCGAAGGGAAATATCTATTATAGAAGTATAAAAGTTTACTACCCCAATCTTATGGCATGAACTAATGACTCAATAATTTACAAACATTATTCAAGGGTATGAAATACTTATCTCTTATGTTGGTACATGATAGAGCTAGTCCAGAGCTAGGTCACAAGACTATAGTAAGGTTATTTCTTTGCTAGCTTACAAAGCACCAATAATTTCACAACCATGTATTGCATATCTACTATCTACTCCTAGATTGCTACAATTCCCTAGTCACTGGAGAAGTCATCTTGAGATGATCTTCTCACTCTGAACCAATATAATCCTTGATAGTTTTTAAACAAATCCTCTAGTTGCTTCATATCATCTAGCATGATCCATATGTGACATGAAAGTAATAGATCCAACATGTATCTATTTGTCCAACATCATGTCCTAGATGTCCACATAAAGGCCTTCTAGTCTACATATGTAGCTCGTGCCATTTCTTTTGTTTTTGTTTGAAAGCCTCTAGGCTTAAATCCCACTAAAGATAGCCTACAACTCAAGGAAAGCCCCATATGCTAGAAATAGAAACTCACCTCAGCAAGACAAGAGATCTACACCAATTCTTTGAGTTTCTCACCATGCCTCTGGGCCTCTAAGGCACCCAAATGAAAAGTACATCTAGTGGGGTCTTTGTATCCTTATATTTTTCACATAAAGAGAGAACAACTATCGTACCTAGACTTCTGTTTAGGAATTTGAGAAAATTGACTCCAACAAAAATAAGCTATATCGAAGAGACATAGTTATGCTAGAAATATTATAATCTGTAAACTCTAATGAATATACACCACATGCTATATCGAAGAGACATTTACAATAATATTATTTTCTATTCTATTAAATATCATGCATTGTTTCTCTCTCTGCATTTAAAATTTCTTTCTCTTCATCGCATAGAAGCAACGTAACAATTTGTAATTCCAGAGTAGAGAAAATATAATCAAATATCCATCATAATATTTGATCAAAGTGATTTCTTAATTCATGTTTGATGATGATTTTCTTATAGTAGTTACCATCATATTATAGAGGCCCTCCTCACTAGTATCATCTTGTAAATAATAGGAACCTATAGACACTGTGATATGTGATTCGATCAATAATTTATAAAAATATGATAGTTCACAAATATATAGTTTGACGAATATATCTTCCTCATAGTCTATGATATATGCTCCAAATAATATCCTCTAGAAAACCAATATATAGGTTTAATAAACCAATAATAATATATTCTGCTCCAATATTAACTTCTTGTGCAATCATTCACAAGCCCACCACAACTTTGGAGTATCACACATAATATTGATTTCACCAAACAATAATCACTTTTACAACATATTAGAGTTTTAGATGAATAATATCCACAAGGCAATTATTAATGGTTGGCTAAATATATTTGATGTTTCCTGTGCCCTAAACCATTGAATTTGATCCTGTATTTTTCTAGATTATATTAGATCGGCGATGACCACCTCAAATAACAACTGTGCATGAATTCATCACGACAATTTCATTAATCCAGTGTGTACTTCCTTGCTATTCTTTGATCACATGGTCTCTCTGAGCTCTTATAGAGATTATTACACCAAAAACTCCAATTACATTTTGGTAGTTTTTTCCAACACTCCAGCAGTCTCATTGTTCAAAAAATGACTCCAAACATCACAGTGGCTACCGTATCAAATCCAATGTGATGGTTTCCAAAACATTCACTGCGATCCAGGCATTTTCAATTGTGGCTACATAAGAGGCTTCTCACATCAATCCTTCCCCCATGACAAGCAAGAATCTCAAACAATATCTTTCTACTTGTCATGTAGCTCTCGAGTTCTCAGATCGTCTCCATAGACATTCACACAAACAATGACTCCTTAACTTATTTTGAAATGTTTATTCAACAAAGTTGACCATATCTTTAATCTCTATGTGTTTGATTTATCTTTTCAAATTCATATCCAGCACTCTACTGCAATGATGCACACACAGACACCAAACTATTCAAATATGAAACACCAAATTACTAGTCTTGATGCTCTATTGGACTATTCATACTAAAATTTCTAGTATACTTGAATTTATGGCCTTTAGAATTCCGTATAGATCACAGGCTTTGTATATGCCCCCAATGATAGAAAATTATATATCTATTAAACTCTACAATTATATAACTCAATGCTTGTATCGATAACTGAAATAGCTTTCTGAATACAAGGATCACATTGACTAATGGTAAGGCATTACATATAATTCATATATAAGATTTTTGTTGTATATCTCCTCCCAACACCCAATACATGGAAAATAATGTCAGTGAATAGATAAGTCTTATGTATTGAAGTATTCAAAGGTTCATGTAATGTCCAAGCCATTGTACTACCAATTTGTTCTACAGAATGATAATGGGTGGGGTAACCACATATATTCTTACAATTCTCAGCACCCCTTGATAGGCTTAATATGCATATACAAAACTATCAAATAGAAATAGAGAGTCTATATTCACCAATATTCAAAATATCTTGATCTATTAATGATTGTCTCCATAAATGTGAACTGTCCATTAATATTCTCCTTGAACTTGTTGGCAATTTGTCTGAGTTGGTTACATATATGTTCTCATTGTGGAAACATATGATCTACATGAATATCACATAGGTCATAGAGCTAGTATGTCAGAGCGCAATGCAAAATTGTCTAAGTATGAGACAATATGTTTTTGCCAGTGAACCAAAAGACAATTTTGATTGGTGATGTTGATTGGACTAAGTTAAGTGCTTGCAAACTTGAACATAGACTCCATGGTGACTATAGAAGACTCAGCTTAGAGCGCAAGTCAATACGGCATGTACGGAAGAAGTTATGACAGTTTTCCTAAGGAAAGTGTCAAGCTGATAGGATAGAATATGAAGACAGAATTGATAAAGAGTTAAGGGATTATTTTGTTTATGAAAATAATGACTTAACAATATAAAGGGATGATATCCTAGATGTTAACCCTTGGGTAAAGTTATTTTGTATATGGTAGCCAACTGGAAAAGTTATTAGCCTTAATAACTTGTATAAATGTAATTGTAAAATGTAAGAAAGTGATGTGACATGATGTGAGATATATGATGTGTATGTAATAGAGATAGTGAAAGAGAAACAAAGAGATATAGATGCAAGAAGTATAAGGTTATGTACCTTGACCTCTTTTGTAATTAGTAAATATTGTACATTACTTGTTTGGGCAGTGGGCTCATCTGGTAATCACATTTTGTACTGCCAACTCCTAATAGGGTTGGGGCTTCTAACAAGGCCTATAGTCCCTTAATCAGGATTGAGACACTATATGCATGTAATAGACTCCTAATAGGGTCAACATCCTTAACAGGATACTTTTGATTAGTGGATCTTTGTGGGTACCATCCCCACCGGGGTTTTCTCTTGCCCAAGGTTTCCTCGAGAACAAATAATGTGTTATGAGTTATTTTGTTTTATTGCTATGCACATTATTTAGCTTTCTATGTTATGCATGCATTAAGATTATCTGTTATATCCATAATTAGGAAAAAGTAAAAGTTTGTAGAATACTGATTCACCCCCCCCGAACCTCATTCAGTATTCCATATTTCTAAAAATTGCTATTAGATCCTAGTAACTCGGAAAAGAATCATTCAAGGAAAGCCTAGTAGCTTGAGTAAGATCTCTATGGATATGGATCAACTACAGAAGAATCTTGAAGAAACTCTTGAATAGATTGATATGCTTACTGATGAAAGAGACACTCTAGAAGGAAAATATGATGATGCAAAGAACGTCATTGAGAAACTAAAAAACAAGATGGAAGATCTTAAATTTGAAAAGAAATCCATAGTTCATATTGAAGATTGTGATGACAACTTAGAAAAGGAAAATGTGATCCTTAAACATGAACTAAAGATAGAAAATCTGAAGCTAAGTTTGAAAGATGGAAATGAAAAGAATGAAGCAAATCTGAAATCTAAGAATGAAAATCTAAAGATTGAAAATGAAGGACTAAAATGTAAACTTGGTAAAGTAACATCTAAACTTGAGAAAGTCAATTTGCAGTATGGTGAACTTGAGAAATACAATACGATTGTGAAAGGTGAACTGACTCAATCCAAACAACAACTTGAAAGAATATATTCAACTAGTGAGAAGATTGATGAAAAAATATCTTATCAGAAACCATTCTATGATAAAACTAGTCTTGGATTCAATACATTCAAAACAAATGAAGAGAGCAAGGAATTAGATCTGAAAATATCTAAAAGTATAGATGAGAAGAAGTCTAATGAGACTAACAAATCTGAAGATACACTTAAGAAAGAGGAATCAGCTAAAGGTATGCAAAGAGAATTCAAAGGTAGATGTTTTACTTGTAATACTATTGGTCATATGAAGAGAGATTGCACAAGTAAGAAATTCAAACCCCTTAATGGTTATTGTTATAATTGTCATTGTTTTGGACATAGAGCTATTGAATGCAGAAAACCTAAATTTGTTGAGAATAAAAATAATAGTAGAATGTTTAGGAATACTAACCATGCAGATAAGAAACTTACTGAAGATATGAATAGAAGAAATGGAGTAGTATGTTATAGATGCAACAAGGTTGGACACATTGCTAGAAATTGAAGATCATAGATCAATCAGCCTGGATCAAGATATGGAAACAATGGAATTATTTTTTAGATATGCAACAAGATTGGACATACAAAAAGGTTTTGCAGAACAAACAATAGAGTTTTTCATCCTAACCCTAACCCTAGAAATCATGCAAGAAGCAATGAAGATGCAAGTAACTGTCAGAAAGGATGATGTAGTAATTCAGATGAAGTGAGGTTTGTTAATAGCATAGATCAAGGAGACATATTCAACATTGAAGGTAATTAGGAAGGTGAAGTATTAAATGGTAGGAATGAATCTTTACCTAACCCATCTCAAAGTACTTAATTCATGAAAATTACAATAGAATAG
Organism: Chamaecyparis obtusa; assembly: GCA_027943335.1. Classification (NCBI taxonomy): domain Eukaryota; kingdom Viridiplantae; phylum Streptophyta; class Pinopsida; order Cupressales; family Cupressaceae; genus Chamaecyparis; species Chamaecyparis obtusa. The sequence goes on from BSBK01010692.1 coordinate 89,462, forward strand.
GAACTTAGATTAGTGTAGAAGTAGATAAATGATGAATTGAGTCTTGCACAATTAATAAAAGGTATTATATGATGTTCTAATTCTATGGTTAAGAGCACAAAGAAAAATATTATGTTTTACGAGATCGCAAGAAGTTTTCAGTTTTGCAAGTTAACAGAATCAACTTTTTGGAAAGAAGCGGTAAAAGAATTGAATGTGATGTCAGATCTAAGTGAGAATGAAATAATAAAAGGTCATGATCAGTATTATTTGATCATTAAAGTGAATACAATTGTTAAGGAGATTGAAGAGCAGTGACTGGAAGAGTTTTGCAAGGATTTGGTGAAGAATTTGTGTGCCGAATCTACGCAAGCCCTAAAATTATGAAATCAAGGTATTTTATTTAGCAGATCTTTAAATCAGTTAAGGAATTAAAGGAAGTCATGGATGTTTCTTTGATTCACAATGTTAGAGATAAGAATAGACCTAAGATGAAAATTGAACCAGTAGAACCCTTGGAAGATGATCCTAGGTTAGCTTTATCATCTGTACCAGACAAAGTTTTACATCTAGAGAATGTTAGAAGTTATCTTAGATGCAAACTAGAGACTATCAGTGATAGTGGTTTCACCAAGGAATATTAGAAGATCTACAATCAGGACATGTCATTGAGAGTAGGATTTGAACATTGAAAGATAATGAGATCATTAAGTATGCATTACAATATGAATTGATAATGAAGAATGCACTAAGATAATCATAAGAAGAATTCATAATGGGAAGTTTTGGTTAGAAGATAGAGTGATAGATATCATAGCTGATTCGATTCATGAAGTAACTAGACTATCTAAAACTGGAGCCATTCCTTTAAATGAGAAAAAGATGAGGAAAATAGTCATAGACAACACAAATTCATCCTATAATGGTAATGGTAGAAGAATTGTGATTAGTAAGATTCAACAAGATGATGTCAGATACTTGTGCAAGATGATAAAAACTAAGTTTTGTGCTAACTCAAGAGAGGATGACATGGCAGCTGGAATGGTACACGTAGCTTATCTGATATGTGTTGATAAAGTACAAGTTGATATGTGTGAGATTCTAAGAATTCAACTGTTTGAGAATTTGGAAAAGATAAAGAAGACTAAGTATTCATAGTTTAGATTCTCATCCTTAATCACTTATATGTTTTTTCATTTATTGAGAAGATTTCCCTACACCATTGGAAATGACTAGAATGATGGCCAAACTACAATGGAAAGGATTAACAAAGTGTATATGAGGCATGTTATTGATAAAGTGAATGAGAGTGCAGTACTAGTAATTAAAACATTTCAGAATTTGGTGACAAGTAGATCAAGGATCCCAAAGTCTCTTGTGGAGAAGTATAAAAATGAGATATGTTTCATGGTTGATACTGACTTTTCTTACATTGAAGCAGTAGAACCTAGAGTAGAGTTCATAGACCCTCTTGGCTATGAAATATATGAGATTGAAATTGAAGAGTATGTGAGCAGGTTACTTAAGTGCAAGATTGATGCTCATAGTAATAGGTTTGGAACCTTTGAGGAGAACTTCAACTCTGCAAAGACCTTACTTGAAGAGAAGTAATCAAAGAAAAGAGTTGAGAGTACAATTAAGAAAATTCTAAAAGATATAGGGATGACTGAGCATGAATTCTTGGTAGCTAAGTAGACAACAACATCAATTAGAGAAATTGGACAGAAAGAATTTTTGTCTGTACCACCTTTATCATCAATTGTAGTACAACAAGGAGAAACACAAGTTAATGTGAAAGTGGAAGAAACAGAGAAGGAACAAGAAATAAGAAAACCCACTAGATCAACCTCCTCTATAGCTAGAAAAAGAATAAAAGAGATTGCTACTGGACCAGGTAAGAGGCAAAAAATATTGGTGCCACCAGTTCCATGGAAAATTGTAGAAATCAAAGATGATGAAGACACTTCTGTTAATAAGAAAACCTGGAAACCTAGAGTTGAAAAGGTTAATGAGCAGATTATTCAAGATGGAGACTTCACAAAGATGAACAAATATTATGATCTCTATGATTATGCAGAGAGATTGAATCTAGAAAATGTAGTGGTGAAGCATATGATTCTATTTGATAAAAAATTTGATACAATTCAGGGTAAGATACCTGATGACTTATACAAGAAACTTGTGAATAGGAAGAAGAGAGCATCAGAGGAAGACATAAGTATTAGAGAAAATATTGTGAGGAAACTTTGTGATGTGAGAGATGATGAACATTTTAAGCAGATCATGAAGGCTCTAGACACCCATTTGAGAACAAAAAGGAGAACTATTCAGATTATGTGAGGTAAATATGAAGAAGTCAATGCAGAAACAGAGCAAGAAATCATCAAGGTTATGATAGAGAATGCTAGAGAACCATCATTTGCAATAGATCAAGTAGGTGAAGTAGAACAAGAGGACATTCCATCTCCCCCAGCCATAAACATTGATGATGAAGCTATGAATATTGAAGGAAATAAGATCACCTTGGATAGTGATGATAACATATTCAAGAATCTGGAAAACATTGTTGACAATTCGGCTTTTGAAGAACTGGATAGTACTAAAGGAGAAGAGAAGGCACAAACCAAAATTGAAGAATCCAAAGTGACAAAGATGCAAGTACATGTTCCCACTCAAGAAGAAATCAATCTTACACCTAAGACTAGAAAGAAGAGTTAGATTGGATCTATGATTGAGGATTTGGGAAAGGAAGTAGATGATGATAATCAGATGGAATTGATCACATCCTTAAACAAGATCATTGGATAGAACAAGAAAGTAAAAAGTCTTGTAGGATGCCTGAAGGAGCTTACTGAGAAGTTACAAGGCATTGTAACTACACAAATTGCAGAAGCTGACCCTCTGGAGAAAGAAAAGAAAGTAATGAACACTTTTGACAATGAATTCACAAATTTATCTGATATAGCAAAAGTGAAAGCTCAAGCAGCCTATGAGGCCAAAACACTTTTGAACATTAGCCAAAATATCAAGAATGATATCAATAATCTTGATATCTATATAAAGGACTTGAGGAAGAATTTAGAAAGAGGTAAATCTTTGTACATTCAGTGTACAAAATCAGAGACCTTGGTAGCAGAGGAACATTAGAAGATGAAGATGAAGGAAGTAGAAATTTAGAATGAAACAAACCTTCTTTCAAGCCCCAATGTGAAGGTATTTGATGTTGAAAAGAAAATTCGTAAGATATATGATGAGATGAGAATTTTGCAAGATGAAAAGCATAGGAAAATGAAAAGATTCACTCTTTTAAGAGAGAACATTTCTATGAAATTAAGCATTTTTGAAGGGCAACTGGAAGAATGTCTTTCAGCCAAGACATCTTTTCAAAAATTTAGCTTTGAGAATCTCCAAGCATGTGAGATAGCATCGTATGGATTATGCGCACTACTCAGTGTGGCAGATTCAATTAAGAAATCATGGGAGAAACAATTAGATGCAATAAAGATTGATTTTGCAGATTGTGTTGCAAGCCTATCGGCTTTACAATATTGAATCAAGGTAAAACTTTTGTGAACACAAATTTTGTAACCGTCCTTACCTTTTTTGTCATTGTTGTCAAAGGGGGAGAGATGTATAGCAAAAAATTGATAGAAAATTGATAAGGATTAATACTCTTAGGGGGAGTACTGTATAAGAAATAAGATTTTTTGGATTCATAAGGATAGTATATACATATTTTATAATATGGCCATAATTTTTAAGTTTTTGAGTCTAGGACAACCAATTTTCTCATATGTTGCCACCAATGACAAAGGGGGATATTGTTGGAAATTTGGTTGAGTTGGTTACATAGATGTTGTCATTATGGCAACATATGATCTACATGAAGATCACATAGGTCAGAGAGCTAGTATGTCAGAGCGTAATGCAAAATTGTCTAAGTATGAGACAGTGTGTTTTTGCCAGTGAACTAGAAGATAGTTTTGATTGGTGATGCTGATTGGAGTAAGTTCAGTGCTTGTGCACTTGAACATAGACTCTACGGTGACTATAGAAGACTCACCTTAGAGTGCAAGTCAGTACGACATGTATGAAAGAAGTTATGACATTTTTTCTAAAGATAGCGTCAAGCCGATAGGACAAAATATGAAGACAAAATTCATAAAGAGTTAAGGGATTATTTTGTTTATCAAAATAATGACTTAACAATATAAAGGGATGACATCCTAGATGTTAACCCTTGGGTAAATTTAGTTTTTATATGGTAGCCGACTAGAAAAGTTATTAGCCTTAATAACTTGTATAAATGTAATTGTAAAATGTAAGAAAGTGATGTGACATGATGTGAGATATATGATGTGTATGTAATAGCGATAGTGAAAGAGTAGCAAAGAGATATTGATGCAGTAGTATAAGGTTATGTACCTTGACCTCTTTTGTAATCATTAAATATTGTACATTACTTGTTTGGGCAATGGGCTCATCTGGTAATCACATTTTGTACTTCCAACTCCTAACAGGGTTGAGGCTTCTAACAAGGCCTATAGTCCTTAAATAAGGAGTGAGACACTATATGCATGTAATAGACTCCTAACAGGGTCAACATCCTTAACATGATACTTTTGATTAGTGGATCTTTGTGGGTACCATCGCCACCGGGGTTTTCCCTTGGCCAAGGTTTCCTGGAGAACAAATAATGTGTTATGAGTTATTTTGTTTTATTGCTATGCACATTCTTTATCAACAATGTTATGCATGCATTGATATTATCTATTATATCCATAATTGGGCAAAAGTAAAAGTTTACAGAATACTAATTCTGTAGGACCCCTCCATTTCCCTCATCTTGGTAACAACACTTTGGTAAGCACTATTGTTATTTCTTGCAAAAATTTCCATAGATTTTATGCAAAGTAATTAGATATCTTGACTGTAGTTCGTCAACTTAATTAGAATAGATTTTATCTTCAAATGGATTCATGAAATATGTTAATTTAAGTTATAGTTTTGAAGTAATATTACATTGGCTAACTATTGTGGTATTAGAACATGAAGATGTATACTTGTGCTTACATGATAGTATTAATGTTACTCTAGGATGCTTGGAAATTTTATTTATATTATTATTAACATCATTACACCAAATATACTGCTAAAATATTAAAAATCCACCAGCACCGTATAACATCAGGATATTTGTTAGCCTCCAATGCAAAGTATTAGCCACTTCTCTTTTAGAAGAACTTGCAAACACACGTAGACCCAGAAAGGAAATAGAACTGCTGCCCAAATCGACCAGCTCCTGTCAATGGTATAGTTTCCATGCACTTCCAAATATACACAGTAGTAGATTTGCAGTAGATTTTCCACGCACCAGGTATAGAGTCCAGTATTCACCTCAAACAATAACTAAAATTGCACTATTGCATGGGGGTGACTTCACAAAATAAAATCCATATAACAAGTACTCATTAAAATGCTTTCCCTTTATTAAAGTAATATTATTTGCTTTGTTTTTTTGGGGAAGATGAGATTCCAATTTAAAATTTCAAAAGCAATT